>CM048744.1:58799148-59124148 GCA_026315105.1 Locusta migratoria | reverse complement strand
AGGCAAAGATGCTAAAGATAGTGGGCGGGAATTTGAGTTAGCGGAGATTGAGACCAGGTGGGCAACGGGAGGAGAGAATAAGCTGAAGGGCAAGTTCCCATCTCCGGAGTTCTGAAAGGTTGGTGTCGGTGGGAAGTATCCAGATAACCCGGACGGTGTAACACTGCGCCAAGATGTGCTGGCCGTGCACCAAGGCATGTTTAGCCACAGGGTGATCCTCATTACCAACAAACACTGTCTGCCTGTGACCGTTCATGCGAATGGACAGTTTGTTGCTGGTCATTCCCACATAGAACGCTTCACAGTGCAGGCATGTTGGTTGGTAAATCACGTGGGTGCTATCGCAAGTGGCTCTCCCCTTGATCGTGTACACCTTCCGGGTTACTGGACTGGAGTAAGTGGTGGTGGAAGGGTACATAGGGCAGGTTTTACAACGGGGGCGGTTGCATGGGTAGGAGCCAGACGGTAGGGAAGGTGGTTTGGGGGTTTCATAGGGATGGACTAGGAGGTTACGAAGGTTAGGTGGGCGGCGGAAAGACACTCTCGGAGGAGTGGGGAGGATGTCATTAAGGATGGATCTCATTTCGGGGCAGGATTTAAGGAAGTCGTATCCCTGCTGGAGAGCCACATTCAGAGTCCACTCCAGTCCCGGAAAGTATCCGGTGACAAAAGGGGCACTTCTGGGATTCTTCGGTGGAAGGTTCTGGATTTGGAGGAATGAGGAGGTGGCTCTGGTAATTTGCTTCTGAACCAGATCAGGAGGATAGCTGCGGGATGTGAAAGCTGTTATTAGGTTATTGGTGTACTGGTTCAGGGATTCGGGACTGGAGCAGACTCTTTTGCCACGAAGACCTAAGCTGTAGGGAAGGGAACGTTTGATATGGAATGGATGGCAGCTGTCATAATGGAGGTACTGTTGTTTGTTGGTAGGTTTGATGTGGACGGATGTGTGAAGTTGGCCGTTGGACAGATGGAGGTCGACATCAAGGAAAGTGGCATGGGATTTGGAGTAGGACCAGGTGAATTTGATGGGACCAAAGGAGTTGAGGTTGGAGAGAAAATTCTGGAGTTCTTCTTCACTGTTGGTCCAGATCATGAAGATGTCGTCAATGAATCTGTACCAAACTTTGGGTTGACAGGCTTGGGTTTCCAGGAAGGCTTCCTCTAAGCGTCCCATAAATAAGTTTGCATACGAGGGGGCCATCCTGGTTCCCATGCCTGTTCCCTTTAGTTGTTGGTATGTCCGGCCCTCAAAGGTGAAGAAGTTGTGGGTTAGGATGAAGCTGGCTAGGGTATTAAGGAAAGAGGTTTTAGGTCGGGAAGTGGGTGGTCGGCGTGAAAGGAAATACTCCATCGCAGCGAGGCCCTGGGCATGTGGGATATTTGTGTATAAGGAGGTGGCATCAATGGTTACAAGGATGGTTTCAGGAGGTAACAGGCTGGGTAAGGATTTCAGGCGATCGAGGAAGTGGTTGGTGTCTTTGATGAAGGATGGGAGACTGCACATGATGGGTTGAAGGTGTTGGTCTATGTAGGCAGAGATTCGTTCTGTGGGGGCTTGGTAACCGGCCACAATTGGCCGGCCTGGATGATTAGGTTTGTGAATCTTAGGAAGTAGGTAGAAGGTAGGGGTGCGGGGTGTCAGTGGGGTCATGAGTTTGATGGACTCGGGTGAAAGGTTTTGTAGGGGGCCTAAGGATCTGAGAATTCCCTGAATCTCTGCCTGGACATCAGGAATGGGGTCTTCTTGACAGACTTTGTAGGTAGTATTGTCTGAAAGCTGGCACAGTCCCTCAGCCACATACTCCCGCCGATGAAGTACCACGGTCGTGGATCCCTTGTCGGCAGGGAGAATGACGATGGAATGGTCAGCCTTCAGATCACGGATAGCTCGGGATTCAGCTGCGGTAATGTTGGGAGTAGGATTAAGGTTTTTCAGGAAGGACTGAGAGGCAAGGTTGGAAGTAAGGAATTCCTGGAAGGTTTGAAGGGGGTGATTTTGAGGGAGAGCGGGTGGGTCTCGCTGTGATGGAGGACGGAACTGTTCCAGGCAGGGTTCAATTTGAGTGATGTCTTGGGGAACTGGATCATCAGGAGTAGGATTATTTTTCCTCGTGGCAAAGTGATATCTCCAGCCAAGGCTACGAGTATAGGATAGTAGGTCTTTGACAAGGGCTGTTTGGTTGAATTTGGGAGTGGGACTAAAGGTGAGGCCTTTGGTTAGGACGGAGGTTTCAGATTGGGAGAGAGGTTTAGAGGAGAGGTTGACTACTGAATTGGGATGTTGTGGTTCAGGATTGTGTGGATTAGGATTGTGAGGTTTGGGGGGGAGTGGAGCTGGAAGTGGGAGATTGAGCAGATGGGAGAGACTGGGTTTCTGTGCAATCAGAGGAGCTTGTGGTTTATTGGAGAGGTTGTTGAGGGAGAGAGTATTGCCTTTCTGGAGGTGGGTGACCAGGAGTTTGGATAGTTTTTTGAGGTGGAGGCTGGCATGCTGTTCCAATTTGCGGTTGGCCTGTAAAAGGATGTTCTGAACTCTAGGTGTGGATGTGGGAGTGGAAAGGTTGAGGATTTTGATCAGGGATAGGAGTTGGCAGGTGTGTTCATTGGCGGAGTTGAGGTATAGGTTAAGGATCAGGCGGGTGAGGGCTGTGGATTGTTCTGTTTGGAATTGGTATAAGGCAGGATGAAAGGATGGGTTACAGCCAGAGATGGGAACTTTCAGTGTGAGGCCCTTGGGGGTGATGCCAAATGTTAAGCAAGCCTGAATGAATAAAATGTGTGACCTCAATCTGGCTAGGGCAAAGGCATGCTGACGGAGGGAATGTAGATAAAATTTGATGGGGTCAATGTAGGGTGACATGAGTAGTATGGGGGGAAAAAAATGTTGGTAGAATAAGGTTGAAGGATGAAAATAATCTACCGAATGAATAGAAGTGAAAACGTGTAGAAAAAAGATCGGAAAAGTCGGAAAAACAGACGGAAATATCGAAAAAACGGGAATGGAAATAATCGGAAAGTTGCTACGAAATTCCGAAAATTGTTATGAAATGAAAACGTGTAGAAAAAAAAGATCGGAAATGTCGGAAGAACAGACGGAAATATCGAAAAACGGGAATGGAAATAATCGCGAAGTTGCTATGAAATGCCGAAAATTGTTAAGAAATGTAAACGTGTAGAAAAAAGATCGGAAATGTCGGAAGAACAAACGGAAATATCGAAAAACGGAATGGAAATAATCGCGAAGTTGCTATGAAATGCCGAAAATTGATATGAAAAGCCGAAAATTGTTATGAAGTGCCAATTAAAGGTTATAGTAAACGAAGTTCTGAGATGATGTTTGCAGTAAAATGAGAAATGTAGATGAAAGGGGGATATTATCGAAATGCAGTTTTGAAGGCGGTATCCGCGAGAATATGAATAAAAATAATAATAATGACGTTGGTCGTTTCGCCACCACTGGCAGCTTCTTCAGGAAAAAGAGGAAAAAAGGGGAGGAGAAAGGGAAGGATATGGGTTTTAAGGAAGTGGAAAAGGAGTCATTCCAATCCCAGGAGTGGAAGGACTTACCTTAGGGGAAAAAAAGGAAGGTAAACAAATACACACACACTCAGACATATCGAAACGCAAACACACCTAGACAGAGGCTTTTTACAAATGTCTGTCTAGGTGTGTTTGCGTTTCGATATGTCTGAGTGTGTGTGTATTTGTTTACCTTCCTTTTTTTCAAGAGGAGTTGCCTGCTGGATTACACAAATATGACACAGGTTCACAAGGCACCCTGTTTCAGTGTCCATTCCTGGTCAAAAAACATGGTATGTCACCTAACCTTTCATACCAATTATCTCCAATGGTCAGAGTGAAGTAGACATAAGGCATTGTGGTGGAGAGAACTTGGAATCACCACGCAAGGAGATGCAATTGCTAGTTGTACCAGCAGAACACACATCTGTATAGCAAGCTGGTATCAATGAGCATAATAATCAGATGTTGGAGGAAAACCTTCTACAGTACCTTGTGCCATGACATCTATGTGGAAACAGAGAAGTTCATCCTGGTTGAAGGCTGTGTCAGAGCAGACCAGCAGGTGAGACAACACATCAGTATTTGTACGCTGAGCAGTTGCGTGAAAGAGAATTTCATAGCAAAACAGTGACAAAAACAGAGCTCATCACTGTAGCCTGTGAACAGCCCATAACTGTAGCCTGCGAACAGCTTTGTATGGCACAGGAGCAGATGGATTAAAGAGTGACACCAAAGGTTTGTGATTTGTTATCAACTGAAATTTTGTACCATAAACACACACATACAACTTCTTGAGTGCATAGACAATGGCCAGGGCTTCTTTCTCAATCTGACAATATTTAGATTGGGCTGGAATGAGACTTCTGGAGGTGAAGTCGATGGGGCATTCTCAGCCATCAGCAAAGCTGTGTGTCAACACTGCGCCAAGACCAGGCAGAAGTCAGTGGTTAGGACCAGGTACAGAGGCGGACAAGAAGTTGCCAAGCATTGGGCCATAACAAGCTTCCCTTTAAGGTGGTTTCGATGCCGGGGACCATAGTAATTTAGCACCTTTCCTCAAAAGGTTGTATAAAAGACACAAAATGGACACAGCCACCAGAATGAATTTGCGGTAATATGTAATATTCCTGAGTAACACCTGTAGCTCTTTTACCGAAGTGGACACAGGAGTTCTGTAATAGCCTAAAACATTGTCCATAAGCGTGGCATCACCATGACCTGAAACTTTGAAACAAAGGTACTCTATGACACTTGAAAAATAGACAATTCTGAAGGTTACACTTAAAACCCACTGCTTGTAATACAGAAAAAAGTCTGTAAATTGTTCAATTGATCATAAGTGGTCCATCTGGAAAACAACAATATCTTCCAAAGAATTAATGCATCCCAGGATTGGGGTGGTGAACTCTTCCAAAAAACAATGAAATA
The DNA here is from genome assembly GCA_026315105.1 of Locusta migratoria. Lineage (NCBI taxonomy): Eukaryota > Metazoa > Arthropoda > Insecta > Orthoptera > Acrididae > Locusta > Locusta migratoria. The sequence continues at coordinate 59,119,195 of CM048744.1, read as the reverse complement.
TAGATGGCACACTAGTGACTGCAAAACAACCCTCCAGTTCGAGAGGGAGTTGCAAATTGGGCCCTGCCAGGTCAGTCTTAGAGAAGTACTATTCCATAGTTCCTGCTGAGGAAGGGGTAAGAATCTATGATTGACTGGGCATTGATAGTCGCTTTGAAGTAACTGCAAAATCAAAGTTTACCTGTGGGCTTCTTTACCATGACCAATGGCATGGTCCATTCATTGGATGTAACAAGGCATATCATGCTGACATCCATCAGGCGGTTTAATTAAGTTTCAATGTCATCTGGTGTGTGTGTGTCCAAAAAACCACGGGCAAATGGTAGGCTTCATGGTGATTTGAGCTTGAAAAATGAATGTTTAATCCTGGAGAGAACAATGTGACAAATTCTGACCAAAGAGAATCAAATGCCAGGTATGGCACTTGATGCGAATCCAAATGAACCTTGTTCAAAATTTCAAAGACAAAAGCCTGGAAGGCATCCATACCGAGTAGGTTGGCTGTCATAACATGATCAACTACTAGAAATGTAATATTGTGATGTTGTGAACCATTGAGTAATAGAATAGTCCTAGAACAGTAATGGCATGTGAGATGCTGGCTGAAAGATGCTGGGGTTGATGTGAGGTCTAGGTATGTTTTCCAATTGACTAAGGTGACTGTGGTCCCAGTGTCCACCTGCATGCAAACTGTGTGTTTGAACAATGACTATTCCAAGAATAGCTTTGAAGTAATGAAGATATAACAGCAATAATGTTAATCTATATTGAAAAGTCACAAAAGGGGGGGTGGGAGCTCATGCCGAGCAGCAAACAGACAATAGGTGACGTCAGCAGTTTTTTTGACAGTGTGTGCACATCGATGGAGGGGGCATCCACTGTGATCATGAGCATTGTAGCAATCAGGGCAAAAAGGAAACCTTCCTGGTACCTGGTCAATAGCGACGCCATGGAGCAACCACTGCCACCTCCACCAGTGGCCTATGGAGGCAGGGGGCATCAGGAAGCTGCACAGTGGAAACATAAAATCACATATCATGCGCCCCATTGCATGAGAAACCTTAAAAGCTCATGCTATCTTAAGAACTTTGAAGCATGGAAGTACTCAATTTCGGATTTCCTTGTCAGGAGCTAAGTGGGAAATAGCGTCACAAACCGTGTCATACGTATAGGAATTTTTATCTACATCTGAAATTAATTGATACTGATTACTTAACCCCTAAAATTATCCAGCCCAATCGCAATAGGTTCAGTAGCTTGTAATGCTTATGGGACTTAACTTACTAACTACTTATGAACTAAGTTATACTAAAGACAACACAAACATCCATGCCCGAGGGAGGATTTGAACCTCCGATGCGGGAGGCCTTGCGATTCATAACACGGCGCTCCAGACTACGCGGCTACTCCCGCGCTGCCCAATCGCAATAGGTCCAACTGGGTTGTGTACAACACTGAATGAAATTAGTGCAACAACAGTAGTAACTGGAAAGTAATTGACACATCTGATCAGAAGTGAGCATGGCTGGATCCTGCAATGGCACAAGTTTGCACAGTACCTGATACAACTGCAGTGAACACAAGAGAAAAGGGCATGACACAGCACGGGATCAGTAGCACCAAAGACCTGACAATGTTGTTGTAAATAAAGTTCATAAGTGGCACCCTCCTTGGCCACGTCATCGCAGAGACAAACAAAGGAGAAAACAGCATGTGTGATAGTGACTACAGGAACATCATGAGGGGCAGTAATCAAACTGGTCAAAAGCTCCATCTGTTGCTGGTGTTGTTCATGCACTTATTAAAGCTGTTGCTTGGGTTACTTATACTGTTGATGAAGCAATTGTAGCAACATTGGATCAGGAGAGGCCATAGGAACCCAAGGAAAAACACAAACGGTAGGTATACCAGCCAATGCAGAAATGTGACTCATTTAGGCAAGAACAACACCAGGCAACCAGAGCAAAATAGCATGAATCTGATTATGCAGAAAACAGTAACACAGTGTAAACTTAGACCACATGCATACAAATGTACTTATCACCAATGTGCAGTATTCTACTACATACACACATTTATTGAAGTCACACTCTGAGTACAAGCAATCAGAATTTCAAAACATGGGACACAGGATAAAACATAGACTTAGAGCACTGTATCACATTTGCATATTGCATAAACCAAAACTTTGTGAGAGAAGCTTACTCAACAATATTGAAAACTACTGAGGCTGAGCCTGACTCCACTCGACACTTCATGCACTTGAGATAGAGTGCACTCTCACCGGCACTGGTTGTGCACCTGACTTACCAGCCGGTGCCAGACTGGATGATGCAGGGTATGGATAAAGCAATTAGAATCCTTCATCCTTGTACACTGTTTATGGTAATTTCTGATCCAATATTAATGAAAAAAAGCATTCATCCAAGTAAATTATTCTATTTATACAATCTTTATATTACAGATATACGTCAGTGAATAAACACATTCTAAATACTGAAACTACGTTTACAAACGCAGGGTGTGGGAGCGGGCTTTAGACATGGAGCAAAATCAGAGGGCTGGTGCATATGAGTAAGCAAGAGCACCAGGTTCAAATGTGGCAACAGTAGTACACATCTCGTGACGTCACACAGTACCGAAACACACTGCCTGCCTTGGCATTCTGCGCATGCCCTCTGCGGCCCTCCAGAAGGTTCCGGATGCAGCTTGACAACTACATAAGCAGGACACCTGGTCAATTCGGCAGTCAGTTTCATTCCTGATGATGATGACAGAGCTTATCATCAAAAGCTCCAGAATTTTATTCGAAATGACGCGGCTTTTACACCGAGAACATTTTATAGATGAATGCCACCACGAAAGGATCTGAGGACAAATATTTAAGAAATCCTTGCAGAAATGAGACTTATTTCTTAGTGTGTATTATGTCACAGTTATTGTTGGGAAATCATTACATTCAAATTCCTCACCAAAAATTAGAGTGAACTGTAAATTATATTCAGTTTCTGTATTTTCTCCTTAAAAATTATGTTAGGTATGATGAAGGGTATAATGAGAACGACTTTTAGAAGATTAGAAAGAGAAGACGAGAAATTCAGAAAAAAGATGCAGTGAGTGACCAAACTGAAACGCTGGAAGAAGTCTCTGATGTTATTGACAATGAAAATAATTGTGACACCTTTTTACTATTTCTTGTCTTCTGAAGTTGTGGAATAATACAATGATAATTATTGATTTTGTCTGTCTATTGCAAGTGAAACAAACCATCATTATTAATTGTCACACACATTTTTCCCCTTTACTTTAAACAAGGCATCTTCAACAGCCTGAAATATAGATTAATTTCTTTATGAACAAATTTCTTTGGATACGGGTTTTTTGGTATGGAGGTTATGGAGGTTACAAATAGTTCTGACACATTCTACTTTACTATGGTGCAGTGGCATATAAATATTACTGAACTTACAATTTTTGTGCCCTATACATATTACTTAGAATTTATGTGTCACTACACCAGGGATTCACAACAACATGCTCTTTGGGCAACCTGTGTGCTGGTATGTGTGTGTGTGTGTGTGTGTGTGTGTGTGTGTGTGTGTGTGTGTGTGTGTGTGTGGGTGGGTGCGCATGTGTGTGCGTATGCAAGGAGCAAGGCATCCCTCTCCCCACAACTGCACAGACAGCAAGTTGAGTGGGGGGGGGGGGGGTCAAAACAGCTTCACTCACCTCACAAGCAGACTGGCAGCTAGAGCTTTTGTTCCGAATGCTAGCAAAGACCACCCAAATGTCACAAACCCAACAAATGATAACTACCATTAAGAAAAATATGTTGAAGTTTGCAATCATTTGGGACATTTAACAGCCATTCTTATAGATAAATTAAGGCAGCTTGCACACTATTGCTGTATTATCTTTATTTCAAAGTGCTAAATTACACATGTGTGTGTGATACGGTTATATCACAGTCTAACATTCACAGTCACTGCTGTAAAGGTTGGCACCAACTGACAGCGTCAACGACACTAGTACTCCTAGTGCTGGGCAAGGAGCTGTGAGAATAATGTTTATTTATAATTACTTTTCTGTGTAATTAACCAGGGTTGGGGAAGTTACATAAGAAGTAACTAAGTTACTCCCCTAAGAGGTACCTTGGTTACAGTAATAGTTACTATACATCAAAAGTAACTGTATCAGTTACAAGTATTTTTACAGTTACTTTTAAAATTTGTAATTGTAACTGATTTGTAAATCCACAATCAAACTTACACATGTAGAAAGGAAGATAATCAATAATTAAATAAATTAATACATACATAATTAATAACAACACATAATTAATGCATCATTAAACAAATTGTCCACAGCATCATCTACCTCAGATGCACTGTTTTTTTCATTTTCAACAAAAGTTGTTTTTCATACTTTCAATGTCATGAAAGTTCTGTTCCATGTTGTTCGTGTCTCTGTGAAAACTGCCAATTTTTTTTGTCTACTACACATTCACATCTTCTGTTATGCTAAAATTGCAGCAATGAACAAACCTTTCAAACTATATTCGCATCGAGAGATACGCTGTGACAGGTGAAGAGGAAGACTTAGTAATACATGTATATTACAAATACACACACTCACACATATCAAAACGCAAACACACCTAGACAGACAGGTGTGTTTGCGGTTGGTGAGTGTGTGTGTGTATTTGTTTACCTTCCTTTTTTTCCCCTAAGGTAAGTCCTTTCACTCCTGGGATTGGAATGACTCCTTTTCCACTTCCTTAAAACCCATATCCTTCCCTTTCTCCTCTCCTTTCTTCCTCTTTTCCTGAAGAAGCGACTTGTATGTGTGTTTGTGTGTGATTTTATTTGTGTCTGTCGATGAGCCTGTCCTTGGGTAAGTCATCCGTTTTCTATTTTTTATATTTGTTTAAACTGTGGTTGTATATACAAGTTTTTGGCCTATATATCAAGTCCATCACATTTCCTGCTTCTGTATTCTTTTGTGTGATATGACTTATAATGCCAAAGCAAATTATGTTTCCTAAGAGCATTTAATGTTTTGTGGCAAACTAAACATTTCTCCAAACCATCTTGATGAGTAAAAAGACACAATCCTTCCACTGAGGGCTCAACTGCAAAGTCATGGTTGGAGTTACACAATGACTATGTGACATGACTGTTTGGCAGGAGAGGTCAATGTTACAGCTAACCATTAAGTCAGCTGTCAACAGCTGAGCATTTGGAATGTGGAGTGTCATCACTAATGTGTGCACATTTCCCCTCACTCCCCTCCCCTCCCCTCCCCTAGAAAGTGCTGTGCAGCTGCAGGTACCTGTGTTCAAAATCAGCTAGTTGTTAAGCCCTCCACTACACCTTGGTGAAGTATCTTCCAGAACTGTTTCTAACTTTCAAACTGCAAATAAAATTGTTTGTAAAGAATGTCATGTATATTTCAGGCAAGAGAAGATGCCTTGTATACAATTACAACAAAGTGTGTATAACAATTTAAAATATTGGTTTATTTCAGTTGCAATAGGTGAACAAATCAGTAATTACCATTGTATTAATTGTAACAGGTTTGAACTTTTAGACCCACTACTCACAAGCAAGTCTAGTGAAATAGTACCTACCATCCAGCAAATAGTTTAAATAAATAATAACTATCCAGATATATTCTTAGGCAGAGTGGAACTGTGACTTAAGGAATGGTTGATATCATTACATGATGAAAAAAAACATTATTTTTATGTCTCATTAGTACATGAGAAGAATTACATTACCAATAACTAGGGAGCAAATAATAATCATGTAAATCAATCACACATCATGTGCAGCAGCCAGAGGAGTTGTGACTGAATGAAAGTATGTGTGTGTATGATGAAGCCTGCGGCCAAAAGCTTCAGTTGCTGAAGTATGACTGCATTTGGTACACATCCATTTACACCTCAATGATTATCTTCATGGTGAGTTTTAAATCTATCCTCATACTATTATTTGTATTCCAAACTGGACTTTCCATTGTTAAATAAAGAAAATAAACACGCTTTTTAAAAAAGAAACACAGTACACATAAAACTGCTGGAGTTAGACATGACCCCATACAGAGCTTAAATTATTTGTTGAGAAACAGGGTCCAGGGGTTTACCATGAAGGTAAGTTAAAGAACATAATAAGGGAAATTAACAAGGTGAAATTGGATATAAAGCAAATTAGTGAAATGTGATGGCAGAAACAATAGGAAGAAAATAGGATTGTGAGTAAGCTACTATGTACAGTATAGTGAATGTGTGATTATAGCCACGATGGATGAGTTTGTATGGCAATTAGGTAGGGTAAATCTTTGCAGTACCAATAGGCTATTGGCAATGTTGACTGGAATACAGTCCTTGGTATTCTGAAGGCAGCAGGAGCAAAATACAGTGAGTTAAAGGTTGTATACAATGTGTACAGAAAGAGGACAGCAGTTATAATAAACAAAAGAAAATAATCATCGAGAATGGATTTGTAGTCTATCCCTAATGTTATTAAATCTAAACTGAACAAGCAGTAAAGTAAACCAAGACAAAATTTGGAGAAGGAATTAAAATTTAGGAAGAAGAAGTGGAAATTCTTAAGGTTCATTAATGACCCTGTAATTCTATCAATGAGAGGAGAAGACTTGGAAGATCTATTGCATAGAGTAGATAATGTGTTGAAAAGATGTTATAGGATGTACATGACTAAAATACAAGTAATGAAATGTAGTCTAATTAAATTCAGCTATGCTGGTGGAATTATATTGGTCAATTATACACCTAGTAGCACATGAATTTTTCTATAATGGCATAAAAATAATTGACGAGTAACAAAGTAGAGGGGACATAAAATGCAAACTAATGGTATTAAGTAAAGCATTTCTGTAAAAGAGGAATTTGTTAACAGCTAATATAAATTTGAGTTTTAAGAAGTCTTTGTCTAGCACATAGCTCCGTACGATAGTGAAGCATGGACAATAAATCATTCAGGCAAGTAGAGAATAGACTTTAGGTATGTGGTGTTTTTGAAAACTGCTGAAGCTAGATCATAAAACTGATTAGTAAATTTTTTCTGTTAATGATGACAGCAACAACATATTTCAAGTAATGGATGGCATATTGTCAGAGTGAGTCTATTACTATACATATATTAAATTTCTACTATCAGAGTCTCAGTTACACATAATCACATTGGATTATTAAATTCAAACACAAGCAATTGACATTATGCCATTAATCATATCTGCAAACAAACCATGCTTATGATCAAAACAAGTAATACAGTGTGAATTTGTACAAATGAGGCTGCTGGAAGCACATTAATTACAGTTAGTAAATTATGCATACTTACGTTGATGAAAGGTATAAATATTTGAGAAGATTCATCATCAGAGCTGTAAAATATAAAAACCAGCATGAATTACAATGTGTTATGTTTATAGCAGGAGGTTACTAACAAGTAAACTTATAATTTACCAACAAATAAAATCAACCCAACAATAGTACATAACATTTCAAAGACTATGAAAGTACCTCTTCTCTTTATAAGTTATCATTGCCTCAGCAATTGGCAGCTGAAGAATGGCAGTGGCATTATGCAGGTAACGATGAACCCTGTTGAGCATCTCTTGGCAGTCAGTCTTTTGTAGCTCAGCATGTTCTAAAAGTTCCTTCCAGCTATCCACTGTGAATGCAGAGGCATATACAGCATCAAGAGACCCCAGATACCGAGCTAATGTGTTGCTTCCTGCAAAAATAGAGTCAGGCATGCATAAAAAACAACTAAGTTGACATTTTAGTTCCACACTTTGTTTTTTGAGTCATCATATAGTGAATTACAAAATCTTATTATATGTCAAAATTACATGCTACAAGTGCTAATGCCTCACTCACAAATAAAATCAATAATCGGAAATGAGAGATATCCAAACGAAATGTTAAAATTTATTTGTTCAAGACTTAGCATGTCAATATGATGTTTAAAGTTAAAATCAAGAGACAAAATGGCTACGCAACTCAAAAGAAAAAAGCACCTCCATATTTATGTATAAAATTAAAATTCCCCGAGTTTTTGAAATTAGTGTGGGATTTAACAATTAGTACAGAATAAGTATGTTAAAGCAACAAATTTAAAAAATTGCTCCACTCACACAGAAAGATACATTAAATCACATTTAGCAGAAGAGAAAAGCCAGAGGAGGACAGTGTAAGTGAGAAACCAAAAATGTAATACTAAATCGAAAAATTAAGTGATCATAATATGCAATAAGAACAGTCAGAGTGTGTCATACAAAATCATAGCCTGGGACTATAATGAATGAGAGTCATATGAAAAACTCTAGGAAAAAACTTGACAAAAACATGATGACAATGGAGGGAGAGGGGTTGGAGGTGAAGGACTCAAATGATAATGTGATGGACATATGGGTAGGAGGAGGAATCGTACCAGGTGGTAGAATGAACAAAATAAAAGTAAAACTGAGAAAGGCTAAGAAAAGCAGATTGTCTAATCTCACAAAGAAATAAGAAAATGCTAGCTTTTGGAATCAGGAGCACATTCTTCTGGCAGAAGACAGGAAAATATTTGTGGAAGAGAGTTTGGCGAAGCTTAAGCATACAGGAACACAAGACCCTGGATCAAGAATGTCTTATCAGACTGGTTGAAATGGTAAACAGATTTTCTCATTCTGTCTGGTAAGTGTTGACATGTGGTATAAAATAATCACAACAGTCATTTCTACAATCACTGAAAACTAATAAGACATGTTAAAGAATGATAAAATTGCTGCATGATCCAAGTAATCTATTTCACAATGTTTATATCATCTCTACTAAGAAGCTATTTTTCTAGTTGTAATATATTCTTCTGTTAAATTAATACTTTACCTAAAGGTACTATAAGGAATTTGATGTAGTTCTGCCAATCAGGAGGCTTCAGAGACAGTTGGTCCACATAGTGCCTTAATACTGAATTCACAAAACTGTCAGAACCAGCAAGCAAAACCTTTATAGGAGGTGGAGGCTTTGCATTGCTGTTACAGCTGTGGGGAAAAATATGGCTTGTCAATGGTATGCCACTTATTTTATTTATTACTCTTTATATTTATTATATAGCACAGTAGAATGTTAAAAATATTAACCAATTTCAAAAAAAATAAATAAATAAATAAATAAATAAATAAAATAAAATAAAATACAAACATGTCATCTCACTTTATTCGGATTTATTGGAAAAAATGTGCACAACATTCATTTGAAAGTATTTTTCTGATGTAACACTACAGGTTTTGGTGATATAGATGTGATAACAATTTGAAAGTTTTATAATTTTCAGAAAAATTATTAGTCATCTCAAAGCAAAAGGTGCAACAATACACAATCAGAATTGTTTGAAGCTAGTGGCAAACAACAGGGTAGAAATTCATTCATTACCTTGCCAATAAAAGAGCTTTCCATCCATTCCACATCAAAAAAATCTCTCCCATACAGCCTCGCCACCCGTGGATGGCAAATTTTCAGTGATGAGAAGCCCCTTACCCCGAAGGTCTCACAAAAGCCTTCACAGACAGACATTACCCTCCTGACCTAGTCCACAAACAGATTTCCCATGCCATATCCCCACACACCACCAACCCTCCATCCAAAGCCAGTAACCAGTCACAACAGAATGTCACCCAATACCACCCTGGACTGGAACAACTAAATCACATCCTTCGTCAGGGCTTTGATTATCTGTCATCATGCCCTTAAATTAGAAACATCCTAGCCAAAATCCTTCCGACCCCTCCTAAAGTGGTGTTCCATCACCCACCCAACCTCCACAACATTCTAGTCCATCCTTAAGCAACTCCCAAACCCAATGCCTTACTGCAGGGATTGTATCTCTGTGGAAGATTCCAATGCAAAACCTGCCAAATCCATCAAGTAAGTTAGGCCACTGTGAAAGCAGCCCTGTGATATACAGTAAAAGCCTGTTTTACATTCCCAGATTTTACATTTTCCCGTCATTTACACCATTTTTTTTGGGCCCATCAAATTTTCTATGTTCACGATGTTAATTTGACCCCGTTTTTGCATTAACATACTTACACTTTCCTTGTGTTTCACATTTTTCTTTTTCTTTTTATTTTTTTTTTTAAAAAGTTTGTAAATAATAATAATTATAAAAAATTAATTACTTAATATATATGCTTCAATTCTCTGGGCAGAGCCTCTGCCTCAAGTGGTATCTCTGTCCAATTTCTTTGCTTTCTATAGTATGTCTGCCCAAGTGTGTTTGCGTATGTGTATATGTGTGGGTGTGTTTGTATGTGTTTACCCTCCTTTCCCCCCCCCCCCCCCCCCCAAGGTAAGTCTTTCCTGTCCCGGGATTAGAATGGCTCCTTATCCACTCCCTTAAAACCGTGATCATTTCCTTTTCCCTCTCCTTCCTTTCTGCCTGAAGAAGCAGCTATGCTGCGAAAGCTAGCATTTGTGTGTGTGTGTGTGTGTGTGTGTGTGTGTGTGTGTGAAATATATTATAAAAAGTAGATGAAAAGTAGTGACAGCAAAGATTAATAAAACAAACACACACACACACACACACACACACACACACATATACATACATACACAAAACCAAGCTTTCACAAACTAGTTGCATCTTCAGGCAGAGTGGGGAAGGAGAGGGAAAAGGAAAGGATGAGGGTTTTAAGGGAGTGGGTAAGGAGTCATTCCAATCTCGGGAGAGGAAAGACTTTACTTGGGGGAAAACAAAGAAGGTAAACAAATACACACACACACACACACACACACACACACACACACACACACACATTTACACAGACGCAAACACACCTTTGTGTTCCTAGCTGTATCCTAGGCAGACAGATTGTAGAAAGCAAAGAAGTTGATCCAACATATCGTAGAAAGCAAGGGCTTTGATTATCTGTCATCCTGCCCCGAAATGAGATCCATCCTTCATGACACTCTTCCCACTCCACCTGTTGTAAAACCTGCCCTATGCACACTTCCACCACCACCACTTACTCCAGTCCCGTAACTCGGATGGTGTACACAATTAAGGGCAGAGCCACTTGCAATAGCACCCACGTGATTTACCAACTGACGTGCCTGCACTGTGAAGCGTTCTGTGTGGGAATGGCCAGCAAAAAACTGAGCATTCGCATGAACAGTCACAGGCAGACAGTGTTTGTTAGTAATGAGGATCACCCTGTGGCTAAACATGCCTTGGTGCACGGCCAGCACATCTTGGCACAGTGTTACACCGTCCGGGTTATCTGGATACTTCCCACCAACACCAATCTTTCAGAACTGCAGAGATGGGAATGTGCCCTTTAGCATATTCTCTCTTCCCGTTGCCCACCTGGTCTCAATCTCCGCTAAATTCAAATTGCTGCCCAACATCTTTAACATCTTTGCCTCAGTTCACTGGACATAGCCTCTGCCTCAAGTGGTATCTCTGTCCAACTTGTATAAGTTGTGGGTGTGTGTATTTGTTTACTTTCCTTTTTTTCCCCTAAGGCAACTCCTTCCGGTCCCAGGATTGGAATGACAAGAGGGGCACTTCTGGGGTTCTTCTATGGAATGTTCTGAATTTGGGGGTTGAGGAAGTGGCTCTGGCAATTTGCTTCTGTACCAGTTCAGGAGGATAGCTGCGGGATGTGAATGCTGTTATTAGGTTGTTGGTGTACTGGTTCAGGGATTCAGGATTGGAACAGGATCGTTTACCACGAAGACCTAAGCTGTAGGGAAGGGAATGTTTGAAGTGGAATGGATGGCAGCTGTCATTATGGAGGTACTGCTGTTTACTAGTGGTTTGATGTGGACGGATGTGTGAAGTTGGCCGTTGGACAGATGGAGGTCGACATGCAGGAAAGTGGCATGGGAGTTGGAATAGGACCAGGTGAATCTAATGGAACCAAAGGAGTTGAGGTTGGAGAGTAAATTCTGGAGTTCTTCTTCACTGTGAGTCCAGATTATGAAGATGTCATCAATGAGTCTGTACCAAACTTTGGGTTGACATGCTTGGGTATCAAGGAAGTCTTCCTTTAAGTGTCCCATAAATAAGTTTGCGTACGAGGGGGCCATCCTGGTTCCCATGGCTGTTTCCTTTAGTTGTTGGTATGTATGGCCTTCAAAAGTGAAGAAGTTGTGGGTTAGGATGAAGTCGGCTAGGGTATTAAGGAAAGAGGTTTTAGGTAGGGAGGTAGGTGGTCGCCGTGAAAGGAAATACTCCATTGCAGCGAGACCCTGGGCATGTCGGATATTTGTGTATAAGGAAGTGGCATCAATGGTTACAAGGATGCTGTCTGGAGGTAACAGGCTGGGTAAGGATTTCAGACGATCAAGGAAGTGGTTGGTGTCTTTGATGAAGGATGGGAGACTGCACATGATGGTGTGATGTTGTTGGTCTATGTAGAGCAGAGATTCGTTCTGTAAGGACTTGGTAACCAGCCACAGTGGGGCGGTTGGGATTATTGGGTTTGTGAATCTTGGGAAGTAGGTAGGAATTGGGGGGTACAGGTGATTTTTTTTTTTATTTTTTTTTTTTTTTTTTTTTTTTTTTTTTTGTGGTTTTAGGGGGCACAACTTCTACGGTCATTAGCGCCCAGACAAGAACAGAGATTCGCTAGAGAAACAAAAAAAATTGGTGACTGTCAGTTAGAACATCAAGAAGAGGCTAAAAACGAAAGATAAAAGACAATTAAAAGGGTTAAATATCTTTTGATAAGTTGGCCAAGTTAATAAAACGCAAAACACGAGCAGCTGCTCGTGTGTCATCAGCTAAAATTTCCTCCAGAGTAGACAAAAAGTGAAGGGATACACGGAGATGATTAAAATGAACGCAAGACAATAAAACGTTGTCGCACCTGCACAGCGGTGCAGGGTCAGTGGTCAGCAAATGACGGTGGCTGAAACGGCAGTGACCGATCCGCAACCGGGCCAGGATGACCTCCTCCCGCCGAGAGGGGCGTGAGGAGGTCCTCGAAGCGGTCGGGATCGGTTTGACAGTTCACAATTTATTGTTGTACAGTGAAAGCCACGCACTGTGCCATGACGACACAATACTCCGGCGAAGAGCCCGTTGAACATCGTCCGATGGGATGCAAAAGGTAGCCATGCGAGGCAAAAGAGCTGCAGCCTTGGCTGCTATGTTGGCGGTCTCATTCCTGGGCACACCACGTGGCCAGGGACCCACAGGAAAGAAACGTAACAGCCGTCATCTGCTAGCAACTGGAGGGAGCGTTGGATCCGATACACGAGAGGATGGTTCGAGAAAGGGTCCTTAAGACTCTGCAGGGCACAAAGGGAGTCCGAACATATGGCATAGAAGGGTTGGCGGTGGCGGCAGGCATACAAAACAACCCGGTGGAGGGCAAAAAGCTCAGCCATGAAATTCGAGCACCGGTCAGGGAGCTTGTATTGGAAACGGATGTCCCCGACGACGAAGGCAAATCCGACACCGGCAGTGCTCTTGGAACCATCAGTGTAAATAAATATGGCATTATCGAACCGCAAACAGAGTTCGACAAGCCTCGAATGGTATACCAAATCAGGAGTGCTCTTCTTGGGGAGCGAACTAAGTTCAAGGTGAGTGTGAACCTGGGCCTGATGCCACGGTGGCAATGGGCTGTCACTCAATCTAAAGGTGGAAGGGAGGGTAAAATCAAGCCGCTGCAGCAGGCGGCGAAACCGAAATCCAGGTGGAAGCAAGGCAACCGCAGACAACTCATATTGGCGATCGAGTGAGTCATCAAAGAATAGCGGGTAAGATGGATGGTTGGGCATCGACATCAGGCGGCATGTGTACCGACACAAGAGTATGTCACGCCGAGTGGTCAAGGGTAATACAGCAGCCTTGGCATACAGACTTTCAACAGGACTGGTATAAAATGTACCGGTCGCCAGACGTAATCCCTGATGGTGAATAGAGTTGAGATGGCAGAGAATCAACGGCCGTGCAGAAGAGTATACAAAGCTTCCATAGTCGAGCTTCGACTGAACAATGGCCTGGTAAAGGTGAAGCAGGACGGTACAATCCGCTCCCCATGACGTACCACTGAGGACACGAAGGACATTAAGGGATCGGGCACAACGGGCAGCTAGGTAGGACACGTGTGTGGACCAGCAATGTTTCCGATCCAACATTAGCCCCAAGAATTTCGTAGTCTCCACGAAAGGGAGAGCAACAGGGCCAAGATGTAGAGAAGGTGGAAGAAATTCCTTGTATCTCCAGAAGTTTATACACACCGTTTTCTCAGTGGAGAATCGGAAGCCGTTTGCGATGCTCCAGGAATCTAGACGGTGAAGACAGCGTTGAAGACAACGCTCCAAGAGACACGTCCGCTGGGCGCTGCAATAAATTGCGAAATCGTCTACAAAAAGGGATCCGGAAATGTCGGGTGAAAGGCAATCTACGATCGGATTGATTGCAATGGCAAAGAGAGCCACACTCAAGACGGAGCCCTGTGGTACCCCATTCTCCTGGCAAAAGGTATCTGACAAAACAGAGCCCACCCGTACCCGGAACTTGTGATCCGCCAAAAACGCTTGAATGAAAAGAGGAAGGCGGCCCCGAAGGCCCCATGTGTGCAATGTGCGGAGAATGCCCGCTCTCCAACAGGTATCATACGCCATCTCCAAGTCGAAGAACACTGCTACTGTTTGACGCTTCTTTAGAAAGTTATTCATAATGAAGGTCGACAATGTAACGAGGTGATCAGCAGCAGAGCGGTGTCGACGAAAACAGCATTGGACATTTGTTAGGAGGCGGCGAGATTCGAGAAGCCAGACCAACCGAACGTTGACAATGCGTTCCATCACCTTACAGACGCAGCTCGTCAGAGAAATGGGACGATAACTGGAAGGAAGATGTTTGTCCTTCCCTAGTTTGGGGATGGGGACAACAATGGCTTCACGCCAACTTGTGGGAACATGACCTTCAGACCATATGCGAGTGTAGGTACTAAGAAGAAAACACTTGCCCGCAGGAGAGAGTTTCTTCAGCATCTCAATATGGATTGAATCGGGCCCAGGAGCAGAAGATCGGGACAGGGCGAGAGCACGGTCTAGCTCCTGCATGGTGAAGGCGACATTATAATTTACACGATTAAAAGAGTGGAAAGAAGGCAGCCGTGCCTCCTCTACCTGTTTGCGAGGGAGAAAGGCATGGTGGTAATGGGCAGAGCTCGAAACCTCTGCAAAGAAACGGCCCAATGCGTTGGAAACATCAGCGGGGTCCACGAGGACTGCTTTCTCCACGGGCAGGCCAGGAATCGGGGCGTGGACCTTGATGCCGGATAAATGGCGTAGGCCACCCCAAACAACCGTGGAGGGAGTAAAACAGTTAAAAGAACTAGTAAAAGCAGTCCA
Organism: Locusta migratoria; assembly: GCA_026315105.1. Taxonomy (NCBI): domain Eukaryota; kingdom Metazoa; phylum Arthropoda; class Insecta; order Orthoptera; family Acrididae; genus Locusta; species Locusta migratoria. Next base: position 59,103,807 of record CM048744.1, on the reverse strand, counting down.
GCAAGCTTTCTTGCTGTCGTTTATGATACGACGACATTGCGCTCTCATACGTTTATAATGTATGCAATTCTCCAAAGTTGGGTGGCGGCAGAAGGTGCGTAAAGCACGGCGCCGGGCTCTAAGCGCGTTGCGGCAGTCCACCAAGGGACCTGGACACGACGTGGAGAAGAGGATGTACGAGGTATGGAACGTTCAGCAACGGTGAGAATAACCTCTGTGAGGTAGTCGACCTGACTGTCACAGTTGGGAAAATGCTGATTGTGAAAAACAGCCATGGAAGAATAAAGCTCCCAGTCGGCTTTAGAGATGTTCCAACTTGTGGGACGAGGAGATGGGGAATGATGCAGGAAGTGGATGATACAAGGGAAATGGTCACTGGAGTACGTGTCAGAAAGTGCATACCACTCAAACCAACTGGCAAGCTGAGTAGTGCATATTGCGAGGTCTATATGGGAATAAGTGTGTGTTGTGTCTGAAAGGAAGGTCGGTGCACCGGTGTTGAGGCAGACAAGATCGAGGTGTTGGAGAAGGTCCACCAAAAGGGAGCCTCTCGGACAAGGTGTCGGAGAGCCCCATAGGGGGTGGTGGGCATTAAAGTCGCCTACCAACACAAACGGTGAAGGGAGCTGGTCAACAAAGTGTAGCACATCTGCCCTAGTAAGGGCAGATGACGATGGCGAATAGATATTACAGAGGGAAAAGGTAAATGTGGATAAAGTGATGCGGACGGCAACTGCCTGTAGGTGAGTATGCAATGAAATGGGATGGAAATAGACGTCGTCTCGAAGGAGCATCAGAACCCCTCCATGGGCTGGGATACCTTCCACGGGTAGAAGGTCGAACCGCACAGAGGTGTAGTGTGGAAAGTCTGCACGATCACTTGGACGCAACTTAGTTTCTTGGAGGCAGACTAGAAGCAACCGAAGGAGTAGTTTTAACTCCTCCTGATTGGAACGAATGCCGCAAATATTCCATTGAAGGAGCGCCATGATAAAAAATGAGATAAGATATAAGGATAAAAACCAACTAGCAAGCGGGGTCACCTCGACGGATTTCGAGGGAGCACTGCTATCGCTGTCTAGGGGCAAAGGGTCGTGGTCCATAGGTTCGACCAACGCGCCTGCCACCTCCCTGAGTTGATCAGGAGGGGCAGTTTCCACCGCCGGTAAAGGGCCGGGTGCCCGGCAGAGGGAGTGTCCCGGGGAAACAGAAGACGGCTGAGGCCGGCAACTGTTGGAGGGCGTGACGGATGGGTCACGCCTCGGCGGGGAAGGAGAGGAACTCTTTTTCTTGTTGGCTCTTCTCGAAGAGTGACGGTGAGAAGAGGCAGTCGACGGTTGGGAAGCCTGAGAACACAGAAAATCCTCACGGACAGGTTCCTTTTTCAAAGTCCGGGCATCTTGTTTAGGTGCCCGCGGTTTACTAGAGGTTGACAAAGACTGTACTTTAGGAGCAGCAGGAGGAAGCGGGGACGAGGAACGGGCAATCTTCGGGCTGGCGGATCGCACAACTGTGTCAGCGAAAGTGAAATCACAAGTCTGGGTACTGGAATCTTTAGTAGGTCGAGTTGAGGTGAGGACCTTACTGTATGTGCCCGCTGGGAGGACAGTGGGCTTTCGACTCGCCAACAACTTTCGAGCAGCAGATCTTGATACCTTCTCCGTAACCCGAATTTACTGGATGATTTTTTCATCCTTATATACATGGCAGTCTTGAGAGGAAGCCGCATGGTCGCCGTTGCAGTTAAGGCAGTGAGGGGACGGAGGTGGGCAATCCCCCTCACGGGCGTCCCTACCACAAGTGACACATTTCGCTGCGTTAGGACAATATTGATGGGTGTGGTTGTATCTGTGGCATTGAAAACAGCGCATTGGGTTAGACACATAAGGGCGGACAGAGATGACTTCATACCCTGCTTTGACCTTCGACGGAAGTTCAACTCTGTCGAACGTCAAAAACACAGTACGAGTCGGTGTCAGCTGGTTATCTACCGTTTTCATTACCCTATGGACGGCTGACACACCCTGATCTGACATATAGGATTGTATGTCTTCATCAGACAACCCGTCAAGGGATCTCGTAAAAACTACCCCCCGTGACGAGTTGAGTGTGCGGTGCGCTTCTACCTTGACTGGAAACGTGTGTAACAATGTAGTCCGGATTAGCTTTTGGGCTTGGAATGCACTGTCCGCTTCCAGCAACAATGTGCCATTGTGCTGACGCGAACAGGTTTTAACAGGGCCAGCAATTGCATCAACACCTTTCTGGATGACGAAAGGATTTACAGACGTGAAATCTTTACCATCGGTGCGAGACACAACAAGAAATTTCGGTAGATTAGGCAGAGTCTTTTTTTTCTGAGGCGAATCTGTCTTTCTTTTCTGGGTCAATGTCACTGAAGAAGAGAAGGAAGTCATTGCAGAAGTGTCCCCCCATGATTACCGGCGTCTCCAATGGCGCGCTCCTTCCTAGTGGGGGCCCTCTCCGAGGGCTTACCCGCCTTAGGTGATTGTTCACACCTCCCGAGAACGGACGGAGGGACCAATCGGCATGTTCAGAAGGTACCAGCTCGGGTAATCACCCCTCCCTGGGCCTGGCCTTTACCAGGGGTACGTACGTGCCCTACATGTCTACCTGGGGTCCCCTGGGAGGAGGGGGGGAGGCGGGGTGTGGAGTGTCTGTGGGGTCATGAGGTTAATGGAGTCAGGTGAAAGGTTTTGTAGGGGGCCTAAGGTTTTGAGGATTCCTTGAAGCTCTGCCTGGACACCAGGAATGGAATTGCCTTGACAAACTTTATATGTGGTACTATCGAAAGCTGACACAGTCCCTCAGCCACATACTCCCGCCGATCAAGTACCACGGTTGTGGATCCCTTGTCGGCTGGGAGAATGACGATGGAATGGTCAGCCTTAAGATCGCGGATAGCTCGGGATTCAGCTGTGGTAATGTTGGGAGTAGATTAAGGTTTCTCAGGAAAGACAGAGGCAAGGTTGGAAGTAAGGAATTCCTGGAAGGTTTGAAGAGGGTAATTTTGAGGAAGAGCGGATGGGTCCCGCTGTGATGGAGGACGAAACTGTTCTAGGCAGTGTTCAATTTGAATTATGTCTCAGGGAGTTGGATCATTAGAAGTAGGATTATTTTTCTTCATGGCAAAGTGGTATCTCCAGCAAAGATTATAATATAGGATAGTAAATCTTTGACAAGGGCTGTTTCATCGAATTTGGGATTAGGGCTAAAGGTGAGGCCTTTGGATAGGACGGAGGTTTCAGACTGGGTGAGAGGTTTAGAGGAGAGGTGGACTACTGAATTGGGATGTTGTGGTTCCTGATTGTGTGGATTAGGATTTAAAGGTTGGGGGGGGGGGGGAGTGGAGCTGGAAGTGGGAGATTGAGTCGATAGCATAGACTGGGTTTCTGTGCAATAAGAGGAGCTTGAGGTTTATTGGAGAGGTTGTTGAGGGAGAGTGTATTGCCTTTCTGGAGGTGGGTGACCAGGAGTTTGGATAGTTTTTTTGAGGTGGAGGGTGTCATGCTGTTCCAATTTGTGGTTCGACTGTAAGAGGATGTTCTTAACTGTGGGTGTGGATGTGGGAGTGGAAAGGTTAAGGATTTTGATTAGGGATAGGAGTTGACAGGTGTGTTCATTGGCGGAGTTGATGTATAGATTAAGGTTAGGCGGGTGACGGCTGTGGATTGTTCTGTTTGGAATTGGTGTAAGGCATGATGAAAGGATGGGTTACAACCGGAGATGGGAACTTTTAGTGTGAGGCCCTTGGGAGTAATGCCAAATGTTAGACAAGCCTGAGTAAACACAATGGTGGACCGTAATCTGCCTAGGGCGAAAGCATGCTTGTGGAGGGAATGTAGATAAAACTTGATGGGGTCATAGTAGGGTGACAATGTATAGAATGGAAAAATGAGAAATGTGTGTTAACAGACTGCAAAGTGATAAGAAATAAAAAATAATCAATAAATAAAAAATAAAAAGGTGGACAGATAGCAAAAGGAATTCAGCTAAGAAAATAGAAATCTATAAAGTTGTTCAAGATAGTTGTTAAAATTAAACCTTGTAGAAACTGTATTCAACTACAGTTGGTTAACAATGTAATGCACAATGGTTTGGTGGTTGTATTGGCGTCCAAAACAGGTTATAGGGTGGAGAAAATATGGTAAAGATTGAGCAAACAGCGTGAGAATGAAAGGAAAGCGAATTATAAGGACTGATTATGTAGTGGCATATTATGACTTTGAGGTTAACAATGATCTGACGAAGGAATAATAAGGTTAAAACGTATAGAAAGTTGCTGAAAAATGATTGGGAATGTCGGAAGAATGAACGGAAATGTGGAAAAATTGGAATAGGAAATAATCGCGAAGATGCTGAAAATCCAAAAATGATTATTATGGGTTATTGGAAAATGAAGTTGTGAAATAGTATTACCACAGTAAAATGAGACGTGGATGAATAGTAGATGTTATAGAGGAGATGTAGTGTTGAAAGCAGTAAATAAAATAAAAAAAGATGTTAGTTGTACTTTTAGGTTAAGGTACAGAAGTCAACACTGATTGTTGTAGTTATCTTTTTTTCCCTATTTTTATTTTTCCTTATTATTCTTATCGTTTCAAACCCCCCTCCCCCACTCCCTCCCACCACTCCTCTACACCACCTTTTTTATCCTTTCCCACCACATCCCTTCAGTGTACTCATTGCCTCCATCCAAATTCCTGCCTATCAGAGCCGTTACAATCCATCATGCAACTCAGAACTTTCCATCCCCAACTTTACACGGCATCCTTCCCCCTCCACTCCCCACCTCTCGCAGCCTAGATGCTTGTGGTGCTGGAGAGGACAGACATGGTGGTTGAGTGTGCATAGTTGTCTGGGTGATTGCGTGAATGTATGAGTTTCTTTTCCTGATGAGAGCCATGGCTGAAAACATAAGTTGTGTGAATGTGATTATCTATTTTCATGTCTGTCAGCAGCTCAGCGAGCCTCTTTAGGGTGAGTTGTTACCTATCAGTCATTATTAGTATTGGCGATAATGATATATGTTGAACAGTTGAGTTAAAATAGTTGTTTTTCATATAATTATGTTCCAGCCTTCAAAGAACCATATTACAATTTCAATTCTTCCTCCTTAGTTGTTCTTTTCTTTTCTTCCAGTATTCTTTCATTGTTTCACTTTGCTTTGTTTTCCTGTCTTCAGTCTACTTAGTGCCCATTTTCGTTTCCTTCCTCCCTTGGAATCCTTTCATTTGTAAGAATTTCTTCCTAAAAATCTTTCTTTCCGTTAATTCTCCTTCACGTCATGAATGCTGGACTGCTGGGCAGATTGCTTTCAAATTTTTATATAGTTTAGGCTTCATATAATTATTTAAATGTTATCACAAATAAGCATTAAATCTATAAGTGTTCTATTAGAGGATCGTAATTCATTTTAGCATTTGTTGTGCCGTTTTTGCTGTGAGGGTTGCCACTTAACTTTGACAGTTGGTCATATCTATTTGCAACTTGCATAGTGAAACTATCTGAATATCTCCTCCATCAACAAGCAGTTTCAGGTGTAGCGGTCTCTGAAAGATAAGTACCAATAAGTTTGTGAGCATTGTAGTTAATTATTAACGTCGGTAGATTTCAAGAGGTGTTCAGCATGCTAGTCATTTACTAAATTCAGTACTTTTCAACTGGTGTTTTGTTGCTGTTTTTATTGTAATAACAGTAGAGAAATTTTCACTTACGGCGTTTGATAACTCTTGCACTCTTACTGCATTTTGTTAGTTTATTAGTGATGCTTGAATATGTTTTTGTTTATACAAGCAACTGTGTAAAATTTTTGCTGTAGTGTTATTTGCTCTTTACTGATACTACTACTACTACTACTACTACTACTAGCAGTAGTAGTAGTAGTAGTAGTAATTTGATTTCTAAAAGACTGAGATTTGTTGATTGCTATAGTTAAGGTACTTCATAAACTCTATCTTTTGCAGAAACATAACTTTCAGAACATATACATCTAGTTTTTCTTAATAAGCAACTGTAAAAATTTAGCACGAGTGACAAGTTTGGGCTCTGTCGTAGGTTCATGAGTAGTGGGTTGCAATGTGGGATTTGTACAAAGTATTTTCACAGGGGAGAATGCAGTGGGGAAGCCAATGGGCACTGTAATTAGGTTCTCTCCTGGAATCACATGATACGCAACAGGAGTAAGTCGATAGAGGAGTGTGAGCGTAAGATCCGTGCTCTTCAGATGCAATCGAAAAATGCTGAGGAGGAACTAGGGAAGCTGAGGGGAAGGGGGGCTGGGGAAAGGAAACTGGCAGTTGGGAAGATGGTAGCTAGGAGGATATCTTCAGATAGCTTCACTCTGCTAGTTGCAAATAGATTTGACCAACTGTCAGAGTTAAGTGGAGATGAACTTCATGTAGCTGAAGGTGTAGAACATATGCAGCAGATCTTAGCTATTAGGAAGTCGAAATCAGTAGAGAGGTCTATTAGGAAGAAGAAGGTTCTGCTCTTAGGCAGTTCTCATGGCAGAAGTGTTGGCCAACAGCTGCAGGAAGAACTTGGGAGTGAGTACCAGGTCACCAACATAGTGAAGCCCAGTGCAGTGTTAGCTCAGGTTATTTGTAACACAGGTGGCGTATGTAGGAATTTCTCAAAAGAAGATCAGGTAGTGATGATGGGTGGAGCTGTAAATAGTCTTGATAAGAACAGGGAGTATGATATAGGTGGTGGTCTGTAAAGGATAGCCATTCAAACTGATAGCACGAATGTGCATTTTGTGCACCAGTTTCAGCATCACGATAGGCATTGTCTTAATAAACTATCAGGCATATTAACATGAGGCTTGAGGAGATACTGATGGAGGGCATGGGACACATTGCTCTGGTGCCAGCTGAGACTATCCAAAGGTCGGATTTCACTAGGCACCTCATTAGATATGGGAAGGGAAGGTAGGCAAATCTCATATGTGGCAGTGTAGTAGAGGGTGGTGGTGTCACTCATGGAAAACTTCCTGTAGTAGTTGGTGTTACCTTTTTTAGACTGAAGACAGCTGATAGGTATTCCTGCTTAAAGGAAGTCCCTCTAACAAAAGAACCACTTTCGAGAAAGTTTAAGAAGCTAAGTGATCAGGAACTACTATATTTCCTCAAAATATACAAGGTATCAGAGATAAAGTTAATGAACTGCTTATGGATGTCAACTCTGACATTATTGGTATTTCAGAGAACTTTTTAAATGATGTTATAATTCAGAGACTTCTTTTGCCAGGATACAGGTTAGCTGGCTTCTTCTCCACGAGTTCTTTGCAGTGGGGGGGGGGGGGGGGGAGTAGCCATGTAGGTTTAAGGATATTCTATTTCAATCTGCTGCTGTTTCAAAACACTGCACAGAAAAGGTATTTGGATATTGTGAATAAGTTGTTAATGTTAGCAGAACGAAACTATTAATTGTTATAATTTATAGGTCCCATGACTGATTTTAAAATGTTTCTGCCCATGATAGCGATGGTTCTGGGTTCACTTCATAGGAGGTACAAAAATTTTCAACATTAATTACGTGATAGCCCAAGAAAAAGGCTGCTGTTAGATCTCCTTAATTCCTATCATCTGATGCAAACAGTATTCGTCCCAACAAGAGTGAAAGGCAGCAGCAGTTCTACCACTGACGATGTTTTTGTTCATTCTTCATTATTTGAGGGGCACTCTGTTAGCAGAATAGTAAATGACCTTTCAGAAATTTTTAACTGTAAAAGGTGTTCGTGCTCATACAAATGTTAAATATAATTACAAACTACTCAGAAATGCTAATCCAGTTGCAACCAAGACCATTTTAAACCTAATTAAGGAACAAAAATGGCAAGATGTTTAAAGTGCTGATAATATAGATGATAAATATTATGCTTTCCTCAACACATTTCTCACGCTGTTTGAAAGTTGCTTTCTGCTAGAATGCTCAAAACAAGATACTTCCAGTAACAGGCAGCCAAAGGGGATAAGAGTATCATGTAGAACAAAATGGAAATTGTATCAAAATGTTAGAAGCAGTCAGAATGAAGATGCAGTAGCTCATTACGAACAGTACTCTAAGGTTATGTAAAATGTCATTAAGAAGGCAAAAAGTATAGCAAACGCTTAGGATTAAATTTAAACTATTTCATCGGCCATGAAGGATGTGTCTGGTCAGCAGCACTAGGTTGAGTATATAAAGTCAGTGCAAAGTAGAAAAGTTTCTGTTACTGATAAGTCAGATATATGTACAATATTTAATAATCATGTTCTGAACAAAGCAGGTGAAATAAACAGAACCCTAGTTTCTACAGGTAATCATATAACATAGTTATAAAACCGCTTTCTGTGGCTGTTACCTGAAATAGTCCTTCATGATACTTACAGATGGAAGATTATGTCAATAATTAAATCACTAAAAACTAAGTCGCTTGTGGATATGATGGGGTCTCTAGCATAATTCTAAAGTACTGTTCTCCATATGTAAGCCCAGTATTTAGCCATATTTGTAATTTTTCCTTTCACAATGGCACGCTTCCTGACAGATTAAAGTACTCGGTAGTGAAAGCACTTTATAAAAAAAAGACAAAGGGATAACATACACAACTATTGACCAATTTCTATGCCATCTGTTTTTGCCACAGTTATTGAAAAAGCTATATATTCAAGTTTAATTTATCATTTCAGTTCACATAATTTGTTGTCAAGTGTATTGTTTGGTTTCAGAAGTGTTTTAATGACTGAAAATGCAATATTCTTGTTTCTCTGTGAGCGCTTCATGGATTAAATAAAAGGATACAAACATTAGGCATCTTCTTTGATTTAACAAAAGTGTTTGATTGTGTTGATCCCAAAATATTGTTTCAGAAGTAGTTCACAACTGGTTCACCTCTTGCTTTAATAACAGATAGCAGAAGATAATTCTCCACAGTGTTGAAAATGACTATGACGTGCAGTCACAATGAGGCACATTTTTGTGGGATGCCCCAGGGGTCTGTTCTTGGACTGCTTCTGTTTCTTATTTCTATAAATGATATGCCTTCGAGTATAACATGTGATTGTAAAATATTTTTGTTAGCTGATGAGACCAGCTTGGTAGCTGATTCAAACAGGATATATTTGGCTCAAAAATGGACAGTTCAAGCAATATGTGGTGCAAGTTTGGGAATGTTGTATCGACGAAATTTCTTTCACCAACTTTCTCTTCAGACTGCAAAAATATCACCCACCTTCATAGGGAGACATGATTATGATGATAAAATAAGAGAAATCAGATCGAAAGCAGAAAGATTTAGGCATTTCTCTTTTTTGCAAACTATTAGAGAATGGAACTACAGAGAAATATAAAAAAGTGGTTCGATGGAATCTCTGCCATGCACTTCAATGTTACTTTCAGAGTATTTATGTAGGTGTAGATCCCTTTTCAGTAGTCTGGGAATTCTGACAATTGGCTTCACAATACTTATTTTCTTTAATGTCATTTGTTGTTAACAATATCAGTTTATTCCCACGAGTTAGCAGCTTTCACTCCGTGAATCCTAGACAGAAATCGAATCTACATGTGGATCACACCTCCTTGACTTTTGTGCAGAAAGGCATGCAGTATTCTGCAACATCCATTTTCAATAAGCTGGCACAAGAACTCAAGAATCTTAGTACTAACCCATCTCTTTCAAATGTAAATTCAAGAGTTACCTCATGGCTCACTCCTTTTATTCTGTCAAGGAACACTTGGAAAAAATTTTAAAATTAAGCTAATTCCTTTAATTCATTATTGATTCTTTTTACTTCTGCTTAAGAATGTCATGTGTATGGACTACTTTAAGTTTTTCTATTACCATCCTTGTCATCAAGTATGTTATTCCTTTCCAGATCTTCCTTGACTTCTTGAATCCAGGTGGTGGTTAATTTATTTTCTCAAAGGTACTTGATTCTTTAGTTATTCTACTGTCATCCATTATATAAATGTGTCCAAGAAGTAACAATCTCCTTTTTCTTGTTGTTTCTGAAATGTTTTCTATGTTCTGGTAAATTTCATTGTTACTTCTTAATTTCCAAAACTCTATTTCTTAGCAGACCTAACATTTTCCTGATAATTCTTCTTTCCAATATTTCTAATTTATCAAGCTTGTCGTTTAGTGCTAGAATTTGCTGGCATACAGGCTTTCTGATTTCACTACTGTGTTGTAATATTCATCAAAAAGTGAGTTTTCCAGCAGAGATTCTCAAGCATGTCATGTTGGCTGTCTTTTCAAGGAGATTGACATGCATTGCAGCATCTGTAAGGCTTCCTGAAAGTATGGCAAAGTCATCTGCAAATGCTAAACAATTTATTGGACTACCTTTATTCTTTTTTCCCCAGCATGAGTGGCAATATTTTGGATTCTTTCAGTTTTTCGTTCTGAATTTTTACAATTTTCTCCACAGTTGAAAAGGGGTGGGAATAAACCATTACCTTGCCTGACACCTGTTTTTATTTTGAAAGGTCAAGATATTTCATCCATAAATGTTACTTTCAAGTTAGTGTGTGTAAGGGCTTCATGAAGTGAGTTTGCCAATTCCGTTTTAACTGCAAATTCATAGATTATTTTATCTGTGGTTCCCCTAACAACTCAGTCAAAAGCTTTTCTATAGCGAATAGAAGTAACAATTACATCTTTAGAGTTTATTAATGTGTGTCAAATTATAGATTTCAGGATGAAAATCTGTTTGGAGCAAGATCTTTCCTCTCTAAATCCACCTTGATATTCACCGAATAGACTGTCCAGTGTTGATTTTACTCTAGTAGTATTGTTGAGAATATCTTGTAAGCATGCGGCAAGAGAGATATACCTCTGTAGTAATTGATATATCAAGTATGTATTTTGCAACAATGTAGGCAGGAAATAAATACTACATCACATAAAAATAAGTTGTAAGGAAAAACATTAAATGAAAGAAGGTATCAAAAACTGAATTAAATTTTAATATATTAAAATGCTTTAATAATGCCAATAAGATTTATCAGTCATGTAAAAATTCAAATGCTCAAACATATCTATCTAGGGGAAAATAGGACAACTCGTTTTATGCAAAACTGAATCTGTTGGATTTATTGAGTTTAGGAAAAATAAATAAATAAATGCTTCTCAATTTAGAGATGAGCATTTTGAAACTTGAATTAACCAACCTCATCTTGTTTTTAAGACTATAATAATAAATACAATAATATTGCAACTTACAACTTTTGAATTTTGCTGACCAGACAAGTAACAGTAGCACGCACATCTGCTGGTCCCATTGTGCTAACAACTTTCTGTTGACGCAGTTCTTGAAGACGTGAAGCAAGCAAGGTACCCTGAGGATCACAGCCATTAACAAGAGCCACAGTCTCTGGTATTGTATCATCAGCTGGTAAAACACGTGACAGTTGCTCTAATAATAGCTTCCGTGGCTGTAATCAAAAAACATATAAATGAAGGACTAACTAAACAACATACTGTACAACTAATAACAAATTTTCATATTTATTATCATTGCACATATATTGTTAAATAAGGGAATGAACAGTACAAATATAAAAAGGCTTTGTCGTTTCTCTGATACTTTGAAAATCCACTTAGTCCACTTTATACGTACCTCCTATGCTCTCATTGTAAAAAGGGAGGGGCCACATCACTGAGCAACTGCAAACTAAGTCTTTCACAGCTCATATTGACTCGGAGTGATCTCAATGGATGAAGATCACAGGTACTGGTCTCAGCCATAAAAGGGATGGTCAAACTGTGTACATCATGTTTATTCCAAATTTGGATGAGTAAGAGCCACTTTGTGGTGAAGGAAATATTTTCTTATATATTTGGTTGCATTTTTACAGTGACAAGTAGGTCTAGCCACCATCAAAGGGCATATTAATATTCTATGTTGAATCAGGGTTATGTATGTGCAAAAAACCATTTGCAAGCTCCTTGCCAGTTGACAACAACCTCTCAGCTTTCACTCCCCAAACCTTCCTTAACCGATCCATATATGTTAACATCACTTGCCTCTCATAAACCTGCAAACAATGTAATTGTTATTCTTCAGTAAAAAGTCAAGGAACCCAAATGAAATGCACACTTTGTAGTGGATCAGTTGGCCATAACTTAACCCCATCCAATAAGCAATTTCAGGAGTTCATATCTTATTGTCTTTGAACGGGAAATGTAGATATTATTCAGAACCTATGTAGTCCCATCTTTGAGGTCATAATGGAAGGGAAGCACACAAGGCTTTCAAAGTGTTTCATAATCAAACGACTCTTTGAACTCCACAAAATTTCCACCACTTTCACACCTTCACACACTTTTCAAGATTTGGATATCAGAGTGCAGTACCATAACAAGGCCAAACTATTGTCAGAAATTCTCAAATGATTTGTCTGTAACTATGGGGTGTTGTAATATGAAGCACCAGCTTATGGCATTGTCAATGTGTTATCTACGTGCTGCACTTTTACTGTAAAAAAAAATTTCTGCTGGCCCCAAGGTGTGTAATTTCTAAGTTGCAATATTTTTACTTTTATGATCAGCATCTGAAGAGCTACTTTTTTTTCTTCATTACTAACACTGACTACACACAATGCAAGTGTAATTATAAAATATAAAGTGTATAATAATGGAAGTTCCAGGGAGGATTCAAAAATATTTTCAAGAAGGATAGGTTGCTCACTCTCGACAGAGACGTCTGATGAGTCATGGAAAGGCACAAATAATAGAAAACAACTTGATATCTTTGGGCCATTAAGGTCTTCATCAGTCTCTCTCTCTCTCTCTCTCTCTCTCTCTCTCTCTCTCTCTCTCTCTCTCTCTCTCTCTCTCTCTCTCTCATTCACAAAACTTCAAACAACATGCAGTTCCCTAAACAATCTTAAATGAAAAACTCAAGAACAATTACAAATATTAAAAAATCAGCTTTAGGCAATAGTGAGGGGGAAAACCTGATTGAAGGAATAATATGCAGTACTGAATGAGAATTTGCTTTCAAGAATAATAATAATGTTATTGATGTTATTAAAACATTTCTTAATTGAGCAGGTGGTGGTGGTGGGGGGGTGTTTTTAAAAGGGATTTCATGACAATCGACCTGTCCATGACTGAATAAAATGTTTCCAGAAAAGAAATAAGGAGGTAACCTGAAGAGAGCAAACGTTGCAGAACCCTGACATTCACTTGAAAGGTGTTCCTCCCTCCAATATTATAAACTATGAGAAGACCAAATTTTGTGATCATCCAGCACAAGAAAAAGAAATAGTGAACTACTGTAATCACAAGACATCCTAAAAAAATAAAGATATTTCCAAGTCAAGGAACAGGTTGCCTTTTTTTTTTTTTTTTTTTTTTTTTTTTTGTGGTTTTAGGGCGCACAACTGCTAAGGTCATTAGCGCCCAGACAAGAACAGAGATTCGCTAGACCTCAAAAATTAGTAACTGCCTGTTAGAATATCAAGAGAAGGCTAAAAACAAAAGATAAACAAAAGGGTTAAATAGCCTTTGATAAATTGGCCAAATTAATAAGTGAAGGGCTACACGGAGATGATTAAAATTAACACAAGTCAGTAAAACATGTCGCACTGTCAGCAGTTCACCGCAGGAGCACAGCGGTGCAGGGTCGGCAGAGAGCAAGTGACGGTGGCTGAAACGGCAGTGACCGATCCGCAACCGGGCCAGGATGACGGTATACCAAATCCGGAGTGCTCTCCTTCGGGAGCGAACTAAGTTCGAGGTGAGTGTGAACCTGGGCCTGATGCCACAGTGGCAATGGGCTTTCGCTCAACCGAAAGGTGGAAGGAAGGGTAAAATCGAGCTGCTGTAGTAGGCGGCGAAACCGAACTCCAGGTGGAAGCAAGGCAATCGCAGACAACTCATATTGGCGATCGAGTGAGTCGTCAAAAAATAAACGGTAAGATGGATGGTTGGGCATCGACCGCAGGCGACACACGTACCGACACAAGAGTATGTCACGCCGAGTGGTCAAGGGTAATACAGCAGCCTCGGCATACAGACTCTCAACAGGGCTAGTATAAAATGCACCGGTCGCAAGACGTAAACCCCGATGGTGGATAAGGTTGAGACAGCGGAGAATCGACGGCCGTGCAGAAGAGTATACAAGGCTTCCGTAGTCGAGCTTCGACTGAACAATGGCCAGGTAAAGGTGAAGCAGAACGGTACGATCCGCTCTCCATGACGTGCCACTGAGGATACGAAGAACGTTAAGGGATCGGGCACAACGGGCAGCCAGGTAGGACACGCGTGTGGACCAGCAAAGTTTACGATCCAACATGAGTCCCAAGAATTTCGTAGTCTCCACGAAAGGGAGAGCAACAGGGCCGAGATGTAAAGAAGGTGGAAGAAATTCCTTGTATCTCCAGAAGTTTATACACACCATTTTCTCAGTGGAGAATCGGAAGCCATTTGCGATGCTCGAGGAATATAGACGGTCAAGACAGCGTTGAAGACAACGCTCCAAGAGACACGTCCGCTGGGCGCTGCAATAAATTGCGAAATCGTCTACAAAGAGGGATCCGGAAACGTCGGCTGAAAGGCAATCTACTAGCGGATTGATTGCAATGGCAAAGAGAGCCACACTCAAGACGGAGCCCTGCGGTACCCCGTTCTCCTGGCAAAAGGTATCTGACAAAACAGAGCCCCACACATTCCCGGAACTTGCGATCCGCCAAAAACGCTTGAATGAAAAGAGGGAGGCGGCCCCGAAGGCCCCATGTGTGCAATGTGCGGAGAATGCCCCCTCTCCAACAGGTATTGTATGCCTTCTCCAAGTCGAAGAACACTGCTACTGTTTGACGCTTCTTTAGAAAGTTATTCATAATGAAGGTCGACAACGTAACGAGGTGATCAGCAGCAGAGCGGTGTCGACGAAAACCGCATTGGACATTTGTTAGGAGGCGGCGAGATTCGAGGAGCCAGACCAACCGAGCGTTAACGATGCATTCCATCACATTACAGACGCAGCTCAGAGAAATAGGGCGATAGCTGGAAGGAAGATATTTGTCCTTCCCTGGTTGGGGATAACAATGGCTTCACACCAACTTGTGGGAACCTTTAGTCCATATGCGGTTATAGGTGCTAAGTAGGAAACACTTGCCCACAGGAGAGAGGTTCTTCAGCATCTCAATATGGATGGAATCGGGGCCGGGAGCAGAAGATTGGGACAGGGCGAGAGCACGGTCTAGCTCCTGCATGGTGAAGGAGACATTATAATTTTCACAATTAAAAGAGCAGAGCTCGAAACCTCCGCAAAGGAATGGCCCAGTGCATTGGAAACATCAATGGGTTTCACAAGGACTGCGTTCTCGACGGTCAGGCCAGAGATCGGGGAGTGGACCTTGATACCGGATAAACGGCGTAGGCCACCCCAAACAACTGTGGAGGGAGTAAAATGGTTAAAAGAACTAGTAAAAGCAGTCCAGCAAGCTTTTTTGCTGTCGTTTGTAATTTATACAATTCTCCAACGTTGGGTGGCGGTGGAAGGTGCGTAAAGCATGTCGCCGGGCTCTAAGAGCATCGCGGCAGGCTGCAGTCCACCAAGGGACCGGGACACAATGTGGAGAAGATGATGTACGAAGTATGGAATCTTCGATAGCTGTGAGAATAACCTATGTGAGGTATTTGACCTGTCTGTCACAGCTGGAAGAGTCCTGATTGTGAAAAACTGCCATGGAAGAATAAAGCCCCCAGTCGGCTTTAGAAATGTTCCAACTGGTGGGACGAGGAGATGGGGCATGATGCAGAAAGTGGATGACACAAGGGTAATGGTCACCGGAGTACGTGTCAAAGTGCATACCACTCAAACCGGCCGGCAAGCTGAGGACTGCATATCGTGAGGTCTATATGGGAATAGGTGTGTGTTGTGTCTGAAAGGAAGGTCAGTGCACCGGTGTTGAGGCAGATAAGATTGGGGTGTTGGAGAAGGTCCACCAAAAGGGACCCTCTCGGACAAGGTGCCAGAGAGCCCCATAGAGGGTGGTGGGCATTAAAGTCGCCTACCAACACAAAAGGTGAAGGGAGCTGGTCAATGAGGTGTAGCACATCTGCCCTAGTAAGGGCGGATGACGATGGCAAATAGATATTACAGAGGGAAAAGGAAAAGGTGGGTAGAGTGATGCGGACAGCAACTGCCTGTAGGTGAGTATGCAACGAAATGGGATGGTGATAGATATCATCCCGAATGAGCATCAGAACCCCTCCATGGGCTGGGGTACCTTCCGCAGGTGGCAGGTCGAAACGCACAGAGGTGTAGTGGGGCAAGTCTGCACGATCACGTGGACGTAACTTAGTTTCTTGGAGACAAACTAGAAGCGGGCAGTGCAATCGAAGGAGTAGTTTTAATTCCTCCTGATTGGAACGAAAGCCACGAATATTCCATTGAAGGAGCGCCATGATAAAAAATAAGAGAAGGGAAGATAAAAAGGAACAGGCAGGTGGGGTCACATCGACGGCCGCTGAGGATCGGACTTCGAGGGAGCACTACTGTCGCCATCTAGAGGCAGAGAGTCATGTTCCATAGGTTCGAACGATACATCTGCCCCTTCCCGACTTTATCAGGAGGGGCAGCTTCCGCCGCCGGTAGAATGCCGGTTGACGGTTGAGAAGCCTGAGAACGCAGAAAATCTTCACGGCCGGGTTCCATTTTCAAAGTCCGGGCATCTTGTTTAGGTGCCTGCGGTTTATTAGAGGTTGATGAAGACTGAGCTTTAGAAGCAGCAGGAGGAAGCGGGGACTTGGAACGGGCAATCTTCGGGCTGGCGGATCGTACAACTGTGTCAGCGAAATTGAAGTCACAGGTCTGGGTACCGGAATCCTTAGTAGGTCGAGTGGAGGTGAGGGCCTTACTGTATGTGCCCGCTGGGAGGACAGTGGGCTTTCGACTCGCCAACAACTTTCGAGCGGCTGATGTTGATACCTTCTCCATAACCCGAATTTGCTGGATGATTTTTTCATCCTTATACACAGGGCAGTCTCGAGAGGAAGCCGCATGGTTGCCGTTGCAGTGAAGGCAGTGAGGGGACGGAGGTGGGCAATCCCCCTCTTGGGCGTCCCTACCACAAGTGACACATTTTGCTGCTTTAGGACAAGATTGACACGTGTGGTTGTATCTGTGGCATTGAAAACAGCGTGTTGGGTTAGGCACATAAGGGCGGACGGAGATAACTTCGTACCCTGCTTTGACCTTCGACGGGAGTTCAACTCTGTCGATCGTCAAAAACACAGTATGAGTTGGTGTCAGCTGGTTATCTACCTTTTTCAACACCCTATGCACGGCTGTTACACCCTGATCGGACATATAGGTTTGTATGTCTTCGTCAGACAACCCGTAAAGGGATCTCGTGAAAACTACCCCCCGTGATGAGTTGAGTGTGCGATGTGCTTCTACCTTGACAGGAAACGTGTGTAACAATGTGGTCCGTATGAGTTTTTGAGCCTGGAAGGCACTGTCCACTTCCAGCAACAATGTACCATTTCGCTGACACGAACATGTATTAACGGGGCCAGCAATTGCATCAACACCTTTCTGGATGATGAAAGGATTTATAGCGGTAAAATCTTTACCATCGGTTCTAGAGACAACAAGGAATTTTGGAAGATTAGGCAAGGTTTTCTTTTGCTGAGGCGAATCTCTCTTTCGTTTCTGGGTCAACGTCACAGAAGAAGAGAAGGAAGTCATTGGGGAAGTGTCCCCCATGATTACCGGCGTGTCCGATGGTCCGCTCCTTCCTAGTGGGGGCCCTCTCTGAGGGCTTACCTGCCTTAGGTGACTGTTCAACTTCAGGTCACACCTCCCAAGAACTGACGGAGGGACCAATCGGCATGTTCGGAAATACCAGCTCGGGTAATCACCCCTCCCTGGGCCTGGCCTTTACCAGGGGGTACGTACGTGCCCTACTTGTCTACCCGGGGCGGGGAATTACGCGTTACCCCCGTCACCTGCTACGCATGATAATGCGTGGGTCAGCCTTCAGACATGCACAGGGAGGTTTTTTTTTTTTTTGTGGCGCACAACTTCTATGGTCATTAGCGCCCAGCCAAGAACATTGATTCGCTATGATCTTTTAAAAAAAAACGGTGACTGTCAGAACATCAACAAGAGGCTAAAAACGAAAGATAAAAGACAATTAAAAGGGTTAAATATCCTTGGATAGGTTGGCCAAGTTCATAAAACGCAAAACCCGAGCAGCTGCTCGTGTGTCATCAGCTAAAATTTCCTCCAGAGTAGACGGAAAGTGAAGGGCTACACGGAGATGATTAAAATTAACACAAGTCAGTAAAACATGTCTCACTGTCAGCAGTTCACCGCAGGAGCATAGCGGTGCAGGTTCGGCGGATAGCAAGTGACGGTGGCTGAAACGGCAATGACCGATCCGCAACCGAGCCAGGATGACCTCCTCCCGCCGAGAGGGGCGTGAGGATGTCCTCCAAGCGGTCGGGATCGGTTTGACAGTTCGCAATTTATTGTTGTACAGTGAAAGCCACACACTGTGCCATTGCGACACGATACTCCGGCGAAGAGCCCGTTGAACATCGTCCGATGGGACGCAAAAGGTAGCCATGCGAGGCAAAAGAGCTGCTGCCTTGGCTGCTGTGTCGGCGGCCTCATTCCCGGGCACACCCACATGGACAGGGACCCACAGGAAAGAAACGTGACAGCTGTCATCCGCCAGCAACTAGAGGGAGCGTTGGATCCGATACACGAGAGGATGGTTCGAGAAAGGGTCCTTAAGACTCTGCAGGGCACTAAGGGAGTCAGAACATATGGCATAGAAAGGTTGGCGGTGGCGGCAGGTATACAAAACGGCCTGGTGGAGGGCGAAAAGCTCAGCCGTGAAGCTCGAGCACCGGTCAGGGAGCTTGTATTGGAACCGGTTGTCCCCGACGACGAAGGCAGATCCGACAACGGCAGTGCTCTTGGAACCATCAGTGTAAATAAATACGGCATTATTGAACCGCGAACGGAGTTCGACAAGCCTCGAGCGGAATACCAAATCCGGAGTGCTCTCCTTGGGGAGCGAACTAAGTTCGAGGTGTGTGTGAACCTGGGCCTGATGCCACGGTGGCAATGGGCTTTCGCTCAACCGAAGGGTGGAAGGAAGGGTAAAATCGAGCCGTTGTAGCAGGCGGCGAAACCGAACTCCCGGTGGAAGTAAGGCAATCGCAGACAACTGATATTGGCGATCGAATGAGTCGTCAAAAAATAATCTGTAAGAGGGATGGTTGGGTATCGACCGTAGGCGGCATGCATAACGACACAAGAGTATGTCACGTCGAGTGGTCAAGGGTAATACAGCAGCCTCGGCATACAGACTTTCAACTGGGCTGGTATAAAATGCACCGGTCGCCAGACGTAATCCACGATGGTGGATAGAGTTGAGACGGCGGAGAATCGACGGCCGTGCTGAAGAGTACACAAGGCTTCCATAGTCGAGCTTCGACTGAACAATGGCCTGGTAAAGGTGAAGCAGGACGGTACGATCCGCTCCCCATGATGTGCCACTGAGGACACGAAGAACATTAAGGGATCGGGCACAACGGGCAGCCAGGTAGGACACATGCGTGGACCAGCAAAGTTTCCGATCCAACATGAGTCCCAAGAATTTCGTAGTCTCCACGAAAGGGAGACAACAGGGCCGAGACGTAGAGAAGGTGGAAGAAATTCCTTGTATCTCCAAAAATTGATACACACAGTTTTCTCAGTGGAGAATCGGAAGCCGTTTGCGATGCTCCAGGAATCTAGACGGTCAAGACAGCGTTGGAGAGAACGCTCCAAGAGACACGTCCGCTGGGCGCTACAATAAATTGCGAAATCGTCAACAAAAAGAGATCCGGAGACGTCGGCTGAAAGGCAGTCCACGATCGGATTGATTGCAATGGCAAAGAGCGCCACACTCAAGACGGAGCCCTGTGGTACCCCATTCTCCTGGCAAAAGGTATCTGACAAAACAGAGCCCACCCGTACCCGGAACTTGCAATCTGCCAAAAACGCTTGAATGAAAAGAGGAAGGCGGCCCCGAAGGCCCCATTTGTGCAATGTGCGGAGAATGCCCGCTCTCAAACAGGTATCGTATGCCTTCTCCAAGTCGAAGAACACGGCTACTGTTTGACGCTTCTTTAGAAAGTTGTTCATAATGAAGGTCGACAACGTAACGAGGTGGTCAGCAGCAGAGCGGTGTCGACGAAAACCGCATTGGATATTAGTCAGGAGGCGGCGAGATTCGAGGAGCCAGACCAACCGAGCGTTAACCATGCGTTCCATCACCTTACAGACGCAGCTCGTCAGAGAAATGGGATGATAACTGGAAGGAAGGTGTTTGTCCTTCCCTGGTTTGGGGATGGGGACAACAATGGCTTCACGCCAACTTGTGGGAACATGACCTTCAGTTCATATGCGATTGTAGGTACTAAGAAGAAAGCACTTGCCCGCAGGAGAGAGGTTTTTCAGCATCTCAATATGAATGGAATCGGGCCCGGGAGCAGAAGACCGGGACAGGGCGAGAGCACGATCTAGCTCCTGCATGGTGAAGGCGACGTTATAATTTTCACGATTAAAAGAGCGGAAAGAAGGCAGCCGTGCCTCCTCTACCTGTTTGCGAGGGAGAAAGGCAGGGTGGTAATGGGCAGAGCTCGAAACCTCCGCAAAGAAATGACCCAATGCGTTTGAAACATCAGCTGGGTCCACGAGGACCGCGTTCTCCACGGTCAGGCCAGGAATCGGGGAGTGGACCTTGATGCCGGACAAACGGCGTAGGCCACCCCAGACAACCGTGGAGGGAGTAAAACGGTTAAAAGAACTAGTAAAAGCTGTCCAGCAAGCTTTCTTGCTGTCGTTTATGATACGACGGCACTGCGCTCTCATACGTTTGTAATTGATGCAATTCTCCAAAGTTGGGTGGCGGCGGAAGGTGCGTAAAGCACGGCGTCGGGCTCGAAGCGCGTCGCGGCAGGCTGCAGTCCACCAAGGGACCTGGACACGACGTGGAGAAGAGGATGTACGAGGTATGGAACGTTCAGCAGCAGTGAGAATAACCTCTGTGAGGTAGTCGACCTGACTGTCACAGTTGGGAAAATGCTGATTGTGAAAAACAGCCATGGAAGAATAAAGCCCCCAGTCGGCTTTAGAAATGTTCCAACTGGTGGGACGTGGAGATGGGGAATGATGTAGGAAGTGGATGATACAAGGGAAATGGTCACTCGAGTACGTGTCAGAAAGTTCATACCACTCAAACCGACCGGCAAGCTGAGGAGTGCATATTGCGAGGTCTATATGGGAATAAGTGTGTGTTGTGTCAGAAAGGAAGGTCGGTGCACCGGTGTTGAGGCAGACAAGATCGAGGTGGTGGAGAAGGTCCACCAAAAGGGAGCCTCTCGGACAAGGTGCCGGAGAGCCCCATAGGGGGTGGTGGGCATTAAAGTCGCCTACCAACACGAAAGGTGAAGGGAGCTGGTCAACAAGGTTTAGCACATCTGCCCTTGTAAGGGCAGACGACGATGGCGAATATATATTACAGAGGGAGAAGGTAAATGTGGATAAGGTGATGCGGACGGCAACTGCCTGTAGGTGAGTGTGCAAGGAAATGGGATGGAAATAGACGTCGTCTCGAAGGAGCATCAGAACCCCTCCATGGGCTGGGGCACCTTCCACGGGTGGCAGGTCGAACCGCACAGAGGTGTAGTGCGGAAAGTCTGCACGATCACGTGGACGCAACTTAGTTTCCTGGAGGCAGACTAGAAGCGGGCAGTGCAATCGAAGGAGTAGTTTTAACTCCTCCCGATTAGAGCGAATGCCGCGAATGTTCTATTGAAGGAGCGCCATGATAAAAATGAGAGAAGAAATAAGGATAAAAACCAAGTAGCGAGCGGGGTCACCTCGACGGCCGCTGAGGACCGGATTTCGAGGGAGCACTGCTATCGCTGTCTGGGGGCAAAGGGTCATGTTCCATTGGTTCGACCGACGCACCTGCCACCTCCCTGAGTTGATCAGGAGGGGCAGTTTCCACCGCCGGTAAAGGGCCGGGCGCCCGGCAAACGGAGCGTCCCGGTGAAACAGAAGACGGCCGAGGCCGGCAACTGTTGGACGGCGCGACAGATGGGTCACGCCTCGGCGGGGAAGGAGAGGAACTCTTTTTCTTGTCAGCTCTTCTGGAAGAGTGACGGCGGGAAGAGGCAGTTGACGGTTGGGAAGCCTGAGAACACAGAAAATCCTCACGGACGGGTTCCTTTTTCAAGGTCCGGGCATCTTGTTTAGGTGCCCGCGGTTTACTAGAGGTTGACGAAGACTGTACCTTAGAAGCAGCAGGAGGAAGTGGGGACGTGGAACGGGCAACCTTCGGGCTGGCGGATCGCACAACTGTGTCAGCGAAGGTAAAATCACAAGTCTGGGTACTGGAATCCTTAGTAGGTCGAGTTGAGGTGAGGACCTTACTGTATGTACCCGCTGGGAGGACAGTGGGCTTTCGACTCGCCAACAACTTTCGAGCGGCAGATGTTGATACCTTCTCCGTGACCCGAATTTGCTGAATGATTTTTTCATCCTTATATACAGGGCAGTCGCGAGAGGAAGCCGCATGGTCGCCGTTGCAGTTAAGGCAGTGAGGGGACGGAGGTGGGCAATCCCCCTCATGGGCGTCCCTACCACAAGTGACACATTTTGCTGCATGTGGGCAATGTTCACGGGTATGGTTGTACCTGTGGCATTGGTAGCAGCGCGTTGGGTTTGGAATATAAGGGCGGACTGAGATAACTTTGTACCCTGCTTTGACCTTCGACGGGAGGTCAACTCTGTCGAATGTCAAAAACACAGTACGAGTCGGTGTCAGCTGGTTATCTACCTTTTTCATCACCCTGTGGACGGCTGTCACACCCTGATCGGACATATAGGACCGGATGTCGTCATCAGACAACCCGTCAAGGGATCTCGTAAAAACTACCCCACGTGACGAGTTGAGTGTGCGGTGCGCTTCTACTTTGACTGGAAACGTGTGTAATAACGTAGTCCGGATAAGTTTCTGGGCTTGGAAAGCACTGTCCACTTCCAGCAACAATGAGCCATTGCGCTGACGCGAACAGGTTTGAACAGGGCCAGCAATTGCATCAACACCTTTCTGTATAACGAAAGGGTTGACAGAAGTGAAATCCTTTCCGTCGGTGCGCGACACAACAAGAAATTTCGGCAAATTAGGCAGAGTCTTCTTTTGCTGAGGCGAATCTATCTTACGTTTCTGGGTCAATGTCAGTGAAGAAGAGAAGGAAGTCATTGCGGAAGTGTCCCCCGTGATTACCGCCGTCTCCGATGGCGCGCTCCTTCCTAATGGGGGCCCTCTCCGAGGGCTTACCCGCCTTAGGTGATTGTTCACACCTCAGGTCACACCTCCCGAGAACTGACGGAGGGACCAATCGGCATGTTCGGAAGGTACCAGCTCGGGTAATCACCCCTCCCTGGGCCTGGCCTTTACCAGGGGGTACGTACGTGCCCTACTTGTCTACCCGGGGCGGGGAATTACGCGTTACCCCGTCACCTGCTACGCATGATAATGCGTGGGTCGGCCTTCAGACACGCACAGGGAGGAAAGAAGAAGAATAGAGGAAGTGAAGAGAAAGAAGGAAAGGTGTCTCAAACGCCGAGGCGGAGACTAATGAGGAGAAGAAGGCGAGGAGAGGACAAGGAGAGAGAGACAGAAACAAAGGGTAAGAAAGGAAGGAACCAAGGAATAAGAGAATCGACAACAAGAAAACACCTGAACTCGTGAAATACGCCCGTCTCCGGGCGAAGGCATAAACCGGGAGGGAAAGTGAAGCAGCCTGGGGCAGAAGAAAGGCTGCTCCGGCTCGGGGCCCCGTGCGCGCCACACACGTACCCACAAAAGAACTGTGGGCCCCCTGGGGGGATGCACAGGGAGGAAAGAAGAAGAATAGAGGAAGTGAAGAGAAAGAAGTGTCTCAAACGCCGAAGCGGAGAGAATAATGATGAGGAGAGGAAGGCTAGGAGAGTACAGCAAGGAGAGAAAGATAGAAGCAAAGGTTAAGAAAGGAAGATAGCAAGGAATGAGAGAAACTACTACAAGAAACCACCTTAACTCGCAAAAAACACTCGTCTCCGGGCGAAGGCATAAACCGGGAGGGAAAGTGAAGCAGCCTGGGGCGGAAAAAAGGCTGTCTCAGCTCGGGGTCCCGTGCGCGCCACACACCACACATACCCACAAAAGAGCTGTGGGCCCCCTGGAGGGTCAAGTAACAGTGTAATGACAGTATTGGCTGCAGATGGTGCAGACCTCACACCATTCACAGTTTACGATGCAAAACACCTTTAACATACTTAGACTGAAAGAGGTCTACATGGTGTAGATTATAACAGGAATCAAATTTGTTGGTTTGACCTCACAATTCATCATGAAATTTTCACTCTACGGTGGAGTGGACACTGCTATAAAACTTCCTGGCAGATTAAAACAAGAAACAGGAAGTGTGAAGCACACACAAATCAAGAACAAAGAAAACTTAGCAAGTAACCAGAAAGAATTAGCAAATTAGGTGAATACCCTCTTCAGCACCATTGCAAAAAAATTACAAATAAGAAGATCCAAAAAATCTCAATCAACCAACAGAGAAGCATTTAGCTAAGTGAATGATTGTGTTTCCAACCGCATAGAAGGAAGTATGTAATATAAGGCAATCAAAGAACAAATACTCAGATGATATGTATGAAATTCCAATATATATTGTGTGTGTGTGTGTGTGTGTGTGTGTGTGTGTGTGTGTGTGTGTGCGCGCGTGCGTGCGCACGCTGAAAAAATGCTCCACTGGCAGAAATCATAAATGAATACTTCAAAACTAATTGTTTCAATAACGTGAAGCATACAAAAATGTTACCAGGTTACAGGAAAGGTAATGTAGAAAACACAGAGACCTACAGATCAATAGACCTATTGTCATCCTTTTTCAAAGTTATAGACATGATAATGAAAAATAGGCTTTTGAGCTACCTAAAATATATTTAACCTCCTCTGCAATGACCAATATGGTTTCAGGCCTGGCAGAGGCACAGAATCCACAGTAGACAATTCACAAAAACGGTCTTAAAAGCTCTCGATGGGACCAGATATGTAACTGGTCTTTTCCTAGAATTTCCTAAAGCATTTGATACAGTTGACCAGCAGAAATTGTTAAACTAATTTACAAGCACTAGGAATAAAGGGAGTGGCTAAAACAGTTTAGTTCATACCTAGAAAACAGAGTACAGCCAGTATAGATTGTACGTCTCTGGCGGTTCAAAGTACACTTAGAAACTCATATCATATCTGCAGTATATCAACAACGGGATCCCCCAAGGATGCATACTAGACCCATTATTATTTCTGGTGTATATAAATGACTTCCCACAACATTTCAGCCATGAAGAGAAGACACTGTTTGCCAATGACAGCAACATATTAATCAGCAGTAAGACACTAACACAAATGCTTTGAGAATGTACTGAAGTGCTGAGAGATGTTTACATTTACTGGTCACAGGAAAATAAAGTAACCCTCAACGTAAACAAAGCAAATACAATATACTTTAGAATAAATAGGAAAGTGAGTACCTTGAACTTAGTGCTAGATAACATCTCCAGAGATGATGCATCTACAATAAAATTCTTAGGGTTGCACACTGACAGGCAAATGAAGAGGAATGAACATGCTACGGAACTCTCAAATAAGTTATCCACAGCATGTTATGCCCTTAGAAGTCCTTGCATCTGCATGCAGTAATAAATGCAAGAGAACTGTCTATTTTAGTTAGGTTCATTCATCAATCAGTTACAGTATCATTTTCTGGGGAACCAATGCTCAGAACTTGCAAACAATATTTAAAATGCAAAAGAGAACAGTAAGAATTACAACAAAAAGCAGTAAGTGAGGTCACTGCAGAGAGCTTTCCAAAATGTTAGGATTTCTAATTGTTCCTTGTGAATTTATATTCCAAACAGAGTATATCAAGAAAAACACAGAAAATTATAGTACAAATAGCAAATTTCATTATAATACAAAAAAGGTCACCATCTTTACCTAGACAGGAAAAATAAACAGAAGACTCAAAATAGTTTCTTGTATGACTGTGTAAACCTGTATAATAAACTGCCACAGATAAATAAAGGAACTATAGTCGGCATCAGCTACAAAGGCGGTCCAGTTTTCAGCCGTTCTGCGCATCCCCCTCCATTACCGCAATGACAGCCAATAACGTTCGTTCTCTATGCTGGCTGCAAGTTACGCAGTGTTTCTCCTGCAGGCACTACAGTTGGCACTCTGACGTAGCTCCTCGCCTCCCCTATCGCTCCACCTCTATGTGCGGAAGCGCCTTCTTATATGACACCAGGTATAGATAAATGTACTGTTTTAGGAAAAATCATAAACTGTATTTGCATGAACACAGTTTTTACACTGTAAGTGAATTCCTTAGTAAAAATATTGCAAATAGCTTTGTCTTACAATATTAGCTATATTCAATTGACATTACAATTGGATTTTGCATTGTTAAAATATTAGCTATATGTAATATTTGATAAGGAGCAAAAATGATTGTAAACAACTTGTCTCATAATGTTGAACTAGTTGTAAAAAAAGAAAAAAACTATATGTGAATGTACATGAACTGAAATATCCATACATTTTAAAATCTCCTCAGTTGGCTAAATAATTAATTAATTAAAACTGTATGCCAGACCGGGATTCGAAACCAGGACTTCTTGCCTTTCATAACCAAGCACTCTTACCATCTCAGGTAGGCATAGATAGCACAGTCAGCATAAAGCTTGGCCCCAGAGGCCAAGATCCTTGGTTCAAATTCTGGATTAGCACACAGTTTTAATATGCCAGGAAGTGCAAACTCCACTCCACAGTGAAAATTTCATTCTGCAACATTTTCTAGGCCATGGCTAAGCAATGTCTCCCTTTTTCCAGGAGTGCTAGTCTTGCAAGGTTTGAAAGATAATTTCTATGGTGTTTGGAAGGCAGGAGATGAGGTACTGTGAGAACTAAAGCTGTGAGGATGGACCATGAGGCATGCACAGGTCGTTTTGACCAAAAAATGTTTGAACTGCAGTTTATTGTTTTGCCTTTATCAGGCATTTAGTGATTACAGGTGACAATCTCTCAAATCATCTATCATTTAATGTTATCAAACTGTGCCAAGAACATGACATCCAATGTGTACCGCCTTACTCTACTCATCTGTGTAAACAATTTATGTGACCTTTCTAGACTACTAAAACTTGCTTGAAGAAATTATCTAGATGACTAAAAAGGCATGAATAGAGAAGTGTTACCAAAATCTAAATATCATAGATAATGGAAAGAATTCTTCAAAAAGATAGCTGCCAGTTCTAAATCTATGTTGCCCTCCATTAAGAAAGGCAGGGATTTTTTCCTTTTTGCTCTGATAAAGCCATTTTTGGAGAAAAAGGACAACACAATGCAAGACTTATAGCCTAAGGGAAACAATTATATTTAAGCAGCTGAGCAAAAGAGCTAAAAGCAGCAACTAAAATGCTCATTCCAGATTAATCCAAATTGGATAATTTACAGACAATGGACTACAAAAAAATGCAAGCATGATTTTTCACCCCTACAAGGTGATTAGAAGTGTAGGAAAATCAGGGGAAGGGGAAAGTTAGAAAAGGAAACACAGGGTGTCCAATCCAATGAAAAATGGGTGATAAACAGCATGATGTAGTGGACCTAAATACATTTATCTGCCTAGTTTCAAACAATGTAGATGGTAAATTGTGGATTTGAACTGTTATCTTCCCAAACATCAATCCAGTATACTAACCACTGAGCCACTTCTATCTACAAGATGAAAATTTTCTCAACAATTCTACGGATATAGCTGTATCTATACTAGAAAGAAAGGCAGTCTCGTGGAAAACAAACTGTACTGGAACTCTAATAAAGCTGTAAATGTGAAGGGCTAATGGAAGGAAAATAATATAAACAGAATGTGATAACTAATGAACCTTAGTTCCAAAATAGTATGCTTTATAAACTGTAAAACAAGAACATGTGGAAACAATCAATTCATCAAAAAGTGTTGTTGTTGATTATTATTCAAAAGTAAACTGCATAACATTTAAGAGATTTACCTCTGGGAAAAACAATATTGGCAATGGCATTAACATGTAAAGCTATAAGGTTATAGACTTAATGACATATGAAATCAGACACATCTTCACATACTGCAAAACAGTATTCACAAATATCTCTCTTAACAGCATTAAAATGTAGTTATTCATGCAATGGAAGATATAATCTACACAACAGCTGACAATCAAAATGCTCGGAAATGGTACTAAATGGTATTGTCCTTCAGTTCATGGATTGCCATTAAAATTTGAAGGTAGCAAGTGATGTCTGTCTGAACCTCTCCCCCATAAACTAAATAAACAAAACAATTACTTTAATTCTGCTAATAAATATTTATGCTAACATTCAATACAACTTAATGTAGAAACATGTCCAAATGCAACAGCTATTTTATTTTTTAAAACTAATACAAATGATAGCTGAAATATATAAGACTATCATAAATGGATCATAAATAGCTACTACATGTCAGAATACAATGGCTATCCTCCCCCACTCACTCTTTTCCAGCAACCAATACAAATCGAAACTACAACAAGTGAGAATATAAAAATGGACTATGTACAGTCAATACATAAAATTATTAGCTATTTAACAACAGAAAATCTGACTGGAATGTCAATAACAGAGGATAGATAAATCACCATAAAGATGCTCGCTGAGCTGCTGGTAGGCACAGAAAATAGACAACAACATTCACACAATTTAAATTTTCGGCCATGGCATTCATCACACAATTACGCAGACATAATTGGCAAGATCCCACTGCAGAATCTGTCACACCCACCCACCCAGCACTTCTTATTCCAGTCCTGCCACAGGCTTATTCTACCCCTTCACAGGTCGAGTAACATGTGAAAGTAACCATGTGGTTTATCTATTGTGCTGCAATCGTTGCACAGCATTTAGCATTGGCATAACAAACCAGTTTTCCATGAGGATGAGTGGCCACAATCAAACCCTATAACACAATACTGTAGACTTCGATGGCTGCTTTACTACCCAGGCCATCTGGATCCTCCCCTCCACCACCAGATCTTCTGAACTGCACAGGTGGCAGTTGTTCCTCCAACTCATTATACAGATCAACAACCACCCCGGCCTCAACCTAAAATAACTTGCCATCGCTATACCATATATCTAACATCTCCCTTTCCCCACTTGTTATCCTGTATCCCTCCAATTCATGTCTTTCTACCAACTCATGTCTTCCTACCAACTGTATGTTGCCCCTTACAATATCCCCTAATTAATTACTTCATTTTTTCTGCATATTACATTTATCATTTCAAATCCCACCCACCACACACACTTTTCTACACCTCCCTTTTGTCCTCTCCTGCCCCTTCCCTTCACTGCATTCAATGCTGCATCACACATTCTCAGCTGTCAAAGCCTTTACAATCCATCATGCAATACTGAACTTTCCATCCCCACCCTTACCTGGCATCCTTCTCCCTCCACTCCCCTCTTCACTCACTACTAGATGCTTGTGGCACTGGAGTGGCTTGAGATGGTTGTCATGTGTCTGAGTGATTGTTTGAATGTCTGTTTTTCTTTTCTGGTGAAGGCTATGGCCGAAATTTTAAGTTGTGTGAATGTGATTGTCTAATTTACATGCCTATCAGTGGCTCATCGAGCATCTTTACGGTGAGTTGTTATCTATAAGGTATTAGCCATTTTTTGACATAGCTTAAAATAATGACTTAACAACTGAGACATTTTTATTTACAGGATTCCAGCTGCCTTTTTGCCACATCAGCATGTTTATCTGCAGTACCTCACCTAAAGAAAGCAAATAACTTCATGCTATTACAGGCAACAATCAAGGTAATCACATGTTGCGAAACATTTTGAGGGCTTTGTGAATCTGCTCAAAACAAACAAAAATACATTCTACTGTCAGCTGCAGAAAAACACTGGAGGAATGCTGTTTTATCTCAACAGCTGTCAATGATATGGGATTTATCATCATCCTTAATGTACGAGTTTTGTGCCATGTGACTTCTGCCTCTTCCTAAATGTGTGTGGGTGACATTTTGTCACAAATGGGAAATCGCAGGATTGTGAAGATAAGTGGTATTCATTTAAAAGGATAGATGAGCAGGCTCATAAATGAAAAATATTAAGTTCATGTATGGAGACCACCTCATAAACCATTTCCAACATTCACACTTGTTTTAATTTCTAAACCTATACGACATTTTAAAAATTCCACAAATTTTAAATTTTAATATAAAAAAATTATGAACTTACTGCTGGAGCATTAATTCTTACACTGGTAGATACAGAACTGACCAGAAAGCATGAGGAGCATCAAGAATGATACAAAATGGTCTGGCAATGCCTTTCCTTTTCTCCCTTTAATGGCCATTGTGATATATATTTCACAGCAGATTCCTTGTGAGATAACAGATCTACAACAACACTTTTGAGTTATCAACTCATGTACATCTGGAAGCCTTTAATACTGAAATTATAAAACTGCATAAAACCAATTTTGGTAATACATATAAAATAGGACAGCAAAATGCTGGGCAAGTAAGTACTTTTCATTTACCTCATGAAGAGTACTGTCACCCTGAACAGGACTGGGGGTAGTAACAGTGACAGATCGTTGTTCAAGGCTGAGAGACTTTTTGTTTTTACCTCCAGATGAATTCCGATCACGAGCAAATAAGCGTGTTTTCCTCTCTCTTTCACCTCCATCCTGTTGAGAAATATGACAGTCTAAAAATTTCTGTCAAAGTAACATCTGACAAAATATCCAGTGCACTGATGACAGAAAGAAGGAAAATTACACCAGAACTTCGGCTCTTAGACAACATTTTATGTTTTGTTGTAAATTCTCAAAATTTTCAAAATACAAAATTTGAGAAAATAACTACTGAATTCAAAACTCTTATTTAGAATGGCCTTTACTAATGTTTGCACCTTTTTATTTTCTTCTGATCCTTTGGGAGGAGATGATGCCATCTGTTGAGGATCGCTTTGTTCGTGATCTGTCCAATTCTCGGGATGTGAATCCGAATCTGCTTTCTTGGAACTTTCATCACTCATGCGATCCTGCCCTTTCTCTGGAAGAAGGGAAATAAATGTCTTGGCCATAACAGGAAATTGTCATATCTGTGGCTTTATATTGACAATAAAACATCAACAAGGCAAAAATTAATATGATTCCACATATGTAATTATTATTTCCATTTACAAGGAGGAAGAAGTGTTAGTGATTCAGCTATGAATTGTTTTATGAAAGTTTAAACTATGATGTTAAACATTTAGGCTGACAGAGTTAGAGAAATGTTCATGATTAGACACAAAGCTACAGTTTAAATCATGTGTTTACCTAAAGTGCATTTATAAAGTGCATGTTAAATGCCTAATGATTTGTCACAAAATGTAAGTGTGCAAAGTGAGAGAAAGCATGAGACATAACAACAAACCAATCATTGTTCTGACCTGTGCGATAAGGTGGTTGTGCGTGGGTCCTGATGCGAGAGTAGCCTTGTTGGCCACCTGTGTATAACAATAATTGCATGTCAGCAACATAAACAAACAGCAAATCATACAACTTAAAAGAAATTAACTACCACTTTTAAAACTCCTACTCACTTAAGAAATTTGTATCATACTTTCTAAATAAAGCACAAAAATTAATTAAAAAGCTATTTATATCCAAGCATGCCTCCTGAAACTGTAACTTTAAGAAAAATTATGTTAAAGCTGAGATAAAAACAATTACACTATCTACACATCTCCTGGCGACCACATGTAACTATATTAAATGACACAATAATTTATCAATCAAGATGATGATTAAAGAAAAGAAAAGAAAAGAAGAGAAAAGAAGAGAAAAGAAAAGAAAAGAAGAGAAAAGAAAAGAAAAGAGAAAAGAAAAGAAAAGAAAAAGAAAAAAGAAAATAACAGTCAAGAGAGAAAGAGGGGGTTAACCCAACTCACAAATGTATTCTCCACGGTACTAGTATTAAAATGACTGTGCTTAGCACCAAATTAAAAAAACAAAATCTATCCACAAAAAGAAAGAAAATAAAAAAAGAGAAGATTATTAAAATTAGTATTCTGAAACAGAATTAACATAGTTGTTTGCAGCTACTAGTAATTAGACATCTTGGTAATATCTTCTGCTGCTGAAAAACACAGAGCATTATCAAAGCATACTTTAAAAAAAAGGCAAACTGTATACAGAAGGCAGTTAACAAATGACTAAGTGATACACAATCTGGAAAGTTTCTCTAATAGGCCAACAAAAGTGCACACATCAACTTTCAGTAATTCAGCAAACCCGTCTGGCTCTATTTACACTTTGTTCATATTGCTGGAATATATTTGAAAAGTCTTCTCTTGAGACACATTCATGCTTCTATCCCTAATGTCATTAATGGGTCCCTCATTTATTTCACTTCAAAGGTCTCTTCCTAGTGTCTTTTCTTTTTGTGTGTGCGAGGGGCACGTACGCACGTTTGTACATGGCCGTCTGCAGCTCAGTGATTGCCTTCACAGTGAGATGCAACCTAAGAAAGACGATAAAGCAGTAAACAATTCATTTGAACACCAGAGTGCTGTACTAGGTGTGGTCATGTTGAAGATGGATGCCATTCCCTTCCTCTGACCAATGAAATGCCTTATCCAGATTGTTATAAGGGGACCTACATTTTAACAAGGAGTCAGGACCACAGTGAAACTCGGCATTTTTCACAACAACTACTGTAGTAACTTTAAACAAACATTATTTCCACTCCCGAAATGCATACAGAACAAGTCGTACTTCAGAAACTAATTGATGCGTACACTAACGTGGTTCTAAAGGAACTGTCCTCGTAACCGCAATCTTTCTCACCCAGCGTTCTGGGTGGCACTGCTGTAGGACTATATTGACAGTAGCGCCCCTACAGTCAGTTGCACGGAATCGCACAGTGGACTCAAATAACATCCGCAAAACTACAACACTTCTCCCCATTTCGTTTGAGCACTCACTTGCTGTAGGTGGTGTGAAGAGCACTGATGTCCTTGTGTTTTACACGCGTGTCTTAACTCCCTGGGAGGCACCTACAGATATGGACAAACATGTCCCCAACTAGACCTCAATCTTTTAGGAAGATGCCTCGAAGTGATGACTGGAGACAGTGGAGAGCTACCTGATGTCTGGTCATGGTGTAGAACACATGATGCACTATAGTGCATTGGAATGACCGGTGAGCCTTGTGTTTGGTCATGCTGAATATTCAGAGGGGGAAAAGGATGACTCTTCCTGAGGTGTTTGTTCGAGCTCTTGCATGATGATGTCTTCTTGTTATACTGGGTTGGTAAACGGTACAGGAACTATCGGTGGCTGTTGCTGTGTTCACAGTTGGCTCACCATGCCAGCAGGTCATGGAACAAATTGTGGCACCTCCAACCTGACGGCAGCAGCTCTTGGTGAAGATGGTATTGTTGCTGCCGTGGGAACTGCTGCTGGAGTCACTCGGGGACAAAGTTGCTCCACAAGGCACAGCACTTCTCTAGCAGTTGTGCAGACTATGTAAAGCCATTTGCTGCGAGGGCTAAGAATCTGACCCTGAATCCATTTTGGACACCTGCAGTAACCCCACACCCAAAAAAGAGTGCCCTCTGAAAACTTTGTGAGTGGAGTCTGCCCTGGCTGATGGGGTGGAGGGCGACAAGGGTGGAGCGAGGTACAAGTCTGGTGGCCGTGTAGGAGATCGGCTGGGCTGTGGCTGCCCTTGGGAGTGAAACAGTAGGACTCCAGGAACTGAAACAAGGCTTCACCAGAGAAGAGAGAAGTCAGCAATTTTTTAATATGTGATTTGAAAGGGCAAACGAGGTGTTTAACCTTGCCGTTCGGTTGAAGATGGAAGGGTAGAGCAGTAACGTGTGTAAAACCACATTAAGTACAAAAATCAGAAAATTCAGAGGAAGTAAATTGCAAACCTTTCTCCAAGACCATGTAGAAGGTGTAAATTTACCAGTTCGCATTTGCCGCACTGCTGTAACATGTTCTTACGGCTGTAACCTAAGAGCCTAATACATTCCAGGTACACAACTGGGAGTGTGCTGAGATCGGCACATAAACATAAAAGTTTTCAAGTTATTGTGTTGTATGTCACCAAACTCCAGGAACTGTTGCGGGACTCTGAAAAATTCACATGAATTACTGTAGGTAATGTTGTGCAATAGATACCAATGACGAATACTACACCATCAAAGTTCTTTTCGTGTTCAATCCTCCATTTATTGTTATTACATTACACTTTAGGCTTTCTAACACTACACCTTTCCTCTCAATTTTTTTAACGAAACATTACACTTTTAGTCTTTAAAAAATGAAACCACGACAAAATAGGTCCGTACACTAAGAGTTCACCAACAGAAGTGAAACTAGATGGCTATAATGCTATCACGTCCCTCACAACATCAAAAGTCAGAGTAATTATGTTACATTTTTCTTCTGAATTAGTGATCTACTTAATTTTAATAACTCTCTCAATTTCTGCAGAGTATTGTCTATTGTTCCTAATTTAGTACTATGTGAATATTAGCCTGTGATATTTAATTTAAAGACTTGGCAAATACCATCTTTGATTTGATTTGATTCAATATAACATTCCAAATCTTTACCTTTGATGTTTTCACAGTTACAAAGGTGTAATAGGAAATAAATTTGTCATTATTTATATTATTATTATCATCATCATCTATCTATTCAGTTTGTAGATTGGAGAACAAAAAATGTATGGTCGAGTAGTGTTGTGTCATATTTGTTTATTTCGGTAATATTTTTATTAACTGCGTGTTACATTTCAAATGAATACTAATACTGGAATCTACTTTATTCCCAGAACACAGTGATATATAAGGTTTGAATGGCCCTAATTTATTTATTTCAAGTAAAAATGTCTAATTACGTTAGAATTGCCATTTTGCATTTTATAGATGAAAGTATCATTACGAAATTGAATGAAATGTTTAGTGAATGTTACTTATGGAATTGTCCTATAAGGTCTAAGCTGAACACTGACATCTCTGAAGATATTTTTTTAGCACAGTGTCCCAACAATATAGTGTTATATAGTTGGCAATGGAAATAAGTCGTGATGTAGGAGAGATGCAACATATTGGAAATAATACGAAGGGAGACCTTCCAAGGAAAATATTCTGCTAGTACCAGGGTGGTCGCTGCTGTGGAAGGCAATGCACATTGTACAACAAAGGGAAAGTTAGAATAGGCATCCACCATAAGAAGTCAGTAGGTTCCAAGGAAGGGATCTGCATAGTCAACGTGTAGTGCTCCCACGAACATGAGGGTGTAGGCCACGGAGAAAGAGATGTTTTCTGAGCAGGAGCTTGGTTAGAACATGGTTCGCATGCAGCAACCATGTGTGCAATGTCTGCATCGATGCCAGGCCAGAAGACATGTCAATGCACCAGCCCCTTTGTGCGCGAGACATTCCTGTGTCCCTGATGTAGCAGACGGAGAACAGATGCTAGAAGGGAAGCACGAACGACCACTCACGGTGAAGCCCGATCAGTGGAGAGGAAGACAACGCCATTACAAGCAGTGAAGCAAAAACAAAGGGCAAAGCAGTTACGCAATGGGTCAGAGGCCCTTTCAGATGGACGATCAGGTCAACCCCATTGTATGAAATGCGGCACACGACACGCAACAGAAGTATCCATGGCTAACTTGTCAGCGTTGATGGGAAACCCGTCAACAACATAAAGGTACAGCAGCTCAACATGGTTGAATACAGGGTCGCATTCCATTGGCAAATGGGACAACGCATCAACGTTGGCATTCTGAGCAATGGATTACAAATAAATCTTGTCATTGAAGTGAGAAAGAAACAGAGCCCAACATTGTAAGTGGTGGGCTGCCTTCTCAGGGAGCGAGGCCAAGGGATGGAAGAGAAATTAATGGCTTGTGATCCGTAATTATATGATACTTCACCCCATAAAGAAGACACAAAACTTTTACAAGGCACACATGATGGCCAGAGCCTCCTTTTCTACCTGGGAATACTTTTGTTGCACGTCAGTGAGTGTATTTGACTCATATGCACTCAGATGTTCTGATCCATCAGTGTATCGATGCGCCAAAACAGCAGTGGTGAGAAGCTGTTGCTGTTCGATTAAGTTGTGTAGCACCTGCTCAAGAATTACAATATCACTAATGTTCATGTTACTTGAAGAGATGGAAAATTCCAAACTCATTGCCAATAAAGTGTAGTAACTTTAAACAAACTTTGTTTCCACTTCCAGAATGCAAACAGAATGAAACACACTTCAGAAACTAATTAATGTGTGTACTAAGGTCTAAAGGAACTGTCCTCATAGCTGCACTCTTCCTTGCCCAGCATTCTGGGTGGCGCTACATTGAGAGCAGTGCCCCTACAGTCTGTCATGCGGAATTGCATGGCAGCTTCATTAAACATTGCACATGAAGCCACAACAACAACATTGCCAAAAATAAATGATAAGCAACTGATAATAATCTTAAGATGTTTGTATTTTATTGTATTTCACCACTCAGCTACCAAGCTACAAGTTGCAACATAGTCCAATTATATTAAAATTTGTTGTTAATGGGTAGTATAGTGGAATACGAATTAAAATTGTTTATGGAGTACAAATAATAAGTTGACAACATCTGTCCAAAAGCTAACATAGTTCTCCGTGTTGTTCATCTGTCTGTTAACAATGTGGTGTCTCAACTGTTAAATAATTAGTCACCTTCCTCTTTAAATGGGTGCAATTGTATTGAAATGTGAATGTAGTTTCCTATTGCTCATAAATGAATAAAGTATTATTTTCTAGCAATTAATATAATCTGTTGGCTCTGACGGTGGAATATTCCTGGATTAAAACCTAACTAACTGGATACAGATATTAAGAATCCGCTGGTGTAGTAATGATATCTGCAAGTGGTCATGAATGTGGACACACACAGCTGTCACAACGCCACAAGGAGATCCTTGGTGACATCGAGGTCACATTGGAAGTAATTTCAGCAACTTCATCAAGCCATCTTGGAGAATTTGGTGCCAACAGCTGGTGACATCAGACAGATGCCCTTCGGCATCCTTACAAGCACTGGAGGTAATAGGTGGTGCAACAGCTGACATCCACAGAGACAGCTGCTGTGCTGCCTCTCTGAAGCAGAAGACTCTGAATTGGAGGCAGTGAGAAATGAGGCTGTGTCGAGACAGAAGGGTGCAGTCGATCGCTGAGCCCTCACCGGTGTGCATCATGCAGAAGTGACAACCACGGTCATACTGTAGTTTTGGCGGTAGCAGTAACACCGGGAAAATACAACAGGGAAGACTGAGTTGACACATGTGAACTGGGTGGCGTGAGTATATATAGAAGTGTTCAAGGTCGGTAGTCACAAAATATTTCTGCCGGACTATGGTCCGCAATTTGTGTTGAAGTGATAAATGCTGAGGAACTGTGTAAGAGCTTTGTAGAGGTGTGAGCCACAAACTTCTTCACTTGCACTTAAAATGTTGGGAAAAGCCTTTCCACCTTGACATCAGATTGGAGGTCGAAGAGAGGATCTGCCATGTCGTGAACACCGTAACAGGCACAGAATTCATTTAAGGATTGAGAAGCTAATTGTCAACCATTGTTAGTAACACGGGTTTACGAAAGTCCTTCAATGAACAATATTTTATATAAAGCCCGAGTATTTGCTTCAGTAGTAGCAGACACGCACTGTATTATGTACAGAGCTTCAGAATAATCGTCAAACAGCAGTAGCCAATACGAATTGTCAACCACGAAGCTGATGAACGAGAAATTCGGGGGTTTGTGCTCCATTATGATGTGAGATTTGGACAATACAAAAAGCAAAACACACAATAATGGGCACCTCCTTGCCAATCTGTGAATAAAGCTGTTGAGACTAATGAGTGTCTCGGATGCAGAAGCTATCCAAAATTCAGAGCCATTTTCATACATATAGACCAAAAGCCGTATTATGATGCATGCCAGGTCAGAACGAGTTGTGGCCCAGATGGAATTTGACTGAACAAGGTGCAGACATTAACTTGCCTTTCATTTGCAGGAATCCACTTTCACCCTCCAAGGTCCACAGAAAAAACACATAAGTATAACAACTGATGAAGAGGATGAACTAGCTCATCAATGCCTGGTGTGAATTTGTGATAATATGTGATCTTGGCATAACAACACCAAATTGAAGGTGCTGATACTAATGGAGTCAGAGGTGTGTTGATCACCATAATTTTCTTAGATTCTTCATGCAAAAGGACTCTGTGATACACTTCCAAGAAGTCCATCTTGGAGAACTACATGTCCCCACGAAGTTAGACAACCAGCAATTGGGCTTAATAGCTCCAGACAATTTTAGTGTTAAAGTTCTGCTTTGACTTGGCATGTAAAGCCATTTGTAGAAGGTGTTCCTGGGAAAAGCTCAGCTGTGCAGTCTGTTTGAAAGTAATGAGTGCCTCAAAAGTAGTTGCACACTCTACATCCCCAGAGTATAATGTAGAGAATTTTGAACACAGATTTGTTTGTGTAGTTGATGATCATAAACAAGATGAACAGTGACCTAGATAGGGACCCAAATACCTTAAAAGCATCCAAGAAGCCAAATAAATCATCTGTGCCTGTGTCATCTGCAACCAGTAAAGTCAATCTTCTAACTACAAATTCATGGGACCCAACACAGGAGAGCTTAAGTCCATGTACATTTGTGGTCCTTGTTGAGCACTTTCTTAAGAATATAAAGTTAGTTTGCTATCTCCAGCTGCTGTGGCCACAGCACAGCGGCTGGAGACAGCGGTCGTGTGTTTATGTTTGTGTCTCTCTAACTGATGAAGGCCTAAACGGCCAAATGCTCTAATGTTGTATTCTGTTATTTGTGCCTTTATGCGGCTCATCGGACATCTCTGTGGTGAGTAAGCAACCTATCCTACTCAAAAATATTGTTGAATCATTCCTGGAATTTTCATTGATTCACATTAAGATTATAAATGAGTTTTTGTGAAAAAGCTGTATTTACGACTGCATACATGATGGTGATCGTGTGTACTCGAGTTATGTAAATGTGATTGTTTATTCTACATGCCCGTCTGAGGCTCAGCATTCGTCTTTACAATGAGTTGCTATATACCCTCATAACTGATGTTTATGACAGACAGTCATTTCCCTGAAGGGAATAGATGCCAGTTCTCATAGAGAAACTGTGGCAGAGCTGCAATCACATACAACACCAAGTATGGTGGTTCTATTAGCAATGGTACGAATTACAGCTGATGACCCACTTAAAATTATGCTGTGGCCCACTATAAAAGAAAGATGGCAAGTTTGCTGCCATAGACCACAGCAAAATGAGTGTGAGAGGATCCAAACACAGAG
Source organism: Locusta migratoria (assembly GCA_026315105.1). NCBI lineage: Eukaryota > Metazoa > Arthropoda > Insecta > Orthoptera > Acrididae > Locusta > Locusta migratoria. The sequence goes on along the minus strand of CM048744.1, from coordinate 59,064,252 downwards.
GATGTGAGAAGATGGAGAAGACAAGCTGCTGGTTGTAGGGTGTGAGGATAGTAGTTTACCACACGGAAAGGGCTGCATGATTTTGAGACCAGAGAATATGTTGTAAGGATAATTTAAATCTGTGCAGTTCAGAAAAGCTGGTAATGCAGTGGATCTAAAATGGCCTGATAATGAAGCAACCATAGAAATCATGCCTGTTTTGTTCAGTTAAATGTTGTGCCTCATGTGGATGATCCTGCCTTGATCAAAATTTGACAGTGGGTCATTCATCTTGGTAGACAGTAAATTGGTAGTTGTACCTGCCCAAGCCGAACACCCAGCTGCTCCTATTCTAGTCAAGGACTATCCTACCCCATTAGGCTGGGTCACCTGTGAAAGTGGCCATGTCCTATACAACCATGCCAAAATAATTGCACAGCTTTCTGTATTGGTGTGACAACCAAACAGTTATCCACAAGGATGAACAGGCAATACAAAACTGCAGATAACAGCATGGTGTATCGTAATGTGGTACAACATACATGATTTCAGTGCCTCCTCCACAACCCAAGCAATCTGGATCCTCTCCTACACCACCAGCTCTTTGGAACTGGACGTGTAGGAATTACCCTATCAGCACATACTCTGGTCCTCAAATCATCAAGGCCTCAACTTACAGAAATCAACTGTCCTCACATCTTAGAACAGTTTCTCTGTCCCCTCCCTTTTTTCCACTTCCAATTTAAGGCCCTTCACCCTCACTTTGCCCCACTTTCTGCTGGTACACTCACCTGTCTTTTCCCTTCTAAGTTCTCCATTCTGCTCCCCTCTCTCCTTCCACTGCTACAACTAACAGCCTTACCATGCACCTCTAGATCCTGCTTACTCCACTAAGCTATACAGTATTCTTCCTCAAACCCCAACTATAACCTACTATTCTCCTCTCCCTCTCCCCCCCCCCCCCACCAGAATGCTCTTCTGCAGGACATAGTCTAGTGTGCCTGGAGGAGTCAGAGACAGTGGTTATTTGTGACTGAGTGCACACGCATGAATGTGGATACTAAACTTTTTCTTAGATGGAAGGGCTACCAACAACAGAACTATGCACTCAACAAAACAAAGGAAGAAGGTGATTTAAAATGATGGGTAGAAAATACTGCCTTGAATGAAAAGAAAAATTGCTCTTTAACATAAGATCCATCTAATTCACAACTACAAAGCTAAGGGCCTTGTACTAGCAGCAATTATTTCAAAGTCTAATTTTATTCTGTGAAGGATGTACAGCTATCACAAATCTTTACGTTACTTACCCACCAAACTGCAGGTAATTTTACCATGAAAACACACTAAATACTGTACTCACTTTTGAGAAGCAGAAAAAAACTGATACTTGAGAAAAACTATACTCATCCCAGAGGAAATACTGTCAGGCTTTCATTTCTCTCAAAACTGTTGTGCCATTGTCTGTATGTGATACATAAGCTTTCTATGCAACAGACACTTTCACCCTTCTTTGTTAGATGTTGAAATGGAATAATTACCAACTTTATTTTCCATCCTTACACATTCCTTTCTTCTAGCTCACTTCCAAGTATTCCAAGAAAATATGTAGTACATTTGCATAATTCAAACATAACTCCATTACTTCATCTCATTTTCCTTTGTCATCCATGTTACTTGCCATAGACCTTCATTTCCATCTTATTGCATAGTATTCAGCCCATCCTCCAGACTTAAATCATTTATTATGCCTCAAGCTGTATTCTACACCACTATCTATGTCTAAACATAAACATCATCCCATGTATGAATAATTCTGGATGTATTACTACACTGGCCAAAACAATTACGGGATCAGCTGAGATATCTAGGTTCTAAATTATAGTCATCAGCAGATTGAAGGAAAATGGTTTGAAGTCTTTCTGTTGTTCTACGCCGTGGTGATAACAGCATTATGGCAACCGAGATAGTGTTAACAACAGAAAGTTGCTGCAGAGGGGGTTGGTATTGACTTGAGTTAACTCTACCACACAAATTACACAAGAAGTTGATTTCAGATAGTGTAGTGAGCAGGTAGTGCACTGCAACAACAACATGGCTTAACTCTTAACTGAAGCTATGGCATGTAGAGCCATAGGATTGTTGCAAGACATACAGACAGGGAGGTGGCTGCAGCTATTTGAGTGTCCCAAAGGGTAACTTCCAGGACCGTTAAAAGAAAGCAAGCCTGTTGAGACAGGAGGCTAACTGCAACTTGGCTGCAACACACCTTCCAGGCAGCAACAGGAGATGCAATATCAAGAAACTGTCTGAAATTGCCTTTGGGAATGTGGCCTCTATGCATGGAGGCATATGATGTGTGTCTCATTAAAACCACAACACATTTAGCCTGCAGAAATTGGGTGGAGGAACAGCAGGATTAGAGTTCACAGATAAGATTTTGTGTTCAGCCGGACAATTATCGTTCTCTTAACCGGAGAGAAAATAAAACTTGCCAAATCCTGCTTATGTGCAGAAAACATCACCATACCATGGTGGAGGACAAATGGTATGGGCAGGGGTCAGTACTGGTGGACTTTTAAACCTCTATGTCGTTCAGAATGGCACTTTGACTGCTCAATGTTATAGAGACGAGATCATTCATCCTTTTGTTGTGACCTACACTGGTGGCATAGGAGATGGGTTCCTTCTACTGGACAATAATGTTCATCCTCACAGAGCTGCACTGATGGACAACATGCTTGAAGCTGAGGGACTTCAACGAATGGAGTGGCCAGTTTGTTCTCCGTACTTAAACTCAATTGAGCAAGTCTGGGATGCACTAGGCAGATGCATAGTAGCCAGGCTAGCACCTCTTAACAGGTTGCAGAACTGGATATGACAATTATGGAAGAATGTCCAAATACTGATGGCTGATTGATCTCATACTGTCGATGCCACACAGATATGCAACTGTATTGGTCATTCAGGGTGATCACCATATTAGAGAGCAATGAGAATGACTTTCACTATTACCGTAGCCCCATGGTGCTTCACTCTACGCAAACTTCATCCTGTGGTGGTGAGGAGGGGGGCAGGGCAATCAAATATTGAAAGCCTGCCCCCCCCCCCCTCTCTCTCTCTCTCTCTCTCTCTCTCTCTCTCTCTCTCTCTCTCTCTCTCTCTCTCTCTCTCTCTCTCTCAGTAATACATTTATTTCAAGTGGATGGGAGGCATTATTTTGTTTTGCCACCCTGGACCTCCTACAGCTTCAGTCTGCCACAGATTGCAAACAATGTCTCAATAAAATACATCACCATATGTATATTGTGTGTGGTATCTCACCTGATCCCTAATTGTTTTTAACAATGTCTATTATTCAATGTGTGCCTGCTGAAAATTGAGCAGTTTATAATTTTGTACTTCAAGGCAACTTTATAAAAACACATCAAAAACACAAGATGTTTTTATAATTAATAAGACTAGTAAAGTAGCTTGATTGTCTGGCAGCAGCTTATGTGAATACAGTAATATTGAAAAATACTACTAAACAATGGATAATCCAGGTTGGAATATCAACAATGTTATCAAAAGAATAACTTGCTACTCACCACAAAGACGGCACACTGAGCTGCAGGCAGGCACAACAAAATGACTTATTACATAAAAGCTTTCAGCAAAAACGCCTTCAGCAGAGGAACGTACACATTCATACAACTCGTGAACATGTTACTTCGATGATTTGTCAGAGAAAGGAAAATAATTGCAGTTGCCATTTGTTTGAACACATGGAAATTGACTACAACTTACATGGACAGCAAACCTCAATTTATAGAATACAGCACTAGGACAGTGGCAGTTAAAGTCACAAAAGCTAATTAATTTAATCAACATCTGTACTGTGTTGAAAGCCTGCTTTATCATTTCATTCCCTCTTTTTAAATTATTTATTTAATTTCTTATCTCCAGTATACAATAGTTTGTTCAACTAACAGAACAAGAAGTCCTTTGGAAAAAATTGACTGTCATGTGATATTAAAATTTTCCATGTCTATGATCAAGTTTGTTTAATTTTTCAACGCATATTTTAGGGTTCCTAAGGAATTACATTCTAAATGTTACTATTGATTGTACTGTCACAGAAAAAACTAATCCCCTGCTCTCTACTGCATCAACCACCATCTATATCTAAGAATGGACTATATGGACTAGCATCCTGCTTTAGGTCTCCCAATCAGTATAAACATTTCTTTGTCACCAGCCCCTAAAATCAAAAACCAACCTAATCCGAAAACAGAACCTTGCATCTCCCAGTTCACACTAACATCCATAATCCTCCCTCTCCTCACCACCCCTGATCATCTCCCAAGAATTCCTTACCTCCGACGTGGCCTTATCATCCTTCCTTTATTTATAGAAATGAATAAACAGATGAATGACCATCATCACCTACCGTACAACCACCAACCTGTGCCCAAAAGGCTTAAATCTATACTTAGGTTCATGTACTCAGTGGAACCAACTGCGGCTTCCATAAATCACTGAGGCAAGAACAATATCCTGAAGCCCTGAAGGCTCCCACCTAGACTGGCAACACTGGAAAACGCTGAACAGACTGTGTTGGTGTGGAATGGTCAAAACAACTTACAAAAAAGTGGGGCTACACAGATAATGGAACACCTAAAATGCCCTTTGGTCGACACATCTAGAGAGAACCTCCTGAAATACACAGGGACAGCCGCAGCTTACACCATTTTCTGGACAAGCTAAATATGATTCACCTGTACTGTATGTTGTATTTGTTTATCTATTGTTCTACCATAGCGATCCCATCCAAAATAGCCTCCAACCCTTACAAAATTCTTAGGACCATCCTATCGCTTCTTCCCTTCACACCTCAATCACATGCTACACACCCACCTTTTCTAAATGCTCCCAAAAATCCACGAAAGACACATTCATTGTTATTGTGCTTCTAATGAAAGAATTTCCACTCCTGTTGACAAAAACCTTCAACGAACTGCTCAAAATTTAGCCTCCCACATCACCAATACTAACCACTTCCTTCCTTTACTGTCCATCACCCTAACCCTTTCACTTCCTCTGTCCCGACTTGTCACTGTTCATGTCATTTCTGAATGCAGCAATAACTGTCATGGCTATGACCTTATTCCTGTTGAAGACTACCTCTCCCAAAAGCCTTAAGATTAAAAACCCACTATTTCGTTCCCCATACATGTTACCAATTATATGATGTAACATTGATGTTGCTGCTTAGAAGCGAACAGAAACATAAGAGGAAATCTTCCTAGTCTCAGAAACCCCAAACCTGTGATCTTGTCCAGGTTCCTCTATTATCTGTTCATGATTTGGACCCAGGGGCAACATACTCTATCATCACTTCTACACCCCATCTGATCCTCTTCAACCCAACAATCCACATTCCAGCATGCAGAGGTTGTACCTACCGCTTTCATCCCTTCCACACCAATAATGTCCACCCCTACTCCTTCCAACACCTCCGAAAAAACAGCTACATAGGAGCACCATCTCATCACCTAATACTTAATGCACTTTAACAACTGAAAAGTATACTTCTCCAGGGCTACATTCCCTACCATCATGCTCAAAAATGAGGAATATCCTATCCAAGATGCTTCCCTCCTATCCGTAAGTGCTTTTCTGTTACCCTTTCAGCCTACATAATATCCTGCTTCATACCATGCAATCCCATCCCATGCCCTGCCTTTGCTATTCCCACTTCAAACCCATTGTCAAAGGAGTCATTCCCAGCTGTAGACATAGGTCCAAGAGCAGCTTCATTCAACCATCCATTTATCTTACCTTAGTCCTCACAGGCTTATCCTGTTCTATCACTAGGCTGGGCCTCCTATGAAAGCAGCTATGTCAATACTGTTTCTACTGTACAGGTTTTTAAATCAGCATGACGACCAAGCAGATGGCCAAAATTAATAATTGACTCAACCCATAGATCCCAATGAGACCATCAATACAAATTGAATGCAATATCATCCACTAACAATGGCTTCATTGTATGAATATGGAGGGGTGTTGTGTTAGTTTTATGATCTCCTCCTGAATAAACAGCAACTACCAAATTGGGGCCAAGAAACAAAGTTGACCATCCAATGACAAGGCATGCAATCAAGTTCAAAAACTGCTTCCCAACCTATGCCACTGGACTGTGCCATCCATTACCCCTTATTCTAGAATTCCTACACAGTAGACCTTGTTGCCTGCCTCCAAGCTGTCAATTACCTATTCCTAACCCCTCTTCCTGCTCCTCCCACTCCCCATTTACCTATCCCAGCCTAGTCAGCAATCCCATCATTGTGTGTCCATATGGCACACTTTCTACTCCCCCCCCTCCTTTTTTTCTGTAGTACAAACTCAACAATCATTCCCAAGAGGTGATTTGAAACCAAACCTCAGAGGGAGCGGCTTCGGAAACTGTGCCATGGCGCCTCGACTACATGCCGACCGCCCCTGTTGAACAAGGGGGGAGAGGGGGGCTAATTTCTTCCTCGCCACTGTGGCAGCACTATCGTGTTTACACCGGGAGGGAAGCAGTCTGGTGCATGCGCCAGTATTCTTATGAGTGAAGCACTGCCAACGTGTTATGCGCCGTGTGTTTACTCACAACTAATTTTGCTGGAGACGAAGTCTAATTTGGAAATTCGAATGCAGTGTTCGATACTGCGGCTACACGTTAAGCCTAAAGCAATTTTGCTAAGCCCTTCAATGGCAGTTGAGTGTTTTATTCTTCCCATGCTATGGAAAAAAGTTGTTGAACATTACTACAGTCAAACATGTTCAACACCTACAATGGCTAGAAGTATTCCAAATGGGTAAATAGGCTGTGAGTAATTACAAGGGATAAAGACATTGATAGTAAGCCTGGCATAAGTTGGGTTTCGGCATATTTTTGAAATTTATTTATTTATTTATTTATTTTGTGTGGTTTTAGAGCGCACAACTTCTATGGTCATTAGCACCCAGCCAAGAACATAGATTCGCTATTATCTCAAAAATTAAAAAAAAAAAAAAATGGTGACTGTCAGAACATTTACAAGAGGCTAAACACGAAAGATAAAAGACAATTAAAAGGGTTAAATATCCTTGGATAAGTTGGCCAAGTTGATAAAACGCAAACTCTAGCAGCTGCTCGTGTGTCATCAGCTAAAATTTCCTCCAGAGTAGACGGAAAGTGAAGGGCTACACGGAGATGATTAAAATCAACACAAGTCAGTAAAACATGTCGTACTGTCAGCAGTTCACCGCAGGAGCACAGCGGTGCAGGGTCGGCGGATAGCAAGTGATGGTGGCTGAAACGGCAGTGACCGATCCGCAACCAGGCCAGGATGACCTCCTCTCGCTGAGAGGGGCGTGAGGAGGTCCTCCAAGTGGTCGGGATCGGTTTTACAGTTCTCAATTTATTGTTGTACATTGAAAACCACGCACTGTGCCATTGCGACACGATACTCCAGCGAAGATCCCGTTGGAGATTGTCCGATGGGACGCAAAAGGTAGCCATGCGAGGCAAAAGAGCTGCGGCCTTGGCTGCTATGTCGGCGGTCTCATTCCCGGGCACACCCACGTGGCCAGGGACCCACAGGAAAGAAACAGCTGTCATCTGCTAGCAACTGGAGGGAGCGTTGGATCCGATACACGAGAGGAAGGTTCGAGAAAGGGTCCTTAAGACTCTGCAGGGCACTAAGGGAGTCCGAACATATGGCATAGAAAGGTTCGCGGTGGCGGCAGGTGTACAAAACGGCCTGGTGGAGGGCAAAAAGCTCAGCCGTGAAATTCGAGCACCGGTCAGGGAGCTTGTATTGGAAACGGTTGTCCCCGACGACGAAGGCAGATCCGACACCGGCAGTGCTCTTGGAACCTTCAGTGTAAATAAATATGGCATTATCGAACCGCAAATGGAGTTCGACAAGCCTCGAGTGGTATACCAAATCCGGAGTGCTCTCCTTGGGGAGCGAACTAAGATCAAGGTGAGCATGAACCTGGGCCTGATGCCACGGTGGCAATGGGCTTTCGCTCAACCGAAAGGTGGAAGGAAGGGTAAAATTGAGCCGCTGTAGTAGGCGGCGAAACCGAACTCCAGGTGGAAATAAGGCAATCGCAGACAACTGATATTGGCGATCGAGTGAGTCGTCAAAAAATAATCGTTAAGATGGATGGTTGGGCATCGACCGCAGGCGGCTTGCGTACCGACACAAGAGTATGTCACGCTGAGTGGTCAAGGGTAATACAGCAGCCTTGGCATACAAACTTTCAGCAGGGCTGGTATAAAATGCACCGGATGCCAGACGTCATCCCCGATGGTGAATAGAGTTCAGACGGCAGAGAATCGACGGCCGTGCAGAAGAGTATACAAGGCTTCCGTAGTCGAGCTTCGACTGAACAATAGCCTGGTAAAGGTGAAGCAAGACGGTACGATCCGCTCCCCATGATGTGCCACTGAGAACACGAAGAACATTAAGGGATCGGGCACAACGGGCAGCCAGGTAGGACACATGTGTGGACCAGCAATGTTTACGATCCAACATTAGCCCCAAGAATTTCGTAGTCTCCACGAAAGGGAGAGCAACAGGGCCGAGATGTAGAGAAGGTGGAAGACGGTCAAGACAGCGTTGAAGACAACGCTCCAAGAGACACGTCTGCTGGGCGCTGCAATAAATTGCGAAATCGTCTACAAAAAGGGATCCGGAAATGTCGGGTGAAAGGCAATCTAAGATCGGATTGATTGCAATGGCAAAGAGAGCCACACTCAAGACGGAGCCCTGTGGTACCCCATTTACCTGGCAAAAGGTATCTGACAAAACAGAGCCCACCCGTACCCGGAACTTGCGATCCGCCAAAAACGCTTGAATGAAAAGAGGGAGGCGGTCCCGAAGGCCACATGTGTGCAATGTGCAGAGAATGCCCGCTCTCCAACAGGTATCGTACGCCTTCTCCAAGTCGAAGAACACTGCTACTGTTTGACGCTTCTTTAGAAAGTTATTCATAATGAAGGTCGACAACGTAACAAGGTGATCAGCAGCAGAGCAGTGTCGACGGAAACCGCATTGGACATTTGTTAGGAGGCGGCGAGATTCGAGGAGCCAGACCAACCGAGCATTAACCATGCGTTCCATCACCTTACAGACACAGCTCGTCAGAGAAATGGGGTGGTAACTGGATGTTGAAAGGCTAAATATAATACCACTGATTCTCACAAAAGGATAATGACAAGTTTTATTAACAAGAAAAACTGGTACAGTTATCTTTAACTCAAGAGGCACACAACCATTAGGCAAGAGACAAAGAGCAGTAAATCTACAAAAAGTCTGTATATGCATTTACTCTTTGCAAAGAACTATTATGCCAAAGCATAGACAACTGCAAAGTGGACAAAACATAACAGACAGTAGCACAGTACTTTAAAATAATAATAATAATAATAAACATTTTTAATTGATTATCACAACACTCCCACTTCAATTAACAAATGTTTAACACTTCTGTAGTCTTCTGTCAGCAAGAACTTTAGCATCACCAACATAAAGTAGCTGTCTTATTTTTTCAAAATTGCTTCTAGTGAGTGGTTTGGTAAGAATATCTGCTTGCTGATCTGTAGAGCTTACATGTTCAAGGTTGAAGATTCCCAACTTAAATTTTTCTCGTATGAAATGATACTTCACGTCTATGTGTTTTGTTCATTTGTGATACTCAGGGTTCTTGATCAACCGGATGGCACTTTGACAGTCCATATACAAGGTGGTAGTAATTTCTTTCTGATTAATAATATTTTGTAAAATTGACTGTATCCATACAATTTCTTTTACAGCCTGACAAGAAGCTAAATATTCTGCTTCAGTTGTTGATAATGCCACCAATTTTTGCCTCTGAGAGCTCCAAGCTATAGTAGCTTCACCAAACTTAACAACAAAACCTGTGGTCGATCTTCGAGTAAGAACATCTCCTGCATAATCTGAATCACAAAAAAACAGACAAACGAATATCCTCATTCCTTGGATAATACAAGCCATAAGAAATAGTTCCCTTTAGGTACTTTAAGATTCTCTTCACAGCATTCCAGTGCATCTTTTCTGGTTTTTCAAGATGCTGACTAGCATTATGTACTGAAAAAGTGATGTCAGGTCTGGTTGCCACAGACAAATATAGTAAACTTCCAACAGCCTGACGGTATGGAGCATTGATAATTTTTGAGTCATTCCCCATCTCAGAGTACATTTGTCCACGATCAGCAGGAATAGCTACAGCATTGGTATTTTCCATGTTGTACCGTTCCAGTACAGCTCTTGCATATGCCTCTTGGTTTAAGAAGATGGAGCCATCCTTGAACTGCTCTATCTGCAAACCGAGATAATGATTAACACTGCTGGTTGTTATCTCAAATTCTTGTTCCAAATCACTCATTAGTAAATTAATTACTTCCATAGATTCTGATATGATTAGTCCGTCATCAACGTGAATGGCTAGAATGGTCAAGAATTCACCCTTATTATTGACAAAAACACAGGGGTCTGCACTTGTTTCTGTCAGTCCAAATTTGTTCAACACACTGGTGAATTGTTTATTCCATAGTCTAGAAGCTTGTTTAAGCCCATAGATACTTTTCTTCAGCTTGCATACCTTTTTGGTACCATCCTCAAACCCTTCTGGCTGTTTCATATATATTTCAGTATCTATTTCACTGTATAAAAATGCAGTTTTCACATCAAACTGCCTCATATGCATTGCTTTGGATGCTGCAATGGACAAGATTATTCTTATGGAATCAAATCTAACCACTGGACTAAAGGTTTCAGTATAGTTCATGCCTAATTTCTGTCGAAATCCTCTAGCAACAAGTCGAGCTTTAAATCTATCCACAGTTCCATCAGTTCTCCTCTTCACTTTGAACACCCACCTATTGTCAAGTATTTCTTGGTTTTCTGGGGGCTCAGTCAAGATCCAAGTTTCATTAAGATTAAGAGAATACATTTCTTCTTGCATAGCCTGTTTCCAATTTTCTGCATTGTCACATTCCATTGCATCTTGATATGAGATGGGTTCATAGCACTTCGTTATGCAGGTAGAATTTACAGTAGTATAGTTGGCGTATCTGACAGGCTTTTTGATTTTTGACCTGTCTCGTAGGCTGCTTCTAATTTTATTCTCAGATTTGATGACCTCTTGATTGTCATTTTGCATAGAAGATCTACAGTTGGCTTCAGTATTTGATTCTTCTTCAAATATTCTAATTTCTTCTCCTGTTTGATTCAGGGTTTCCTCTTGAGTAGTCTGCTTATCATCAGTTGTCTCAGATATTAGGAAAGGTACACATTCAGTATTGAAAGTTTTCTCTGATTGACAGTCCTTATATAATTTGCCCATGAAAACAATGTCACGATATATTTTAACTTGATCTTTATGAGAAAACCAAACACGATACCCCTTTACTTCTGTATCGTAGCCAACTAGAAAACCTTTTTCACCTTTGGAATCCCATTTCTGCCGTCTATCCTTTGGAATGTGTGTATAAACCATCTCTCCAAATATCCTGAGTTTGGTCACATCATAATCCAATCCATTCCACATTTTGTGAGGTGATTTGCCATTGACACTGCTTGTACCTGTTCTATTCAAAATATAAGTTGCTGTATTAATGGCTTCAGCCCACAGTCGTATTGGCAGCCCACTTGCATGAATCATTGTTCTTGCAGTCTCCACCAAAGTTCTGTTCTCACGTTCGGCTGCACCATTCTGTTGAGGACAATAAGTTACTGATTTTTGATGTGTTATCCCATAATTCTGCATTATTTTTCGCACTTCATGGTTAATGAATTCTAGTCCATTATCAGTTCTGATCACTTTAATGCCATTTTCAATTTGTTTTTCAGTAGTTTTTATGAAAGATTCCAAGTGTTCCGCAACTTCAGATTTATGTCTTAGAAAATACACAGTTCTCCAATGTGAATAATCATCTTTTAACAAAAGAAAGTACCTTGAACCACCAATAGAATCAACTTGCATAGGGCCACACAAATCACAGTGAATCAGTTCACCTGCCCTTTTTGACTTTGAATCACTTTTGTGGAAAGGTAATTTATGAATTTTCCCAACGACACAATCTTCACACAAACTTTTATCTTCTTCCTTAAATTGAATCTGCCTATCCTTCAGAAACTTTTTCACATGGGGATAATTTTGATGAGCAAGTCTTTTGTGCCAAATTTTAATATCTTCCTTGGTAGCCACATTTGCTTGAACACTGTCATTTTCACTAAGTGAAATCTTAAATTTCATCCTATACAACCTTTCTTCACGAACTCCCACTGCAACAACATTCTCTCCCTTGAAAAGTCTGCATGTTGCCTTGTCAGATTTAAATTGTATGCCCTTGTCTAATGCTGCTCCAAGTGAAAATAAATTAAACCGAATATCTGGCACATATAAAACATTTGACAAATACTTTTCATTCCACCGTTTACCATCAAAGGCTAGAATGTTTATGTCGCCTTTCCCATATGAAGTAATATAACTACCATCACCAATACAGATTTGGACTTCACTCTCAAATGGACTGTAATTTACAAACCATTCAATTTCATTACACATGTGATCAGTAGCACCAGAATCTAAAAACCATGCATTTTTATTTACATGATTGGCTGCAAAAATTTTGCTTATCAAAGCATCCCCTCTTAGTTCACACTGATTCTGACCTTGATGCTTTGATACAGTACTTCTGCATTCTTTTGCACAATGACCGGTTTTATTACACTTGAAACAAATGGTTTTGCAATCTTTAGCCCAATGACCAGGTTTATTACATTTGAAGCACTTACCTTGTTTTCTTGAATTTTTATTTGTAGGACAGGGATTATTCTTAAAATGATTACTTCTTCCTTGTGTACCTGCTGTAAATGCTTCCCCCTTCACGTCTTCCTGAAGATTAAGGCGTTTTTCCTCCATCAATAATCTTGATGTCAAATTTGCTAATGTCTGTTGATCCGGATGTGTTGATTCCCATGCACTCAGAAAATGGTTATAACTTTTTGGTAGTGTCATTAACAGTTTTGTGATCACCATAGAATCTGAAATATTTTCACCTTGATTCCTTAACCGATGTACCAGGTCTTCTAATTGTGAAATATATGTAGCCATATCATTTGAAATATCCTTTTTTAGGTTATACCATTGCTGCTGTAGTAAATGTATGCTTACACTGTTTTTCTGTTCATAAACTGAAAGTAATTTGATCCACATAGCAGCTGAAGATTCACAGTTAATGATATGTAGCAATGGCTTGTCTTCAATTGATGTTCCAATAACTTTCTGAGCTGCATTGTCCAACTTATTCCATCTTACAAGATCTTTTTCATACTTCAGCCTTGCTTCAGTATTCATGTTGTCATTACACTCTGGTTTAATTACTTCACCTGTGACAATGTCCCAAGCTCCCATAGCACTTAAAGTAACACGAACTTGAAATTTCCAGGCAGACCAATTTTCAATGCCTTTGAGTTTTGTAATTCTAGAAATTTCGTTTTCCATCATTTTAACACAGCAGTAATAACCTTAAAACTTTTGCTCACACAAGTTTAACACTACAATAATGCACCCACTATTCAGTTTTACTTTTGTCAGTTCAAAACTTGTCACTCAGTGATTACTGGGCCCATAACCTGTTGAAAGGCTAAATATAATACCACTGATTCTCACAAAAGGATAATGACAAGTTTTATTAACAAGAAAAACTGGTACAGTTATCTTTAACTCAAGAGGCACACAACCATTAGGCAAGAGACAAAGAGCAGTAAATCTACAAAAAGTCTGTATATGCATTTACTCTTTGCAAAGAACTATTATGCCAAAGCATAGACAACTGCAAAGTGGACAAAACATAACAGACAGTAGCACAGTACTTTAAAATAATAATAATAATAATAAACATTTTTAATTGATTATCACAACACTGGAAGAAAGATGTTTGTCCTTTCGTGGTTTGGGGATGGGGACAACAATGGCTTCACGCCATGGTGAATGCGACGTTATAATTTTCACGATTAAAAGAGTGGAAAGAAGGCGGCCGTACCACCTCTACCTGTTTGCGAGGGAGAAAGGCAGGGTGGTAATGGGCAGAGCTCGAAACCTCCGCAAACAAACGGCCCAATGCGTTGGAAACGTCAGCGGGGTCCACGAGGACTGCGTTCTCCACGGTCAGGCCAGGAATCAGGGAGTGGACCTTCATGCCGGCTAAATGGCGTAGGCCACGCCAAACAAACGTGGAGGGAGTAAAACGGTTAAAAGAACTAGTAAAAGCAGTCCAGCAAGCTTTCTTGCTGTCGTTTATGATACGACATTGCGCTCTCATACGTTTATAATGTATGCAATTCTCCAAAGTTGGGTGGCGGCGGAAGGTGCGTAAAGCACGGCGCCGGGCTCGAAGCGCGTCGCGGCAGGCTGCAGTCCACCAAGGGACCTGGACACGACGTGGAGAAGAGGATGTACGAGGTATGGAAGGTTCAGCAGCAGTGAGGATAACCTCTGTGAGGTATTCGACCTGACTGTCACAGTTGGGAAAATTCTGATTGTGAAAAACTGCCATGGAAGAATAAAGCCCCCAGTCGGCTTTAGAAGTGTTCGAACTGGTGGGACGAGGAGATGGGGAATGATGCAGGAAGTGGATGATACAGGGGAAATGGTCACTCGAGTACGTGTCAGAAAGTGCATACCACTCAAACCGACCGGCAAGCTGAGGAGTGCATATTGCGAGGTCTATATGGGAATAAGTGTGTGTTGTGTCTAAAAGGAAGGTCGGTGCACCGGTGTTGAGGCAGACAAGATTGAGGTGTTGGAGAATGTCCACCAAAAGGGAGCCTCTTGGACAAGGTGTCGGAGAGCCCCATTGGGGGTGGTGGGCATTAAAGTCGCCTACCAACACGAAAGGTGAAGGGAGCTGGTCAACAAGGTGTAGCACATCTGCCCTAGTAAGGGCAGATGACGATGGCGAATAGATATTACAGAGGGAGAAGGTAAATGTGGATAAAGTGATGCGGACGGCAACTGCCTGTAGGTGAGTATGCAATGAAATGGGATGGAAATAGATGTCGTCTCGAAGTAGCATCAGAACCCCTCCATGGGCTGGGATACCTTCCGCGGGTGGCAGGTTGAACCGCACAGAGGTGTAGTGTGGAAAGTCTGCACGATCACTTGGACGCAACTTAGTTTCTTGGAGGCATACTAGAAGCGGGCAGTGCAGTCGAAGGAGTAGTTTTAATTCCTCCCGATTGGAACGAATGCCGCGAATATTCCATTGAAGGAGCGCCATGATAAAAAATGAGAGAAGAAAAGAAGATAAAAAGGAACAAGCAGGTGGGGTCACCTCGACGGCCGCTGAGGACCGGACTTCGTGGGAGCACTGCTATCGCCATCTAGTGGCAAAGGGTCATGTTCCATTGGTTCGATCGACGCGTCTGCCACCTCCCGGAGTTGATCAGGAGGGGCAGTTTCCACCGCCGGTAAACAGCCGGGTGCCCGGCAGACAGAGCGTCCCGGTGAAACAGAAGACGGCCGAGGCCGGCAACTGTTGGATGGCGTGACCGAAGAGTCACGCCGCGGCGGGGAAGGGGGGGGGCTGTTTTTTCTTGAAGCCTTCTTAGAAGTATGACGGGTTGAAGAAGCGGTTGACGATTGAGAAGTCTGAGTCTTGAGAAAATCTACACGGACTGGTTCTTTTTTTGAACTCCGGGAAGCAGATTTGGGTGCCCAGGATGTGTGTGAACTGGTCGACGAATTCGCTGTACAACGGGCAAAAGGGATCGGAGAGGTGGAGCAATTTTCGGGCTAGCCGACCTGACGACAGTGTCACAGAACGTTAGATTGCAAGTCTGGATGCCTACCTCCTTAGTAGGTCGAGGGGAGGCGAGGACCTGGGTGAAAGTACCTGATGGGAGTACAGCGGGCTTCCTACTCGCTAATAATTTCCGAGCGGCATAGGTGGAGACCTTTTCCTTCACGCGAATCTCTTGGATGACCCGCTCTTCTTTATAAACGGGCAGTCCCGTGAAGAAGCAGCATGGTCACCCATGCAATTAATGCAGCGAGGGGATGGAGGTAGACATTCACCCTCATGAGCGTCTCTGCCACAGGTGGGGCACTTGGCTGCATTTGGACAAGATTTACTTGTATGATTGTACCTTTGACAATGGAAGCAGCGTGTAGGATTTGGTATGTACGGGCGAACGGAAATGACTTCATAGCCCACTTTCACTTTAGATGGTAGGTCAACCCTGTCAAAAGTTAAGAAGACAGTACGGGTTGGCACGAGGTCATTGTTGACCTTTTTCATCACGCGATGAACAGCTGTGACTCCCTGATCTGACATATAGTTCAATATCTCCTCGTCCAATAACCCATCCAGCGATCTAGAGAACACTACCCCCGCGTAGAGTTGAGGGTGCGGTGAGCCTCCACTTTCACAGGGAAGGTATGTACAAGTGTGGCTCGAAGTAACTTCTGCACCTGGAATGCATTCTCTATTTCTAGTAACAAGGTCCCGTTGCGCTGCCTAGAGCAGGTCTTCAAGGGACCTGTGATCGCAACGACACCCTTCTGAATGATAAACGGATTGACTGAAGAAAAATCCTTATCGTCGCTACGTGATACCACCAGGAACTTAGGAATGTTAGGCAATGCTTTCTGCAGCTGAGAATCATGTTTCCGCTTATGAGTTAGGGTTATAGATGATGTGGAAGGTTTCATGGCGGAGGTGTCCCCCATGATTACCGGCGTCTCCGATGGCGCGCTCCTTCCTTGTGGGGGCCCTCACTGAGGGCGCACCCGTCTTAGGTGACTGTTCGCACCTCAGGTCACACCTCCCGAGAACGGACGGAGGGACCAATCGGCATGTTCGGAAGGTATCAGCTCGGGTAATCACCCCTCCCTGGGCCCGGCCTTTACCGGGGGGTACGTACGTGCCCTACATGCCTACCCGGGGCGGGGAGTTACGCCTTACCCCGTCACCGGCTACGCAGAGCGTGGGTCGACCTTCAGACATGCACAGGGAGGAAAGAAAGGAGGAAGGAGAGAAAGGGATGAAGGAGGAGGGAGAATCTCAAACGCCGAGGCGGAGATTAAAGGGAGAAAGGAGAAAGGAAAAAGAGGGGAAGGCTGAAGAACAGGAAACGAAGAGGACCAAGAAGAGAAGACAGAGGAAGCGAAAAAGAAACCTTGGACTGATGAAAAAACGCCCGTCTCCAGGCGAAGGCACAAACCGTGGGGAAGAGGGAAGCGGCCTGGGAAGGAAGAAAGGTCGCATTGGCTCGGGGCCCCGTGCACGCCACACACGTACCCACAAAAGAGCTGTGGGCCCCCTGGGGCATATTTTTGAAAATGTTTGCTATCCGTTTCTGAGTGATTGTCTGACGTTTTGGTTTTTGAGCCCTGAAACACCTGTTTCTGCCTCCATGAACACAAACTCTGACAGGCACTTTTGTGTGACAATACTACTCACACACTATCACTTTTCCAACATTTATTTACTGTAACATGTGTGAGAATCCATGTTTCGTTTAAGTAAACTAATGGTCACTTTGATTCTGAAAACCTGAGAAAGTATGGTCTTTTAGCAACAATGCCTTCTCATCCAAGATAAACAAAACATTAATTTTGACACCTTGTAAAATGAAATTCCATAGACAGAACATTGCTTCTAAGGGTTTCCTTGCTACCTTTGAAGCTCATTTCTGTTCGACAAAAGTTTTGCAGTTTTCGCAAAGCTTGTATTTCTTTCTATTGTTCGTAATGCTATAAAAATTACTGCCTGATAATACACTTATCCATATCATCAGTGACATACTTATTGTGAGCTTCTTGCTTCATTTTTTTTGGGCGCTAGGTTAACCGTAGCCTCGCTGTACCTCGTCACGTGACCTAGTTCCTGGCACTGCTGCGTCACCAGTTCACCTTTCCAGACAATAGGTATTGTTGCGTTCTCTACAATGAAAACTACAAAAATCGTTTCGATAGTTGGCCGAGAGAGTCAAGATTGGTCAGAAGCATTTTCGTTGCGTTTCACAAGAACAGAAGAATCGGTGCGTCCGACTTTCTTGCAACTTGGGATCTAATAGTTAAGTGCTTTTCATATAACCTACAATTAGTATTGCACATGCACGTAACTCAGAAGTTAGAATTTTTTTCCTTCAAGAATGCAGAATAGGAAAATTTATTTTTCTTATGATCTGTTACTTAAAAAAAATTGGAACTCAGCAAATAAGCATGTGTCACCCCAATAGCTAGAATGAAAATAAAGCGCAGAAAAGTGACATGATACGGCACAGACTAATTTGTTACCCCTTATTCCATAATCAGACATGACAGAACTGACACATGCAAATTACGACAGATGGCGAGTGTCAGTTCTTTGAAATGAATAACCACAGTGCAGTGAGATAATATATTTCGACTAGCATCAGAACCCGTTTATTCCCAAATATGTATTTATTGCATTAATATGTTACTCCATCTCCTTATTCTTCCTCTCTCCATTGTCTTCTGCCCCACACTCTTTGGCCAATTCAACTGTTTTTATTTTTATTTTTATTTTTATTTTTTTTTTAGATTTTCATAGCTTTCTGGCACAGAGTGGCTATTCTCAATGCTTTGAGTTAGGTTTACATGTATACCATCGTGCTGAACGTAACTGGCAACATGACTGTTTAGGTGTAAGAACATATGAAAAGCTTTGAAACTGACCACTCAGTGACCGAAACCTAGGTAGATTTGAAAAGTAAAAACAAAAATTGCGATTGATTGCTGACTTTTCATACAGATTGGTTTAAATAAAATTTCGCATACATTTAAAAAAAGGGGGGGGGGGGGAGGGGGCAGCAATAGCAGCTCGCACGGGGCAGCACTTTGGCTTGCGCCGGCCCTGCCCCCATCCTAACTACAATGATGCATACTCATTACTGAAGATAGGTGAACAATACTATTCAGCATTTAATGCACCTTCTATTAGCCTCCTCCCTTCCCCCCTTTTTTTTAGTTCTGTCAACCAATATATTTAACAAGAGATGCATGATGCTGAGTGATCCTTTAAGTTAAGAATGGTACTTCTGACCACAATTTAAGAACATCAAGAATACTACATGAAACTTTTACTTTCTGTTAATTTCTGCAAATTCTTCACATTAATTTGAAGAGGTCAATTTGTGAATTTAAGACTAAAGGAAAGGGCAAAAGTTTGCATTTCATAGGTGGTGGTGGTGATGGCACTGACAGAAGAAGCAACTGAGAAAGATGTGTCCTTTAAGTTACTGGGGTGCTAAATTTGTCTCTAGCTAACTATTTCGTTTGCAACTGTAGGTCATTCTGTGACGTAATGGTGACACAGAGATACACTTAACAATTGCAAAAAAAAGTTGCATGGCTTACAAATACTAAGCTGACATGTTTGAGGAATTGCTTGGATATAAATAAGTTTTATGTAGACCCATATTTTCTTGTACATGGATAAAAAGACTACTTTATAGTGTCTGTCCACCAGTGGTGCAGCTGAAAACTGTTCCTCAGAGCTAACAACTTCAAGCAGAATCCTTAGGGGACTTGTTCCCCTAACTTAAGTCAGTAATGAATGTACACTTTTTAAGAGATTTTATCCCAGGGAGTAACCAATGTCCAACTTCCAAGAAAATTAAAAGTAGGCATTTGGATCCTTGAAGCCTATAACAATGTGCAAAAGATGAACTGGAGCCTCTGGAAACCCGCCTTTTAACAAATAAAATTAAGCACAAATACATTAACTATTTGGTTACCTTCAATATAAGCTCACTTCTAAAAACAGGAAAACCTTAAATGTTAATGAATGTTATAAAACAGAAAAACTTAACAGCACTCCCGAAAACAAGGTAAACTGATGAACACTTATTTAAATTAAATTAAATGAACTTGCCTTCGGTCACAAAATTGTGTTTCATTGTAAGTTCAATAAAACACAATTTTGTGACTGAAGAGAAATTTTTACTGAAGTACAACAGTTATCAGTATCACTGGCAATAATGGGCAAAATTAATTAACATTTACGTGATTCAGAAGTATTCAGAATTTTCAAAGAGAGGACAGGAAAGAGTTATGAAGAATGTACCCCAATTTAGAACAGGAGTCATTGTAAAGCAAAATATATTAAATTCAATAATTTTAACAATGGAAAATCCGATAGGAATATCAATAATAGAGTATAGGTAACAACTCACCGCAAAGAGGCTCACTGAGCTGCTGACAGACACGAAAATAGGTAATCACATTCACACACACACACACACACACACACACACACACACACACACACACACACCTATCATGACCACCACCACCACCACCACCACCACCACCAGATACTGATCATACCCAAATTCCTCCATAATCATCTATTCAATGATAACACTGATGCCTTCAAAATCATTCTTGACTGAATTTAAGTACTTCATCTGCAGTGTTCATTCCCAGTTTTTCTTTCATTTCCTGATTATAGACACACCCACTCCTGCCATTGTTCCCATCTATAAGTACCTGCAATCATCCTTATTAATTTCATATCTGTAACTTGAACCTTAGTAATAAGGTGATCTGTACACACCCAGCTTTCACTCCCATATAACGAAGTGGTTGAAAGATAGAGCGATACACTGCTAACTTAGTTTTGATACTGACTTCCTTTTCCCAGAAGAGGGTAGATTGTAGCTGAGCGCTCGCTGCATTAGCTTTGCTACACCTTGATTCAAGTAATTTCATTATGCTGTCATCCTGTGCTAAAATACAATCTAAGTACTTGAAACTGTCCACCTGTTCCAACTTGGTTCCTTGCATTTGGCACTCAGTCTGTTTAAATCTCTTTCCCATAGACATTACTTTCATTTCGAAGATGCAGATCTCCATAAAATAATCCTTACCACTCTGCTCTAGCTCTGAAATATTAAATTGCAACCTTTCAATCTAATTTGCCATAACAACTAAGTCATCTGCATATGCAAGATTGCTCATTTTGTTTTCACCTATTTTAACGCACCAATCTATTGTTCTCGAAATAATATACATAAATAGTATGAACAGCAGTGGCGACAGGTTACAGGTTTGTCTTTTCCCTGAAACTCAATTTGAATTTTGAGTGAACAACGAACTCAATTTATCGTTAACTCTTAACAGCTGCCCGAGAGTCTACGTATAGACCTTTAATTGCTTGCAGAAATTTGCCTCCTATTCCATAATCTTGTTCCTCCTAGGAACACAGTCACAAGTATCTTCTAGATCTGTAAAACATAGAAACGATTCCCTGCTCCACTCATAGCACTTGTCTATTATCTGCCGTAAGCTAAGGAACTGGTCAGGACAGCCTCTAAACACACACTGATTGTCATTGAACTTGTCTTCAAGTAATCCTTGCACTCTTCTTTCAATAATACCTGAGAATATTTGCCCAAAACACTAATTAAAAAGATACCTCTGTAGCTGTTACAATCTTTCCTGTACCCATGACTGAAAATTGGAGTGATTACTGAATTCATCCAGTCAGATAGAACTTTACCTGACTCCCATACCATTTCAATTATCCTATAACCATTGTATATCTGATATTCCACTGTATTTTGCAAGTTCTGACTTAATTTCATCTAGCCCAGCCACTTTGTTGCACTGCAATCTACTGACCATTCTCTCTACTACTTCAAATGTGATCCTGTTTCTATCGTCATTCCTATCCCATTCTACCTCAAAATCTGAATGTTTCACCCTATATTGAGCAACTCTTCGAAGTATTCCCTCCATCTGCCCAAGGCCTCCACAGGATTCACTAGCTTTCCTGGCCTGACCAAAACGCTTGTTAATTTCCTCTTCCCTCCCATTCAAAGACTGCTAATTATGCACCAGAATGGTTTTCTACAGCTTGACTCATAGTTTCTATTTCCAAAGTCTTCCCACGTTTTCTGCTTGGATTCTGCAGTTTCTGTATACATGATTTCTAGTATGGGGCCATTTCTGAAACACTTTTTTCCCCTTTTACAGGCCTCCTTGACTGTCATTCCACCAAGATGTCTGCTTCTTCCTGCCTTTACACGCTACTGTTCCAAGACATTCTCTAGTCACTTCTAGTAGTGTGTCCCTGTACCTTGTCCATTCGTCTTCCAATGACTGTAAATGACTGCAATCAACTAACTGGTACCTTTCTGACATCATTGTTATATATTTGTGCCCCATTTACTTGTCCTAAAGCTTCTCAACTTTTTTCCTTCTACATACGGCCATGACTTTCTGCATTTCTGGCCTCACAAAACCAATTTCACTGCAGAGTAATAATTCCAGTATGATCAAAGAACACATTGAAAACATGTGTCCATGACTATCTTCCTGATCTCTTGTTATATAGTCGACGACAGATGTGGTTCCCCTGCCTTCTCAAGTATACTGGTGAATATCCTTATACTTCAAAAAGGAGTTTGTGATGACTAAATCCATACTGGCACAGAAATCCAAGAGCTTTCTCTGTTCCTGTTGGCCCCCATATCCTCTCTAAATTTACCCATACCCTTTTACATAGCCTTCTGTTTGATTTCCTATCCTGGCATTGAAGTCATCCATAAACTAAGAGAAATAATTTTGGAAGTTTTTGAAATAGAGAACACCTGAAATGTGGGAACAACTTCATAAGGACACAGCATTGACAAAACAAACAAAAAAATTAAAGAAAGAAAATGAAAATGAAACATGCCTCGTGGAATAAGGATTAGCTTATTGCACTCCTAAGACGACAATGCAAATAATTTTAACAAAGGAAAATCAAATATATCAACAATGGAGGATAGGAAACAACTCGCCGTAAAGAGGCTCGCTGAGCTGCTGACAGACACGACCTCAAAACAGATCCCAACCTAATCATCCTCCCTCGCTTACTGAGATAGAATTTGTTACACGCCAGCATCATCAGTGATGACAACATGCAACAAATAGACTAAAATACACTGACTAAATTGCTGCAGTGAAGTTTCATTTTGGTAACGCCTATGACAGACACAGCAGAGCATCCAGAACATTACTGAATGCTCATTGACTCACGAAGAATGTATGATGTAGATGCACAGACCAATCCTAAACTCTACCACTCTCATCCGTGGTTCCAACTATTAAGAGAGCATGCGATGGTCATTGCCAACATCAGCACACTACACTTCCACTACCATAAGTCAAATTTTATCGTAAAGCTTATGTTCTAATTTGTAGAAAAAACAAACAGTGAACAAGTGATAGAAGTAAGTGTCACTTTGTCAGTTCATATAATAAAGCTTAAAATTAAGCACATTTCCACTTAGTATTACAGATTATAAAAAAGATCCCATATAGAATACTTATCCAGAAGATGAAGTGTAATAGCTTCTTTTTTTTTTTTTTTTTTTTTTTTTTAATAATTTACCTTGCTCATGTTTGTATCCTGCAAGAATTTTTAATGTAGCCCCATATCTAAGACCATGTTGACTTCTTGTATCATCTAGATGACATGCACTCTTAGTTTTGTGAATAGTATGATAATAGTTCAGAGAGCGCATTAGTAAAAATATGCGCCAGTTCACACTGCAAGGATCGCCAGCTGTTTCAATAAATTTCTGCAATAGCATCTAGGGTGCACTCTGCTAATACTCTCGAAAATTGCTACGATTTGGAAATAGACAACCAAATATATGTAAGAAGGAAGAATATTAATATTTTTACTGCTTGTGAAGCTGCCCTATTTGGTTCCTGCCAAAGTGCACATTATGGAATTATCATACTTGGGAAATACACAGCAAAATGTGTGTTACAAAAAATATTTATTTATTTCACCCATCATTTTCTAATTACATGTAGATATAAATAATATAGAACACTGCAAATCACACGTGCCTTACATTCATGAGAAATTGCTAGAATGTGTTTAAAAGAATATAAAAAAAAAAAAAAAGGGCCACAGGAAGTGTCGGGATGTAAACTTACATCCCTTACAATGGTAGGCTGCAATGCTAACTGTTACACAATAGTGTCTACTGCTGACAGTGTCAACTGCTGATTCTTCTATTTATTAATAATTTTTAAATGCTCATCTTGTTGCTTTGGATTGGCATTCTGCAACCTACAATCTATAATACAAAACAGTCAAGGCATTATGCCAGAATAAACGTCAGTGAGAGCTGCATCATGTTGAAGATGTACCAGTAGGGTCTCTGCAGTCCTATTGGTCTTTGCTATCCTGAAGTACTATCGGTTATTCTTTTTTAGCACTGAGCTCTCCCTAACAATAACTCATGTTTCACTCATAGTCTCTGATGTCTTGGCACTTTTAGGCGCACCAGATGTAGTTTATCCGCACACACCACAGCGCCCACAATTTCATCCCGTAAGTGGACATGTCACTGTAGGGCCCATGATAATTACTTGAAACTGATCACGTTACAAAGAGATAATAGGAATACATCACGAGCCTTGTCTGTGCTGTTTACAAACCGTGACCATCCTATCACAAGCAATGCTCATAATATTTACAATTGGCTTGATCAGCGTAGTACATAAGTCATGCGAATGGCTCGAAGGCTGCGCGAAGTTTTTTACATTTCCAGCCCAAAATTCTTGAATGTAAATCTTAGGTTAAAAGGTTAATTCCCCCACCCCCCTTTCAATTTTTATACTAACTTCATTGTACGGAGTAGTCCATCCTCAAATGTGAGTAATGGAATCATCGAGCCCAGAAAAAAAGAAATGGAAAGTAGTTGAAAGGCTTTATAGTGAATTATTTATCTTCGGTATTTTCTTTATGTGGGACCAAACATCCCCTGAGAATTTAGTGAAAAATTCTGAAATTCTTCCAGTAAATTGGAATGGCATTTGTCAACAAAACATTCATCGTTGTTAAGTACTGTTGTGGCGTAAAGTCAGCACCACACACCAGACACATGAAAACGATTATGAAGAAGGCATCGGTTGACCAGCAGCCAATCACACGCCGGCACTGTGCCTCCTGGAGGGAGCAACCGAGAAGCGCGCCCTCTACAAGCAGCTTTATCTAGGTCGACATGCATCTGGAAGGGCACAACGAACTCTACTCCGAACTATGCAGTTCCATGATTCGGGACACCTAGCATCGTGCAAGAAGACGCCACTGCAAGAACAGACATACTGTCTCAAAGTTGAGTATTTTGTATACTTTTGTAAATAAAACTTCTATTGCTAATCTGTATAGCTGTTTTAGCTGTACATGCATCCCGAGCAGATTCTTTCCCAAAAGATAGGCCGAAGAGCACAAAACAAGTAATTGTACATTTTTTGCATGTTTTTGGAGCAAAATAAAAGAAGATCATGACATCAGTACTATTTGGCACAATAACTTGACGATTTGCGCGGTGGCTGCTGGGAGCTTTTCTTGCGCGAACGGAAGGCCGCATCGGCTGCTTGCTGCAGTGCTGGAACCGTTACCCTAACAATGTGCACATTACTTCTTTGCGTCAAGGACCACTGTAAGGTTGGCAGCGCATGTAAATAAAAGAATAACTTTCAACTGATGTCGATTATCTCCGCTTGTGGCAGCACCAACAAAATCGTCAAGTTATCGTGGCCAAATAGTATGCATTTGACAAATAGTACAGGGAGATATCTATAAGGTAACACGCATGCAGTAAACAGTCACTTTTTACTGCCTTTTGGTATTGTTTGATGTGTTTGCCAGTATAAATGATCTTAAGCCCTAAATGTGTAAGTTTTGAAATGTTTGGATGACACTTTTCTTATTACTTACGTTCTCAATTGTGTACAAAATTTACTACACGACATTGAGGAAAACATCAGCTATGAATTAACCTTTCATCTATTAATAAATTCAATTCTCCATTTCCTGCTTCTACATAAATAGTGCCCTCATAATCTCACTTCTTCATTCAGATGTGAAACTACACAGCAGACAGTTCTAAATTTTGGTGTTTACATATAAATGAAAACTACAGGAGAGACGCAGTATTGTAATAACATAACGGGGGAGACACAATAGACCAATTCGTCTCCAATAGTCAACTGAGAGAAGAAACTTCATCATGTAAAATGGGCTTTCTGGATTATGCGACTATGTGGATTGTCGCAGAGCATGTTTCCCTCAACAACACAACTTTTAATCCTGGCTCACTTTTCCCCATTGTAATAAATATCAATGTTGTGAAGGTTCTCCGGTATCTGAGTAGCACCCTAGCAATGAATGTTTACGGGAACAATCCTGCCTTGCACCTCATACATAGATCATATAAATATAAAACAATAATTTAATTTCCTGACACACATATTGTCTCATAGTATCAAAGATATTGAATAGAAGAGGTGTTGAATTAAAATTTATGCCTAAGGCACTAGGCAGGATTGTTCCCATTAGTGTTCATTGCTAGGGTGTTATTCCAATATTGGAGAGCCTTGGCAAGTTATGTATTACATAGGGGAACATCAAGGCAGAATTAAAAGTCCTGTTGTGGAGGAAGATGTGCTCTCATTTGTTGATGAACACCTTCAAGTAGTTGCCTGAGATCATCTCCTCACAGCAAGGATATCAAACACTTCCTTTCAGTGACTCTCCACTGTACCCAAACTCTTTACCTTGTGGACTCTAAATGGCTAACACCACTTACCAATACCAACATCTCTCATTCCCATGGTGTTGCCATTCTCTAACACTACAATTACTAACTTTATCCTAACAAATAATTACTTTTCCTTTGAAGGGAAGGTATACAATCAAATCTGCAGCACAGCCATAGGCACCTTCAGTGGCAACCTGTTTATGGGTCTTCTGGAGGAAACATCCCTAACCTCCCAAAACATGAACTGCTGGCCTGATTCAGTTTCATTAAAACATCTTCGTAATATGGACTTGGGACCAGGATGCCTTACCCTTCTTCCTTCATATGAACTTCACCTATTCCTCAATCCAGATTGACACACAAACAAAATTTCTGCACAGACTGGTCACCCACAGAGGTGTACCTGCACTGAAAAAGAGCTCCTTTGCTCAATATGCTCAACATCTCTCAAAGGCCTTCACATTCAGCCACTATTTCCCCACAGATGTAGTCTGCGAACATTTTCCGAGGCATATCCATATGCGCACCACAAATGTTCTCTCTACCCCCCCCCCCACCCCAATAACCAGCTACAAAATAAACTCTCCCCCAATTGCTCAATAGAACATAGCACTGGTACAGTCAAATCCCATTATTTGTTAAGCTTCTTTCATCCTTCATCGTACATGAAATGAGAGAGATTCTACCCAAGATTCTTGCCATCCCTCCTAAAATCATGATATGCTGCCTACCCTACCTCCACAACAGGCTAGTCCATACCTACACAACCCTCAATCCTAAATTTTTGTCACAAGGATCACACCCCTAAAGAATACCCCATTGCACTTCCTGTTGGCAGTTCTGTCACAGGCTTATCCTACCTCATCAGCAATTGGTGAACTGTGAAAGCAGCTATGTTATTTACCAACTGTGCTTCAACCACTGTAACCAATCACCACCCCCTGCCACCCACCTACCTACCAAGTTTTCTGAGCTGCACAGATTGAATTATTCTTACAGTACAATCTCTGGGCAAAAATTATCCAGAGCCTCTGGCATACAGTAACATCCCACTATTCTACAACTTCCTGTCTCCTTCCTCATCATTTGTGCTATTTTCCCCTTCTCTTCTCCTCCCCTTCCCCTGTCCCACTGCATTTCTAAGACGCATCTCTTTCCACCATCTAGTGCCTGCACACTCCCTCAGGCATCAGACAGCACTGGTATACCTACATCCACACTCACTGTGTATCCCTCCCCTCCCCACTCAATGTTGCTCTCACAGTGGCAGTGACTGAATGCAGACATTAGGTGTTAATGAGTTTTGCCTGTGAGATTTTATTAATGTGTATGTTTTTTTTTTTCTTTATCTTTTCTTGGCAAAGGCTCTCTCTCTCTCTCTCTCTCTCTCTCTCTCTCTCTCTCTCTCTCTCTCTCTCTCTCTCTCTCTCTCTGAAAAATGAATGAGAGAGAGAGAAACAGACATTTGTGTTTGTCAATTTGTCTTTGGCCTGTCTCCATGCACCATTAGTAATGAAAAGGTTACAGAATACTATTTCATCACTTCAATGTAGATCCAACATTTCAAATTTTCTGGTGTGTGATTATGGCTGTTACATTTCCAGCTCTGAAGAACAAATTACCGTGTACATCTAGAAGTACTGCAATAACTGAAGCAGCAGAGAGAGAACGAAACAGCCAAAGAACATTTTGATTCCTGATTATTTTCATACTTCTTGTGTAACAATGGCTAATGTAATTAATGCAGTGCCTTTGAAGTACTGGAGGCAGGAAATAATACACCTCTGCTTGTGCAGGTTATAGACCAGACGTAACATTCCTTATGCCCGTTACACTTAGTAACATTACTAGACTGGCTAAGATGCATCTGCTACTGAAGCCTGTCACTGCCATTTTACCTCATCAACAGTCAAAACCTTTCTATGCTAGTTCTACAACTTTCTGAAACTAAATGATGTAAGCTGTACAAGGCAGTGTAAACAATTTTTGCAGTTGGTTACTCAATATATACCTACAAAAATGTTTAAAGTAAACTGTAGTTTTGTAAGAACAGTCCAATGAAAAGAAAAAAAAGACACCATAAATAACAAATGGTTGATTGAATCTATTAAAATACATAATTTGTGTCTCACCGATTTCAAATAATGTACAGAATTGTACAAATCTGTCAGTATGGATTTGCAGGATAAAGAGTTATTTCATCATAACTACAATGAAACAAGGTTTTTAACTTTAAAATTAAATAAATGTGATAAATATATGTGTATGAGATTTGTCTAAATGACCTTTTACAGAAAAATAATGCTGTTTTGTAAAAGTGTGTCTTTAACTAGTGGTGTAAAAGGAATGCCTCTTAACAAAAACATGTAATTCATTTCGAAAGTATTTATTTTCATCTGCGCACTTTCTTTATGTAATATAATTTGAAAAATTATAAATATTTGTTACGAATCCTCATAATATTAAGTTCATTACATAAAATACACCACATTCCTTATAACCACTACTTTGTGCAACTGTATGATGTCAGTAAAAAGACGGATTGAATGCACTTAAATATACAGTTACAACTGTTTAATACAAAGTCTACATAATACTGTAAAATCAGATTCTGTTACACTACTAACGCTTCTACAGGATTTTGACAATCTCAACAAAATTTCAACTGGTTGTTCTCTAAATCATATGTTACAAAATTATTCCATGTCATACTAAAAAAAATCTACAGGCACAATCATCATTATATTACATCACATATAACACAAACAATATCACAATAAATAAATAAGAAGCTAGGAGAAAGCATAGGGGATAGCAAATTTCAACTAAATTTCTACTACATGGCTGATTATCCATTGTTACATTACATTTGTCTTTGACAAATTTAAAGAATAATCTTTTTTAACTCTGCAGTCAGACAGCCATAAAGATAATATCTTTCTATCCATTGAAAGTTTTCATCTATACTTTGAATGGCCAAGAGCAATTATGCAAGATAACATTATTCTTGCATTTGGCATGGCTGCATAAAGTATGGCACAAGCAAGAATCTCTAAGGTCATTTCTATAAATGATTTATTTACCTGAAACTTTCAAATTTCAAATCAAACAATCTAAAGCTGAAGTGAGGGCAGACCTTTTCTTTTGAGCTACATATAATCATCCTGTCAACATAAATACAGTTGATCATATACATGTAAATGGTGAAGCTGTAGCAATAGAGAGGTCATTTAATTCATGATGAGAGAGAATATGTGATAATATCTATGGACAATGATGTCCTGATAGAAATTTTAGTTAACACTGTTGTCCTATATTCTAGTTTCAAGTGGCAGCAGACTTCACACTACAGCTAGTGGAAAAAATCACTGGTGGTCCTAAATATGACCAAAACCTACGGCATGTTGAGAATTGTGGAAGTATTAACTTCTTTCCTTAAGGAAAATAGCACCCGATTTACACTTTTTACAAATAAAAAACTTAATCCTTATGAAAATTTTATTGAACAGATGAAAGAAGACTTTCGTTCCCGATGTATTTGAAGCTTAAGGTTCGGGAAAGTATTTTTAGAAATCCACTTGCCAGTCGAGTACTAAAGAGTACTCTCAAGGTACTCACTTTCCAGCACAACTGAAATTGAGTGAATCTCAAAATATCATTGTTCTCCTCTCACTGAATGAATTGTTTTTATGTTACATGATTCTATGTAGCCAGTGTTAAAGAAAGAATGCTGATCTAATTTCTTAGAAACACTCATGTAAAGCAATAACTACAATTATGATGTTACGAACCTTTTTTTACTGATGATTCATTATATACATTGGTCAGCAATTTGCTCTAATACATGTTTACAATAATTAGTTATCAGACTACAGACATAGTTATAATATCCCCCCAAATATTAAATCTTGTTCCATTCTTGAAAACATCATTCTGTAACAAACACATCTTAAACCCATGAAATTAACCATGTGATCATTTGGGAACAACTATAAAGGACAACATATTTTTTCACTTGTTTATTCATCATGAACACAATTCTGTGATGATAATACAAGCAAATCAAAGGTCTACCAACACTCCAGTTTGAGACTGCCCGATATATAGTTCATCAATATATTTGAAATGTTAAGAAAATAAATCACTGCAAAACAACTGGGAAGAGCCACTTCTTGGGTCTACTGTGTGAAATTTACAGGGCCATTGAGTGTATTAACAGGTATGAAAAGTCATTAGATGCTGAATAAGAACAAAATCTTAGTAACATTTCTAAAGATTTGTCTGGATTCAATTCAGACTGTCAACTGAGAGAACAGGAAAATTGTATGCTGTCAATGCGGTGGTTTATTTTCGACAGTTATTTACTACAAAAGCTACAGCATCTAACTTTTTAACTTATTTTAGTACCTTGTTATATAACTGAAAGCTCCTAAAACATATTGGACACATTTCTCCATTACCATGAATATGTTCTCATGTGCAAACCATCAATATTTACAAGCAAATTTGAAAACTCCCTAAAAAGGTTGTAACACAATAGAAGTGAGGTAAATGAAGTAGTGCTTGCGGTGGGGGGGGGGGGGGGGAGGTGGGGAGGGAATATGAATTGGCTGCAATGTTTCCATTCTCTATTTGACAGTCACCATGGTTGATTTCTTTTTATTACTAAAAAAACTCAGTTTAATTATGACATATTAAAGTACTAAATGCCACACTTTACATGCAGCAACATGCAGTTAATGAACAACAGACAAATTGTTAAAATGAACACACTCTTTTTTAGTTTGAAGTGAACAGCATTATTTGCAAAATAAAAAAAGCAGCTGCCTTCTTCCATATCATATAATGGATAGCCACTGCCTTTCTTACAATTGCAGCACACAAAGCCATGCAGTAAAAGAATTGTCACTCACAAATACAGGATAAGATTACAAACATAATACTGATACATGCCTCAGTACTGGTACAGTACTAATACTGTGTACGATAATGTCAACTTAATTGCAGCATAATACTGAGCAGTTCAGTAGAGGGAATTAAAACAGTTATGTGCATTACTTCAGAAAATTCAGTCTTTGTCTGCCCATTGTTTCTAACCTGAACTTGCACATTAAGGGTAATATATTACTAAAGATAGCATCATTTTCTATTAGTCTTTGCAATATGAAATACTGAATTCAGTGAGCAATATCAATCTGAAAATTATTTCTAAAGTACATTTTGAATTTCATTTTTAAGCATGAATAAACTTGGACCAATTTAGTTGAGTTTATGAATGAGAATGCTGCCGTCATTTACTCATAAACTTTACCAAAGTGTACACTAGTCATCAATAACAAAGCATTTTCAAACAATGGAATGAGATCTTAACGTTCTTGGCTATGATTAACTGTATACATTGTACTTATTTATTACACCTGCAAAATAATCACTGAAGTTTGTCATGCATATCAATGAAATAAACAGTCTTAATTTTCTAGGAACAAATACAGATTAAGAAAAAAGAAGTGAATAATGTTCAGCTGTGCAGCAAGTTTGTGTGTTGAGCAGAAGCAGTGTTATTTGAGCAGTCTTAACTTTTTTCCCCGCCAATATATTACACCTCTTGCTCTGCGAAGAGGGTGAGAACTGGCTCAGTTCAATCTTGATTTATCAGTCAACTCCTCACCTGGAACATGCAGTGTGTCTTGCAACAGTGAGCGGCTGCTTGAGAAGAAAGGGCGAAGAGATGGTTTAGGTGTGGAAGAAATACTCATTGTGTCCATTTCAGGTCCTGAGTCACTGAGATCTTCCAGTTCTTCAAATAAATCCTCTATCTCTGTTGGATCCATATCACCGCCTGTAACAAAGAAAAAAAAATTTAATTCTTTCCATAGACAGAAATATTAACACCATGATGGAAAATGATGGGTGGATTAATCTAAACGAGAAGCTGAAAAACAATTCAGTGAATAAGACATTTTTGAGTAGTGACTCAAAACAGAGGGAGGGGGAGGGGGGAAGGGAGGGGAGGAGGAAGGTAAAAATAATGACAGGAGGTATCTATTGCAGAGTGCACTCATCTTTTCCAGTCTCTAGTGTCTTCCACCATGACTCTCAGTTCCATTTCTTTAGGGATTACTGTTACTTGATCCTTCCATTATGTCCTTGGGCAACATCATGGGCTTTTTCCCGTGGATTCAGAATGGAGGACTGTTACTTTGAAGATGTGATCAAACATTCTAATCTCTTCTGCACCAATATTCACCAAACTTGTGGCTTTCCAAACTGCTGGTTTAAGGTGTCTTACTTTCTTCATTCCCATTTATCTTTATTTTGTACATGAGTTCATAGATGTTTCAAAGTACGTCCCTTTCAAACATGCAAATTGGCCAGGCTAGCCATACTAGTGTCCTGTACATGTGGCCCTTGTTCTTTTGTGATATCAGACGAGATTTGAAAAGGTTCTTCAGACTAAAGAACATGTGATCTTATCACTCTTCACTTTTATTGGTTAGTATGGAGCCAAGTTTTTCAACCAGTTCAGAGGTACTCTTCTCAACAACAATGCAAGAAGGGAAATCTTGGTGGTGTGATACAACTTGAACTTCATTTTTTCATCATTCCCCAGGAGCCCAATTTTCTTTGCATTGTAGAGGAATTGGGAAGTATTAACATTTACTTGCTTCTGAGTGTTACCAAGAATCACAACTTTATAAGCAAATGCTTTCAATGATCAAATATTAAATGCTCTGAACAACTGGATGTCACCCATTGGGATTTTTGTTATCTCTCAAAAGATTTTGATTGTGTAAATCATAGAATTCTTCTAGATAAGCTTAAACAATATTACTAGTAGGGCAGTGCACGAATGGGTTAGATCATACTTTACTGAAAGAGCGCAAAAGGTGAAGTGTTTCAGGTAAAATGCAAAACTCAGCTGATTCCTCAAACTGGGGGGCTATCAAGAATGGGGTACCACAGGGTTCAGTCTTGGTTCCTGTTCTTGACATATATTAATGATTTTCCATTCTATATTCATGATGCAAAGCTGATGATACAAGTATAGTAATCAATAGTAAACTGTAAATAATGTCTTTCAGAAAATTATTAAGTGGTTCTCTGCAAATGGACTCTGATTAAATTTTTGATAAAACACAGTACATTCAGTTCCATACGGTAAATGGCACGACACCATTAATAATTATAGTCTGTTCATAGACATCTGTAACCAAGATAAAATATTCAAAGTTTTTAAGTGTGCACATTGATGAGAAATTGAATTGAAAGTGACACATTGAGATCTACTGAAACATTTGAGTTCAGCAACTTATTCTATTAGGGTTAATGCAGATTTTGGAGACAAACATCTCAGAAAATTAGCTTATTATGCCTATTTTCATTCACTGCTTTCATTTGGCACCGTATTTTGGGATAATTAATCATGAGAAAAAAAGTATTCATTGCACAGAAGTGTGTAATTAGAGTAATTTCTGGTGCCCACCCAAGATCATCTTGCAGACCCTTATTTAAGGATCTAGGGAGCTTCATAGTAGCTTCACAATATATACATTCTCTTATGAAATTTGTAATTAATAAACCAACCCATTTCAAAAGTATTGTACATTGCTACAACACTAGGAGAAATGATGATCTACAATATTCATGGTTAATTCTCTATTTGGAACAGCAGGGAGTAAATTATGCTGTGGCAAAAGTCTTTCGTCATTTACGAGAGAACAACAAATGCCTCATGCATATCCAACTGGCACTCAAGAAAACAATTTCTGAATGACAACTACTCCTACTAAGTAGATAATATTTTTATTTTATTTATTTATTTTCTTTTTTTAACAAAGCATTCACACAAGTTAAATTCTCAGTCACGGCCTTCATAAGAAAAAGGAACACATACATTCACACAATCACTCAGATAACTATAAACACACAATAACCATGTCTGGACACTCCATTTGTCCGAGTGATTGCATGAAAGTATGTGTTTCTTCTTCTGATGAAGGGCATGGCCGAAAATTTAAGTTGTGTGAATGTGATTATCTATTTTCGTGTCTATCAGCAGCTCGGCAAGCTGCTTTACAGTGAGTTGTTACCTATCCTCCATTATTGATATTCCTATCAGACTTTCCATTGTTAAAAATAATTGTATGTCATGTAATGTAAACTTTTACTAAACTGACACATTCCACATCATTATGAAATCTCTTATTCTCATATTGTCTATGGAACAAGTATTAATCTAATCTAATCCAATGCTGTATTGTGTCTGTTTCACCATTTCTCCTTTTCAATCAGTGTTGCAACTAACTTTTTCAAATGCCACATTAAACAGTACAGGTGTCAGTGGATCTCCTTGTCTCAATCCAGTACAGATACTGAAAAACGGCAATGGCTGGGTGCCAAACTGTGCATGAGAAAATAAATGTGAGTAGCAAGCTGCAATTAGACTGATGCATTTCCTTGGGATACCAAGTTCCTCTAATGTTCCACACAATGTGGCACAGTCAATTCTGTCATTAGATTGCAAAAAATTACTGAAGATGAAATTTAGTTTCTGTGTGAACTCAAAATTTTTCTATCAACTGCCTCAAGATAATATGTGATCTCGGTTCAACTGTCCAAGGGCAAACCC
Organism: Locusta migratoria; assembly: GCA_026315105.1. Classification (NCBI taxonomy): domain Eukaryota; kingdom Metazoa; phylum Arthropoda; class Insecta; order Orthoptera; family Acrididae; genus Locusta; species Locusta migratoria. The sequence goes on along the minus strand of CM048744.1, from coordinate 59,029,011 downwards.
ACATTGATTGATGCCTACAATTCCTTCAGTCACTGGTTTCATACAGTTTAGCATCAGTGTTGTAAAGACTTTGTAACTAATTTCAAGAAATGAAATCTCTCAGCAGTTTGACACCTATGTAGCATCACCTACTTGAAGGTGGGACATATAATAGCCCGTTCCATTCCTCAGCAATTTTTTCTGATGCCACATGGTAAAAAAGAAAACATTTCCAAAAATCAATCACTGTTTCCCCTTCCACATGAAGAATTTCAGCCATGATACTCCTGCATTCTGAAACCTTATTGTTTCTAAACACTGATTTCTTTGTCCAATGGTACAGGGACTTCTACTCTACCAAAATGGCCAAGCACCCAAGTTATCATGGTAGATGGAATGTCCTGATGCAGAAAGATCCGAGATATTTTTTTAATTTTATTTATTTTTTTCTTTTTATAAAGAATGTCTGCTGATCTGGGGCTACCATTTCACCCATCATTTGTTAGAACCAAATCTGCTAACAATGGGATTCAAGCCTGACACATTTGCCTTTTGTAGGGAAGCACTCTACCAACCGAGCTATCCTGGCATGCTACAAAGTCAGTCCACACAGCCCTAGATCCACCAGTATCACACCACCTGCCTTCCAAACTTTACAGAAGTTTAAACTTCCTGGCAGATTAAAAATTGTGTGCTGTAACAGGAATTCGAACCTGGGACCTTTGCCTTTCATGGGCAAGTCCTCTGCCATCTGACCTATCCGGCACACTTCTTAGTCCATCCTCCCAACTATTTTTCAGCCAGTACCTTCCTTCCTAATTTCCACTCTACTTTACTTTCATATTAGTTCACAAACTGCTGCAGAGTGAAAATTTCACTCTTTACAGTATAGTGTGTTTGCCCATGAAAGATATTGGTCCCGCAACTTAATTCCAGTCTGGAAAAGTTGGAATCTGCTAGGAAGTTCCACACTTTTATGATGATCCAGTTTCTTCTTTATGATCTGATCCATGTTGTGCCTCACTCTGTAATATGCTACACTTGCTCCTTCAAAAAGTTGCTTAGCCAGAGTATCCTCTTTCCTGATCTGATCTCTACAGATACTCTTCGTTGAACCAAAGGGTGTATTTCTGTGTTTTTGGTGGCAAACAAGTTATTCACTTGCATTCTGTAACGCCAACCATGCACCTCCCACATTAGTATGGTCCTCCAATATTATAAGATGTTCTATAATTTTATCTTAATAGCACTGTCTCACTTCTACTCTTCCAACTTATCCTTTTCAAAGCAGACCATCTTTTCAGAGTTCCTCTGCCACTCGGTAGACAGTTTCAGACATGTGATCTAAGACTTTCCTCGTATATGTGTTGTCTCCAAGGGTCTCGGGTGTCCAATTGAAAGGTAAAGTTGTCAACAATCCTTAGGTTAGTTTGAACACCACAGAGCTTTACTAGGCAAGGTGGTATGCCATTGCCTTCCTCCAACATGACTTACCCAGCCAGTCATAGGAGACCTACAGTTGATTCCAAACCACAGTGATTATCGATATATTCCACATCAGCAACAATGCCAGGGGTGAAAAAAGTGAAAAGTGACAGGTAAAATTCCTAGGACTTAGCTGGGTTCAAATCCTAGACCTTTGGATTCATAATCCATCACTCTACCAATGTGCTATGGATCCACACTTATTAGCTCCATGATATTTCAGCAAACACTTAGAAGATACAACAGCTCTACTAAAGAAACTGCCTGAACAACACTTTTGGAAGTGGGGTGGAAGTCATTAAAAGAAAGATCTATCTGTGCAATTTGTTTCACTAACTCTATCTTTCGAATATAAAAATATCTTTTTAGCAGCCACCTATATAGGGAGACACTATCATCTTAATAAAATAAGAGAAATCAGATCCATAAAGGATAGATTTCAGTGTTCGTTTTTCCTGTGAACTATTAGACAATGGAACCCTCTGTCATGCACTTCAATGTGACTTGCATAGTATTTATGTAGATGTAGTCCATTAGATACAGGGGACTTTGAATATATGAGGCGCATCACGAAAGTAATATTCCTTTTCTAACCCCACCCCCGCCTCAAGGAAAGGAGGAGATAAAAAAGAAAGAAAAAAAGGAAAAACAGGACAGTTGCACAAAAAACTTTACTAGGAATAGGTACAGCAATGTTAAAGTTATCTTTCAACAAAGTCACCAAAAGAATTGAGACACTTGTCATATTGTGGGATCAACTTTGGTACTCCTGTGTCAGACATCTGCTGCCTGTGAATGAAACCAGCATTTGACAGTCATCTTTAGCTCTACATCATTGTCCAAATGCTGGCTGGAGGCCAGGAATTACTGATTCAGAATGTGAGGCATGAAATGCTTACTGTAGGTGTTATGCTTCTCTGTGACAATGCTCCACCTCATACAGCCCAGAGCACAGCAACTGTTTGGGAAAGATTGGCTGTCAGCTGTTTGATCATGCAGCATAAAATCTTGCTCTTGCTCCCAACAATTTCCATCTTTTCTTTTGACCATGACGAAGAGCAACAATGAAGAGCAGAAGACAACTGTCGCAACTGGTTCCATTGATAGGCAGCAGACTTCTATGAGATGACTACAAAAGTTGATCTCATAATATGATAAATGTCTCAATTCTCTCAATTCTTTTAGTGACACACAAAAAACTGCTCAAATATGAAATATTCCTGTACCTGCAATAAAGTTTTTCCTGCAACTATGATGTCTACCCCAATCTCTCTCTCTCTCTCTCTCTCTCTCTCTCTCTCTCTCTCTCTGGATAACAGATTTACATATCAATTTACTCAGTATTATTTACACTATCTTTCGCTACAGCCAGTTGTATGTGTTTGTTAATTTCTCCGTTATAATTAATTATAATGTACATAATTAACAATACACAATTTTAAGTATCATTGTTTGGAAGATATAAATTGGATGCTTTCACACCCTGTAACTGAGTATTATTTCATCCTTTATCTGCTGCACAATCGATGCCAGTTCAGAGTATTCTTTTGAGTCTTCTTTTGTGATATATCTGAGGCACAACCCAGATCACTTTGAACTCTAATTTTGAACAGTTATGTGAAAGTTCTTCAATGCTAAGTGTGTAGAAAGTTTATATACAGTGATTAATCTTTCATATTTGTGCCACACTGTACACCTTGGACTTGGGTATTCCACACACAAACTGTGTAAATTTGTATTACTGACATGTTGAATTAAAGTACTGGGTCATTAATGAGACTTGTATGCTGGTCATAAATGGGTTCAGCTGGGCACTAATGAATCATTGAAGTTCAATGAACTGCAATGTTACGTCTTGCATACATTATTTGTAGCAGATTAGTTTTGTCCTATGAAATTTAAGCCAGCTGTTACCAAGAACGCCGACCTACAACCCGGTATGTTACATGTACAAAAATACATTAATATTTTTAACACAGGTTTCTTCACCACATGTAAGTCTTTCACAGGTAAATAGTAAGTACTAGCAACATAATCTGTTACTATGTAAAATGTACACTCACACATTGAGTTCTATAAATGTATGTATGACCACTTAAACATGGGCACAACCTGAAGCCAGTCAGGGGAGAGGTCTATATAAAAATGTCTTCAACAGTGATTGGCAGCAGAAACTATTCTATACCCTATACAGAGAACTGTCACAAATTTCTACTGCATCCATTAGGGATAAAATTCACTTAAAGGTTCTTTTCCATTATATTAGCCTACATTCTTTTGTGTATTGTGATCATATATTTCCATAAATGACATCTAATCAATTATAGATGATGGTTCATTATCTTTCCTGTTTAATTGCTACACAATGCTGAGATAAGTAAATGTTCACATTGTTCCACAATACATATAATTCAAAACACACACCGTGTAGTTTTTGTCCAATCTCCACTTGGTCATTATCAAGTCCTTGAAGATCTTCACTGACTCTGAACCTCTTCAACAAAGCAATAAATTTCTGCTTCAAGTTACGTTGCTGGAAACAAAAAGACAAAAATATATCAAAAAGAAATAATAATAATAATAATAATAATAATAATAATAATAAATAATAATAATAATGAAAATAGTAATAATCAAAAACTAAAAGAAACATTATGTAGAACTTTCTTAGAAAAGATAGTGTGCGAGTGTGTGTGCATGCGTGCGAGCTAGAGTATTTTTCTCTCTTTTTTTACATATTGCTCCCTCCAATAATTTCCATTATTTATAGTACATTTTATAATGTTCTGTGGCCTTGTAACATATAAAATACTGAATTTTTCCAAAAAACAAAAAAAATGCCATTACTCAGAAACAAAGGACTTCTTTTCTTAGGGCCACCAGTAAAGTATGTGACACAAACTTTACTTGTTTAGAGCCCATACTTTGTCATTTTCACAGCTGGTCACAGTTTTATAACCCATAGCCTAATGTCACATCAAGTATTTTGCAATTTTATGTTCTGGAAATATTAAATTAAAACAGTACTTCCAAACATTTTTCTATATTTATATAAAAATTTAACAATGGAAAGTGCAGATTGGAATGTCAATAATATGAGTATAGGTAGCAACACATGACAAAGATGATCACTGAGCCACAAACAGGTACAAATAATAGACAATCACATTGATACAACTTAAGTTTTTGGCCACAGCCTTCATCACAGAAAGATACACATACATTCACAGTCATTCAGACATAACTTATGCTAATGTGCCACCCATCTCCGGCAGTTGAACCGGAATGGCCAGATATGGTGGTCTGTGTGCACGAGCTATGACAGTGATTTTGTGAATGTATGTGTTTCTTTTCCTGATGAAAGCTGTGGCCAAATATTTAAGTTGTGTGAATGTGATTGTCTAATCCAAGTGCCCATTTGCAGTTCAGTGATCATATTATTGATATTATTTACAAATTATTTTCTTTAACCAATAATAAATCAAACTTTGCAGAAAATTCACAAAACCTTAAAAATAAAATGAAAGACATTAAATTTACTCATCTTTTGTACATCAACTTTGAACCCATTCCTTCGTAACCTCCTAGTCTGTCCCTATGAAATCCCCAAACTACCTTCCCCACCCTCTGGCTCCTACCCATGCAACCGCCCCCATTGTAAAACCTGCCCTATGCACCCTTCCACCACCACTTACTCCAGTCCAGTTACCCGGAAGGTGTACACGACCGAGGGCAGAGCCACTTGCGATAGCACCCACGTGATTTACCAACTGACATGCCTGCAATGTGAAGCGATCTATGTGGGAATGACCAGCAACAAACTGTCCATTCGCATGAACGGTCACAGGCAGACAGTGTTTGTTGGTAATGAAGATCACCCTGTGGCTAAACATGCCTTGGTGCACGGCCAGCACATCTTGGCACAGTGTTACACCATCCGGGTTATCTGGATACTTCCCACTGACACGAACCTTTCAGAACTCCGGAGATGGGAACTTGCCCTTCAGCTTATTCTCTCCTCCCGTTGCCCACCTGGTCTCAACCTCCACTAAATTCAAATTTCCGCCCACCATCTTTAGCATCTTTGCCTTGGTTCTGTGGACAGAGCCTTTGCCTCAAGTGGTATCTCTGTCCAACTTCTTTGCTTTTTACAAATGTCTGTCTAGGTGTGTTTGCACTTGGATATGTGAGCGAGCGAGCGAGCGTGTGTGTGTGTGTGTGTGTGTGTGTGTGTGTGTGTGTGTGTGTGTGTGTGTGTGTGTGTTTTACCATTTTTTTTCCCCCTGAGGTAAGTCCTTCCAATCCTGGGATTGGAATGACTCCTTTTCCACTTCCTTAAAACCCACATCCTTCCCTTTCTCTTCCCTATTTTCCCTCTTATCCTGAAGAAGCGACCAACGGTTGCGAAAGCTTGTATGTGTGAGATTTTATTTGTATCTATCGACGAGCCGGTCCTTTTGGTAAGTCATCTGTTTTCTATTTTTTAAATCTGCATATTTATTCCACAATACAAAGCCAGCCATACCTCATTACCGTCCCTGCAGTTTGTGAAGTTCGGATGAAGACTTATTTAAATGTGATGCAGTTATATTAATAGTACTGAAACATATACTTAATTGATCGTATATTTATTTATGTTTTCACATTAATCCAAAATTATCATTTTCAATAAAGGAACAATGTTGTCATCAAGCTTTCATAGGCCACCAACTAACCTAACTTTATGATACCTCGTTTTCTAAAATATGATAACAAATCCTATTGTTATTGCTGTGGTATTGAGAAATGAGAGAGAGAATTGTTTTATCTGCTTCACATACTACTGGCGCGAAACAATATAGCCATTTTCTGTAAGGAATCATGCTTCTTTTTAATATTTTTATGACATCGAACCACAGGCGCTCCTCTGCTTCTTATTACGTGGCGTATAGGTAAATGTTCCTTCTTGTCTACTTCATTTCATAAAGGAACATGCAAAAAGACATCATACAACACTCTAGCTAGACAGCAAAACTGAACACAACCCACTGCAAACGAGTATTTAGTGCTAGCAAGCAAGCATGCTTTACCGACACGGCGTGGAACGTAGCTTTTGTGTTGCCAGCATGTTATGAAAATCGGTACCCTAGGTCAGAACTAGCTGCAATCAACAATGCAGAACTTGTTTTAAGCTCAGTATAACCATGTCTTATGCCAACACCAAACAATGAACTGACCTGTACATGAATTCTTAAGTTTGCTGTGAAGTTTCGACTGCTTTGAATTGTTTCCTATAAACACACAGTTTGCAGCGAAATGAATAATTTTTTCCATGCAATGTCAAAAATTCGAAAACTTCAGTATAAGTTGGCCAAGACATGCATGTTTCATCTTCCTTCTCCGTGTCAAAAGAAGACTTCACATTGTTTATGTGTGTCGCACCAGGTGATTGTTATATACTCATTGTTGTACATAATTATAAAATAAAAATGATATGAATGAATGAGCACTATTAAATATTATAACAGTACTAAAATGTATAATTCATACATTTCAAACGTATGTTATTGTAAAGATTTAATTTAGAAACAAATTTAGTTTCTTTTTCCTCTTCACCAAAATCAAAGCCTGTTATTCTGCAGTCTTGAGATTCTAAAAAAAAGAAGTTACACTACTTACAACAAAAGTAGCGATACTTTGGTTAATTAGTTAATCAATAAAAGTAACTCAGTTACTGTTAAAGTTACTTTATGCAAATAATGACGCCATTACTCTGTTACCTTTGAAAATAACTGTTACTAGTAATGGCATTACAATTTACGCATTACTCCCCAAACCTGAATCTCTCATTTTGTAGCACTATGCTAATTGATGGTTATAAAAAATTGCAGATTCTCACGATGACAAGGTCAAAACACGTCCTTAAGTAACAGCCACATCACTACCTGTGACCTTCGTGTTTTTTAAAGCTTCCCTTATAGGATCGTTTAATTATAAAATTGAAAATGGGCGCATACTTCATTGGTGACTTCCTGTCAAATTTGGAAATAGTAACAGATAAAAGCTGAATTAAGGTTTCGTGAAGTAATCAGTTTGAAATAAGACTATATTTGATAAAGCATTTGCACCTATTAGTTTAGTTACTTCACATCCAAAAGAAGTGCTTGATAGGTTTGTCCTGTACAATTTTAACTTTAATATCTACTGATTATGAACTTCAAACCCAAGAAAGAAAAGGGAATGAATCAAAACATTGAAGCAGTAGCAGACAAAGCAGAAAATGTTAATTTATAGGTGTATAATAATAGTAACTGCAATGTAAATAGTATTAAAAGCAGCTCTAAAAGAGAGGAAGTGGTGGGAAAAGGGTGCAGTGAAAATTCCACTTAATCACAATGACTGAATTCAACACTATAGCTTGTGACAGGCAGTGTATATTTCAGTTAGTACACATTTATTACAAAGTGCTTTTCCTGATGATGGTATACGAGTTTAAGATTACTACGTAAGAACCGCTAGGCCATTGATCCAGCATTAATCTGTATTTGTTCAATACAAAACTTGTCATTTCGCTTAAACACTGCAATAAGGACAGGTTACAATTCACCGCAAAGACATGACGACGAGCTGCCACAAGCACATAAAAAGAGACACACACATACAACACTTAAGCTATTGGCCATGGCCATCTTCAGAAAATAGAACATTCACTCAATCACACAGGCACACAATACAATCACACAACCATAATCTATGACTGCTGCATTCTGAATCACGCTCTGCAGTGTGGAAATAGGGGAGGAGGGGATAGGAAGGTTGCTGTATCCATCCCAACCACCCTGACGTAACCTCCCTGCCCCCCCTTCCCCTCCCCTATTTCCACACCACAGAGCTCGATTTAAAGGGTGTCAGTCGGAGACGACAGTTGTGCTTATGTGATTGCGTGAATGTTATATTTTCTGAAGAAGGCCATGGCCGATAGCTTAAGTGTTTATGTGTGTATCTTTTTTATGTGCTTGTCACAGCTCATCTTCACGTCTTTGCAGTGAGTTGTAAACTGTCCTCATTATATTGTTTAATTCCAACCTGGACTTTCCATTGTTAGATTTAATTTTGCCTAACCTAGACACATTTCAAATGTTTTGCAGGAGTAAATTCAGCTGTCAAATATCAACACTAGTAATCTTTATTATCATGATTGGCACAACCTTTATTACCAATGTTTAAACAGAAACTAATTTTTGTGATGTTTTAGATATATACTAACCCTGGCATTGGCTGGAATTTTCGCTCTAGCTGCTTTACGAGCTCTTCTTGCCATCGCATCTTCAGCTGTTGGTTCAGAATCCGACGCATCATCTTCATTACTACTGAAATCTTCATCCTCATCTGAGAAGTCTGCCACACCACGTTCTGAAATAAGTTATACAATTTTGTAATAATCATAATATAATGTCCCACTTATAAATTTTATACCTACAGTTTTTCCAAAAGAAAAACAAACTAAGTCAATTTATTGCAAGCACAATCATAGAACAACAGGCAGGCACACAGAAAGTACAATTGCACACACACAACTTATCTTTTGGCCACAGCATTTCATACAACACCAAACACAACTACATGCTGCTGCAGCCAGGGATGACAGTCATGTATCAGTGAGTTGTGCCTGTGTCATTGTGTGTGTGTTCTCTGCTGACAAACGGTTTGGCCAAAAGCTAAGTTGTCTGTGTGTGAAAGTCTTACTTTTCCTCTGTGTGTGTGTGTGTGTGTGTGTGTGTGTGTGTGTGTGTGTGTGTGTCATCTTTGTGGCAAGTTCTAATCTATCCTCAAAATGTGTTTTGGATGTTGCCATAATTAGTGGCAATCTCTGTAAAATATCCAGCAAAGGTAAGCATAAACTGCGAACTTGGCTCAAAAGTTTACAGCTTGACAATTGACAGTTAACAACCTGCTTGGCTTTACTGCAAGCTACAATGAATTCTGTTTCATGCATTGTACATTTTGTGTGTCAAGTTTATACTTAATGGCAACAAAAATATAAAAACATGTCACTCTTATTGTTACTCTGTGCTTAATTACACAATCTGATGATGTCAGTAGCTCAAACATCTCACAAACACAAAAAAATGTAGATCGAGTGTTTAAGAGTGTATTATTCACATACATTTATAATCATCTACACTCATTAACACAATTTATTTTCTTCAGTAGAAATATCTTCTTATCATTAAGAAGAGTGAATCAAACTCAAAAAGAAGAAAATGGTTATCAAAATCATGTATTTCTTTCAAGTATACCTGGTGCCTCCGTGTGTTTAGCTGAATCTTCATGGTCAACAGGTTGGCTGCAGACTGCTTGTACAGAAACTCTTGCAACAATACTGCTAAGGACTGATTTGTCCTTGCTTTCACTCACAAGATCAAGTTCCAGGTCCATCTGTCGTTGCAAAACCTATTTAAATAAAGGAAGACAATATGTTCAAAACTAAAAAATTTCAAATCATTAAAAAAATATTTTACTGTGTTAACCTAAAAGAGATGCATGAACAATAGACTGAATGAGAAACACACACCTCAGCAAATTACCACAATCATGTGCAACCGCAGATGATATACTATCAAAAATTGACATGTAAACAAGTGGCGGACTGAGGGGGTGGGGGGGGGAGGTGGGGGTTGCCCAGGCCTCTGGTCTTGGGGGGGGGGGGGCGCCCTCCAAATACCTGGAAAGGACCTACCCCCCTTTATTTTATTTTCTTTTTCTTTTTTTTTTTTGGCATCTCATTCTGCTGGAGCCTCCAAATCTCTAAAGCTATTTTTTTCAGACTGTCCTGTGCCTCTCGAGGGAGGCATGAATTTCCAAGTGAACGGGGAGGGGGGGCTCCTCTCATTCTGCCGTCGCCCCGGGCCTCCAACAGCCTTAGTCCGCCACTGATGTAAACAACAGGACAGAATATTGCACACATTTCATCTCAACATGAATATATCCCCCACCTCCACAACCCCCCCCCCTCTCTCTCTCTCTCTCTCTCTCTCTGTGTGAGAGAGAGAGAGAGAGAGAGAGAGAGAGAGAGAGAGAGAGAGAGAGAGAGAGAGAGAGAGAGAGAGAGAGAGAGAGAGAGAGGAGGGGAGAGGTAGGTGGAGGGGGGAGGTTGTGGGAGATATTGCTGTATTCCTATCCTTATAACAAGAATTGTGTGTTTGTGCTGCTATTTTGTATATTGTACCACAAACAAGATTATTTTTAAATTTCTTAGTATGAGCCACAGCAATATCATAGGAATAGTGAACTGTCCTTTACCTGTGACATATTGATAATGCCCTCTGCTAGAGTCTTGTAGCCCAAGATGGTCCTGTTTTTGTAGCGTTTCCGCCTCTGCAGCATAACATGCAATTTGTTCCCATCTTGCTTCAGGAAGTGTGGATACTGAAAAACAGAACAACATGTACAAGAATATTTAGTTCAAGGCACCTGCAAGATGCTCCTGATGCACAATGTACACAATGTATGCTTATTTCATAAGTTGGTATTGTATAGGTATTACAGCCAGAAAAGTTGTTCTGCAACTTCTACAAAGGCCTAAATGGTGTTCATTAAGAACGGATTCAGTACATTTGGCCATTGTGTGTCTGTATCGATATGTAGTAGTTTTCCTTGATGTGAAGTTAGATTAGATAGATCCTCTTAATAATTATGGGTAAAGGTTGTACTTGCTAACTAAAGTCGAGCCGAAATAGGACGATCCTTGGTGCATGCACCAATCGGCTTTGAGTGTCAGCTGCGGCAGCAGACCATTGGAGTAAGTCAAATGCCTGCTTTGCTCTGCGCATGCACGCGTTCAGTTGTGCCGTGCTCTTTTGCCAATTCTGTCGGACGACAGCGACCAGTACCTACACTGTCCGGCGGCGAACAAACTACTTCGCACCACGGTTGCATTCAGTTTCCCAGGCCGGGGCAGTCTCCCAGCCCAGTAAGCGGAGCCAGGAATCATCATATTTCGGCCCAACTATAAATTAGTAATTCGCTACTTTTACTGATCTCCACCTCTGGTAATGGAGTTGCTGATAGTTCAAAGAAAACTTAACTCTCATTAAAAATAAGATGAGTGATGAATATGGTACCATGGGCGCATGGTAACTAGGTCTTTAAACCCAGACAAGGCAAGGCAAAACAAGGCAAGAGTCATTAAGTTACAAACGGAAATTACAGGGAAGATTCAACAATATTTTTGAGAAGAAGAGGTTGCTATTCACCAGAGAAATGTCTTACTTCACTTGGTCCTACTCAACCAGACGAGCTACTTTCCTCAACGTTGAGCACCTCAAGGACGGCTTCCTCAGCACTTCTGCCCACATCAAACCTGCCACCGATCAACAATACCTTTATTTCGACAGCTGCCACCCATTCCACACCAAAAAGACCCTTCCGTACAGCCTAGCCACCCGTGGTCATCACGTCTGCATAGATAAACAGTCCCTCTCCAAACATGCCAAGGTCTCACCGAGGCCTTCTCTGAGTAATTACCTTGTCCAGAAACAGATCACACGTGCCCCACATGTCCAGTCACCCACAATCTCCCTCACACCCATCATCTGGACACAAAGGAGCATCGCTCTTGTGGCCCTGCATTTAAACCACATTCTCTTCCAGGGTTTCGACTAAATTTCATCCCACCCTCAAATAAGAAATACCCTACCCAGTATCCTCCCCAACCTTCCTACAATGGTATTCCGCTGACCACCAAATCTGTGTAACATCTTTGTCCATCAATACACCATGCCCCACAGCTTACATGCCTGCAATACACCTCCACTCCAATCCCGTCACATGTATGTATGCTGCAACCACACACAAACGGAAATGGGAGGGTACACTGCACAATTCAGTTGTTTGTGGGGACAGGCTCTGTTGCAGTCACTGAAGTGTGTCACATCATGCAGGGCTGTATGCTCTGCAGCAGGATGGCCCAGCTGTCTCCTGGCCACAGTTTGATGACAGCCATTCAAGCAGCCAGCCAGCTTGTTTACTGGTCATGCCCCATATAGAGAGCTGCTCAGTGGTTGAGGATGCAGCAGGGTAAAAATCCTCTTGTTTTATTCCTCACCTCTTACCATTACATTCCTTGTAATAAGTTTCCAACAAATTTCACATTGACTTTCTCACTGCACAATTTTTACTCTGTCGCATCCTCAACCACTGAGCAGCTCTCTATATGGGGCATGACCAGTAAACAAGCTGGCTGGCTGCTTGAATGGCCATCCTGTTGCAGAGCATACAGCCCTGCATGATGTGACACACTTCAGTGACTGCAAAAGAGCCTGTCCCCACAAACAACTGACTTTTGCTGTTTACCCTCCCATTTCCTTTGTGTGTGTGTGTGTGTGGTGTAAAAACGACGAATCAACCACTCTGCAACTCACTAAAAGTTCAGCACAAAACCATGGAACTTTGATCATATACTCATCAACAAAATTAGTGACAAAGTCCAACCAAGTCCAACGACCATATAAAATTAATCGCTGGGAAAGCAGATGCCAGAGAGATTCATGAACTCTGCTCAACAACCCTCGTTTGGCTGCCGCTTGAGTGTTGCTCATCAGTGAGAGATCCGTACCGGTATGGTTGATGAAAGACCGAAAAACTCCAGCGAGAGCAGCACGCTCGTTACAAGCTCTTTTAAAACCGCGAAAGTGTCACACATGTTACAGGAATCTTCAGTGGCAGACGCTGCAAGAGATACGTTCTGTACCGCTGTACGGACTTCAGTCTTCTGAAAGCATGTTTCCTGGGGAGTCGACCAATATATTGCTTCCTCCTACGTATATCAGCACAAGGATAAAATTAGAGAGATTAGGGCTTACACGTAGATATACCGACCGACAATGGTTTTCCCGGTGAACCATACGCAACTGGAATACGAGGTACAAACCGTGAGGTGGCTTGTAGAATATGGATGTAGACGCAGAATGTAGTTGTAGATGTTTGTCATCTGTCTCCTGATTTGAGTGCCCCTTACAGAACCAAAGTCTCTCTTCCGTTCACGACAGGATATCGTAAGGAGATTTTCCAAGTGAGAAGGCCCCGCACCCACTAGTGTGTCGTTTATACCTATTTTTAGAACATCGTTTATAAAAATATCTTCAACCAATGCCTTACTCAAAGTGAATACTCAAGGAGCCTGTCGCCAGAATGTGGCGTGTACATGCGTTCCTCATTAAAATTGTTACATCTGCTTTTCAATATTAATAATGAGGAGAACGCAAATAGTTTCGGCTCGTGACTGCTTCTGAATGAAACAAGTAAAGCTGTAAAATACACGGGGTTCCCGTGATACGTGTGTAGTGACCTACTCAAACATCTTATTGCACTATTTTCTATATTTTACCAGCCTCACTTACCTGAAGTGAGAAGTTGAGCTCGAGTTCTGTGTCTAGAAGACCATTGGGTGGCAGGAGCATTTCGTTGGAACGCAGTGTCCGTTTGGAACTCTGAAACATACGAAGATTGGATATGTATAGATACACACTCTTGACACTTGTTTATAATATGGACAATTTCTGGGAAACCAGAGTTAAACCTAGATAAGCACGGCTAGCAAAATTTTAGATCACTAATTTTAAAATAACGCCGAACTATAGCTGTAGGGTCCAAATCAAAGCACCCCCCTCCCCCAGTTTCGAAAGCTTTTATTTACGAAACATTTGTCGCGAGGAATAACGGCGTAGTGAGCATGGTCGGTTTGGTGTAGCGTCGAGTAGGCTGTGAATGTTCAATCCTCGTTTCCGCTTTGGAGATGGCAAAGACCGAGTTCTCCACTGCGAAATACAGAGTTCGAACTGGATAATCATATGTTGTCCTGCAAAGCAGATGTGCCACAGTTGTAGATGTGCATCGAGATACGAAGTATAAACGGTGTGCGAGTATGGTGGTGTATGCAGCTCGTCTGTCAGTGATACTTAGGATACGAATAGTTCCATCTCGGTAGCCTACCGGAGATGATTGCGGTGGTAAATTGTTCTTCGGCCGAGAAACATAGGGTTCAATAAATCTCTAGTAGTTTGGTAGTGGGCTATTTTCCACTAGTGGGGGTGTGTCTATCAAATGTATATTAGATAGGTTAGCGGTAAAATACGTTGCACTGGAGGTTCTGAAAGATTTGATAAAAGAACAACTTGGTACTGATTTGTAGATCTTTCCTGATAAACTGTTGTCTGTTTTCTTCATTTTTCCACGATTTATTTGGTGGTATTACGTGCGTTAAATGGAGAGTAATGTCAGGCGAGGAACGCGGACTTTTTGGAATTGTCAGAATGCATATGGGGTTGACTGCTTCATAAACGCACGAGATAAATTGTATTAACGAATTATAGAAAGCTATTCAGAAAATATGCTCTGATGGACTTTGTACAGCATTTACTGGATCTTTAGACGGGATGTTACTAGTTGCTTAAATTGCATTGATAGACACAGTCGAAGTCATTTTGGAATTGGATTGACAGTATCAAGAGTTACTAGAAAGGGTGTCTGCAGTGACTTGCGTGTGTCTTGTGTATGGGGACAACTCGGAAATGGGTAAATCCGTTTGTTGTAGGTTAATGATTACTGCAAGGATATTCCTGTCACTCTGTCACTGGGTTGGACTTGGTGGTTGTTATGACCGCTTACAGAGACTGTTGCAGACTAAGTGGGTCTGAAATTTAGTAAAAATGGTTAGGATTATTCTAATGAAACGAAGCACTGCCTGTTTGCTGTGGTCGATGTGCTCTTTTTCGTTGAAACTCTCAAGCAATCTGCTTAGAAATCTTATCAGGTGGTTGCAGATACTGGACTTTTATGTTGCCAATGTTAAAAGAAGCTTGTTTAAAAAAAGTGTACACATTGATAATTGTTTGATCCCTAGAGATTAACATTATTCATGTGTGGAGTTGAATAATTACTTTCGAAGAGTACAGCTCACCGGTTAGAAATACTTAGGGCGAGACTTCTATCATTTTGATAGTGCTTCAGGTGTTGTATTAGGCTGAATTAGGCCAGAATAGTTGGTCAAGAGACAGATCTACGCTAGTAAACTGTTCTGTGTTTGTCGTCGATTTATTTTTTTACTTTGTATTGGTTGTGTTATATGCATTTATTAGGTGTAACGAAAGGCTTTACGATGAATGCACGATGTTGAGCTTCGTCAGCAGGCCCGATCATTTTGTATTAGTTAACTGATGGAGAGAATTGCTCTATAGATCAGGAATATCGGATAATAAGAGAGTGTATGGGCTGTTGTGTAGGTGAAAATCTGGCATTTATCAATATATTTATCGACCTTGATGAGAGTGTCATCGGACTAGATGCATGATGTCTGTAGTCCTAGAAGATCATGTAAAGTGAGTAGTTCGAGTGGATGATAAGCGTAACGTACAGTTCATTTCTCACAAAACCCTAAGTGAGAGATAACCTATTGTTACATGCCTTTAACTAGTGTAACAAGTGGTGTGTCGAGGATCGTACTAAGATGCAAGCGGTTGTTAAATGTTGTGGACGTTGTTGATACGGAGTTCTATGTTCTCAGGAACCGATTGTTACTGATCAGCACTTTCTTAAATGTATATAGAGAAACTCGCTAAGAATTGTAAGAACGGGAGGTTGGTGGTTATCGATAGCTACGAAAGGACGTGTTGGTGCGTCCTTCAGCATGGGCGTTCTGTTTCTTCATTTCTGTTCGCCGCCTCGGCTACATGTTAGTTCCCGCTGTTTTCTAACAATTAGGAATTATTCTAACATCTCGATCGTTGTAAGGCGGTGAAGTTGAAAATTTGTGCTGGACCGGGATTCGAACCTGCATTTCTGTGATGCTATAATCAATACTGTAAACTTCATGTTTTCTTTGTTTCATTAGTTTTGAGCATTGCTCAAGTGTTTGGGACTCGCAGCAGATCAGTTCGAAGGAAGACATGGAAGCAGTTCAGAGGCGAGCAGCAAGGTTCGTTACTGGTAAGGTCGAACAATGTACGTGGGTCACGGAAATGCTCCGCAAACTCAATTGGGGATCGCCGGAGAAAACAATAAAAACAGTTAATCAATGGAAGTGATTACGATATGTATCTTGCGTTTTAAAAAAAATTACAGCCATACACGACACACAAACTGACTATTCTCAAGGCTCTAAAGGCAGCGTACTTATGTGAATTCATTCGTATTTTTAGGACTTTTCTTTAATTGCACACACGATTGTTCACAAGTTTATAGGATAGAAATGGCGGTGAGACTTCATTGTCACCAATGATACTGTATACGGTTTTGCCAGTCTAGTAACACGTCTGTGATTCGACCGAAGGCCGTGCCGCGGAAGAAAATGCTACAGCATTATGTCAAAACGCAGCGGTAACATCTTTATTCATAAAGAAAAAAACTTTATTAAAAAATACATTTCCGAAACGCTGAAAAAAATCTTGTCACCTTTCGGTTACTCGAGATATAAAATTGTGTTAAAATTACGTTACTCAGATTATCGATTGTAAATAGTATTGGACAGTGGCGGATACAGATTTTTTTTCTAGGGGGGAGACAAGGCTAAGTAGGGTGAACATGTTCTTAATGGCACGCGCTCGCATTGCGGTTATATGTGACAGTGACATATCTCAGTCATTGTCACATATAACCGCAACAGGAAACACACAAAATATGTTCCATAGCCACAGTCGCTTCAGAGAGGAAATTTTTTTTAGTATACTTCCATCTAGCTACCAATTCACTATTAGTTTCTGGGCACTATGGCGTCATTTTCAAATGCCTATAATCACAAAAATATTACAGTGATTCAATCGCATTAAACAGTGTAAATTTTCTAAATTTACGACAAAATAATAAAAATAAAAAATATAACAATTTTGAGGCTGAATTCCCTGTGTTCAGCTGTGGGCACACTTGTTTCAGCCCTCATCATAAAGAATTAAACACTTGCCCAAAGCTGAACACGGGGCATTCAGGCTCTGAATTTAATGTCAGTTGTAACTGTTACTGAGGTTACGCAGATGGGTACATGCGAATCCCTATACAGAGGAAGCCATGCCAAATTGGCATAGGTTTATCTACATATTTAAAACTTTGTAATAATTGGACTATAATACTGAGTAAGACTGATCACTTGAAAATTCAAACAATTGTACAATATGGTCGAAAAATAACAGTTTTGGACAACGATGCCTACAGGATTATGATATTAAATGAGTCAAATGACAAAAAAATAAATAAGTAAAATATTTTAATTTAAAGTTAGTCTCTGTTGCAAATTATATCTATTTCTCTTTAACGCGTTTCGCGCTTTTGGCGCATCATCAGAACACCAACAGGAAAAATATACAAATATGTCAATTTCATACCGTATTCATTTGTATATTTTCCCTGTTACTCGGTTCTGATGATGCGCCAAATGCGCGAAACGCGTGAAAGAGAAATAAATATAATAATTTGCAACAGAGACTTCCTTTCAATTCAAATACGGATTCACTGTTGCTACACCAGTTCAATGAACTTTGGAGTAAAGTATAAAATAAATCTGTTAAAATGTGATTCTTCAGTTTCTCCCGGCGTATTTGATAATCAAAATATCCACGGGTGTATTGCCGGTCTATAGTGTCCAACGGGCACAATATTTCGGCGATCATACATGTCGCCATCATCAGGTGAACTGACGGACTGAGCTCCTGGAAACGCGCCGGCACGGAGATCCGCACGCTACGGCGGTTCGAAGGGAACTGGGTTCTAGCCCGGTAGCGGGCGATTTAAATACCCTCGGCCCGCGGAGCGACCCCTCCGCGGTCCGCGCAGTGAAACCGATTGCGACGGCGTCTGAGATGACGTCGGTGTGAGGGCTCTGTCCGCCGTGGTCGTCACTTCGTTACGTTTGCTAGATTTACTCTTTAATTAACCCAATCGCTGGTTCCCAAGCTTTGCTAAGATTATAGCCAGAGTCACGGTTTATGAGGTCGTCACTTGTGCGAATTTCAATGGCCTCTCTAACGACGCAGTCCCAGTATCTCGACGTCTGTACCAGAATCCTAGTGCGTTCATACTCCATCGCATGATTTTCCGACAAACAATGTTCAGCAACCGCCGACTTGCTCGGATACATCAATCGTGTGTGCCTCTGGTGTTCAACACATCGATCCTCGACGGTACGCATCGTCTGTCCAATATTTGACTGTCCACACTGACACGGAATCTGGTACACGCCGGCCTTCCTCAAACCGAGATCGTCTTTAGCGCCTCCCACCAGTACACGAATTTTATTCGGCGGAGAAAAAACAGTTCCAACCTGGTGTTTCTTCAAAATGCGGGCTGTTTTTTCTCCGCCGAATAAAATTCGTGTACTGGTGGGAGGCGCTAAAGACGATCTCGGTTTGAGGAAGGCCGGCGTGTACCAGATTCCGTGTCAGTGTGGAAAGTCATATATTGGACAGACGATGCGTACCGTCGAGGATCGATGTGTTGAACACCAGAGGCACACACGATTGATGTATCCGAGCAAGTCGGCGGTCGCTGAACATTGTTTGTCGGAAAATCATGCGATGGAGTATGAACGCACTAGGATTCTGGTACAGACGTCGAGATGCTGGGACTGCGTCGTTAGAGAGGCCATTGAAATTCGCACAAGTGACGACCTCATAAACCGTGACTGTGGCTATAATCTTAGCAAAGCTTGGGAACCAGCGATTGGGTTAATTAAAGAGTAAATCTAGCAAACGTAACGAAGTGACGACCACGGCGGACAGAGCCATCACACCGACGTCATCTCAGACGCCGTCGCAATCAGTTCCACTGCGCGGACGGCGGAGGGGTCGCTCCGCGGGCCGAGGGTATTTAAATCGCCCGCTACCGGGCTAGAACCCAGTTCCCTTCGAACCGCCGTAGCGTGCGGATCTCCGTGCCGGCGCGTTTCCAAGAGCTCAGTCCGTCAGTTCACCTGATGATGATGGCGACATGTATGATCGCCGAAATATTGTGCCCGTTGGACACTATAGACCGGCAGTACACCCGTGGATATTTTGATTAAATAAGTTTAAATGTTTGTAATCCGTAGGGACCAAACTGCTCAGGTCATCGGTACTTAGTCTTACAAACTACTTTAACTTATTCTAAGGACAACACACCCATGCCCGAGGGAGGACTAACCTCTGGTGGGAGTGGCCGCGTACTCCGCGACGTTGTGCCCAAGATCACACGGCCATTCCCGTGCGGTGCACGTGGTTTGTCATTTTGGTAGTGTTCCGATACTCTATTTTATTTTGTGGTAAATTATTAAACTTTTCACTGTTTGATGTGGTTTAATCATAGTAATTTTTTTGTAATCATGGGAACCTGAGAATGACGCAATAGCGCACCGAAACTAGTAGTGCATTGGTAATTAGATGGAAGTATATTAATTTGATAAGTGAATAAGATTCAAATGTTCAAATGTTTGCTAAGCTTATGGGACTTAACTACGGGGTCATCAGTCCCTAAACTTACAAACTACTTATGAACTACTTACGAACTAGGACGGCACAAATATCCATGCCCGAGGGGGGATTCGAACCCCCGACCGTAGTGGCCGTGCTGACCGTGACTGAAGCGCCTCAGTCACCTCGGCCACCGCGGCCGGCGGTCAATAAGACTATTTACCTGGTGATGCCAGCAGCAGACAACATCTGCCCTACTTGAGGGACATCCATTTATTTCGGATTGCTGCCAATGTTACACTGCTGCTAAACGCGAAATATTACTATACACAAGGCTGCGGATAACGTTTCCAACACTGGACTGATGTTCATCCCCCCCCCCCCCCCAACCCACCTTCCCACGCCAGTCATGGTCACTACTACTGCCACTGTAAACAACCAGCACATGAATTGTCAACTTATCGTGGACGAACAGTATAGTATCCAGACTGGCTGTGTCATTACCAAACAATGCAGAAATTTGAAAAATAACATATCCTAAAAGGTCGCCCAATTACGGGTCAGGAACAAATAGTTCGTAAATATGTCGCGCTAAATTTGATATTCCCTCAAAACCTAAAATCAGATTTCCTGTGTTTTCGTTGTAATGAACCAATTTCTTCATGATTTGTAAAGTTGCTACGCAAAACGAGATAAATTTTCAAGAAAGCTTTTGCGATCAACAAAATTACCCTTGAAACTCCCTGGAAGATTAATATTGTGTGCCAGAAACGGGATTAGAATCTGGAACCTTGCCTTTCACGGGTAAGCACGGTCCGTCCACACAACTTTACTTCTGCCAGTACCTCGCCTCCTACTTTCCAAACTTCACAGAATTTCTCCTGTAACCCTTTCAGGACTAGCAACCCTCATTCTGGAGACATCCCTTAGGTTGTTACTAAGCCATGTCTCTACGACATCCTTTCTTCCAGGAGTGCCAGTCCTATAAGTTTTGCAGAACTTCCGTTAATTTTGGAAAGTAGGAGGCGAGGTACTGGCAGAAGTTGTAAGGACTGACTGAAGCGTGCCGGGATAGCTCAGATGGTGACCGCATGCCCGCGGAAGGCAAAGGTCACAGGCTCGAATATCAGCACACACTCCGTTGCAGAGTGAAAATTTTATTCTGAGAATTACACTTTACTGTGTTTCAAGAAGCATTTCTACCATCATGAAAATCGTTTGTATCTGATGTGTGGAAAAATGCCGTTGAAATTTCTAATTTGGTCTACTAACTGGAAAATCGAAACGTGTAGTTTCAAATAAAACTGTTTATAATAGGTGGCAGTACTATATCTTCCTGTCTAGACCTTTCTTTACCCGCGTAGCTTAAAAGCAACATCTTTCCATTTGTTTGCTACATATAATATTGCTTGTAATACTGTTTGCCGCTATTAACTATAATTCTCAAGCCAGTAGTAATTGTTCTTGACAATATATGGCAGGAACTAGCCAGCAGAGAGCAGAAAACAATTATTGAGAACGACGATTTTCTGTGATCTTCGTCGAAATTCGGTAAAGAAAGGTCTAGGAAAAGAATCCAGAGAGATCAACTGTTAACCGAAAACTCCTGGATGCGCTAGACTGAACGCAGCCCTTGGAAATTCAGTTTTTTCACATACCGTAGTTAAATCCTTTACTTACATATGAGTAAAACATACACAATAGCTCATTTATATCCCAAAGAATCCCGAAACAAGAAACGACTTATTTATTTTATCGTCAATTACATAAAACAACAAGAAGCAATTAAATGAAAACAACGAAAAAGGCAAATTGCGTTATGTTAATTAAAGGGATTTTTCATTCTTAAACTTACAATTAATGCTGCCCGTAAGTAAAAGAATTCTCTCTCTCTCTCTCTCTCTCTCTCTCTCTCTCTCTCTCTCTCTCTCTCTCTCTCTCACACACACACACACACACACACACACACACCTCTTCTCCCTCTCTCCCTTCGCTTCCCTTCTCTCTATCATTTTTCATCGGGCAGCCTGGGGGGATACACATGCCCCTGTGTCCCCCCCCCCCCCCCGAATCCGCCCTTGGTATTGGATAAACTTATTGTTCGTGTGAACCAAAATATTTTGACCAACTTTAATGTGAAAAATTAAGAGAACTATTTTTCGATTTGATCTTCCATGTAGGGCATTACCCCGGTAAAAAAGTCTGATAGGTCAAGAAGTGAATAATTATCTGAGCTAGCTTTACCGAAAGAGTCAGTCCAAACTAACGACGATTCTTAATGATAAAAATGACCATTTGAATTATAAGGAAAAGGGTGCCTTGCAAGTGCATTTCTCGCTTCGGGCCAGTGCTCACCTTAATTGGGCTGTTTGGGCTGTCCGGGAGTGGCGCAGCCACGGGGAAGGGGAAAGGGGCTAAACGCACCCCCAGCACCTCCCAAAGATTTTTAAAACACGTCGGCACCGGAAATAAGAAATATTACACATGTAATAAAACACAACGTAACTATAACTTGCCAAGCACATGTGAACCAAACAATGGGTCGGCAACATGAAGCCGCCACTGAGAACGTGTGCTTGCTTTCACTGTGAGCGGTTTTAATGCCGCCGCGACCAGCTTCGATGCTGCCGCTATTGTTACTGCTATGCTGAAGTTACGATCCCGATAGGTCATATGCGGCTACCCGCTACTTAAGCAGGTCAGCGGCGCCACAGAGTGGAATCTTATGAACAATAGTGTTATTTTAGTTCAGTTTTTACACATCGAATCTCTTGTTAATTAAGCTGTAAAGACCTTTCTCTTTGGCTAGCAACATAGATTCTGCTTAATTATTTTACGAGATCATTACATAGACTCCGATTTCAAACTGATTTCTTGTGCAATTTTTTTCGCGGTATGTTGTTGTGGTCTTCAGTCCGCAGACTGGTTTGATGCAGCTCTCCACGCTACCCTGTCCTGTGCAAGTCTCTTCATCTAAGAATACGTTCGGCAACCTACATCCTTTTGAATCTGCTTACTATATTCGTTCCTCGGTCTCCCTCTACGATTTGTACCCCACACACTTCCAT
The DNA here is from genome assembly GCA_026315105.1 of Locusta migratoria. NCBI lineage: Eukaryota > Metazoa > Arthropoda > Insecta > Orthoptera > Acrididae > Locusta > Locusta migratoria. The sequence continues at coordinate 59,006,069 of CM048744.1, read as the reverse complement.
CTAATGCTAAGTTGACAATTCCTTGGTGTCTCAGAATGTGTCCAACCAGCCTATCCCTTCTCTTAGTCAGGATCGTGCGATTGGATTCACGATTTCCTATCAGAAAGGACACAGTTCGTTGTAATTGACGGTAAGTCATCGAGTAAAACAGAAGTGATATCTGGCGTTCCACAGGGAAGCGTTATAGGTCCGCTACTCTTCCTCGTGTTTATAAACGATTTAGGAGACACTATGAATAGCTCCCTTAGACTGTTCGCGGATGATGCTGTCGTTTATCGGTTAGTGAAGTCAACAGAGGATCAAAAGCAACTGCAAGGCGATTTAGACAAAATTTCTACTTGGTGCGAAAATTGGCAATTGACACTAAATAAAGAAAAGTGTGCAGTAATACACATGACCACTAAAAGAAATCCACTGAACTTCAATTACGCGATAAATCAGTCAAACCTTAAGGTCGTAAATTCTACCAAATACCTAGGAGTTACAATTACGAACAACTTAGACTGGAGAGAACACACAGAAAATATTGTGGGGAAGGCGAATCAAAGGTTGCGTTTCATTGGCAGAACGCTTCGAAGATGCACCAGCTCCACCAAAGAGACTGCCTACATCACACTTGTGCGTCCTCTCCTGGAGTACTGTTGCCCCTTGTGGGACCCTCACTAGGTGGGATTGACGGAAGACATTGAGAAGGTTCAGAGAAGGGCAGCTCATTTTGTTCTATCACGTTACGGGGGGGAAAGCGTCACGGAAATGTTGCACGAATTGGGGTGGAAATCATTAAAAGAAAGACGTTATTCATTGCGGCGTTATCTGTTTGCGAAGTTTCAATCACCGACTTTTAGTTCAGAATGTGAAAATATTTTGCTAGCACCCACCTACTTAGGGAGACATGACCATCCCAATAAAATAAGAGAAATCAGATCGAAAACGGAACGATTTAGGTGTTCTTTCTTCCCGCGCGCTATTAGACAATGGAACGGTAGAGAAAAGTTATGAAAGTGGTTAATGAACCCTCTGCCAGGCACTTAAATGTGATTTGCAGAGTATCGATGTAGATGTAGATATGCCAGAAACTCCTTTTCTCCCAGATTCGGTTAAGCATCTCATTAGTTACGTTATCTACCCATCTAATTTTCCATCATTCGTTTGTAGCACCACATTTCAAAAGCTATCATCTTTTTACCTGAACTCCTTATCGTCCACGTCTCACTCCCATACAATGCTACACCCCCGACAAATGCTTTCAGAAAGGACTTCCTTACATTTAAATTAATATTGGATGTTAACATATTTCGCTTCTTCAGAAACGCTTTTCTTCCCATAGCCATTCTGCATTTTATATCTTCTTTAGGCGGGTATTACACTGTAAAAGATCTTTGACAAAGATCTTTTATCAAAGCCCTTTGGTCAAATCTTTGACAGTATAATGGGTCATCTTTTATAAAAGATTTCTTTTATAAAAGTTCGCCATTGTATACATGCGTCTTTCGTTGCTTTGACGCCTTTTAACCTACAAATTAACGTAAAAGTGTATTTGTTGTGTCGCTACTGCCACAGCGATCGTTTAAAAGTGTGAAGTGTGCGGAATATTTATTAATACAAAGCACATTTCCAAAAATGTAGGGTTAGAATCGTATAAAGAAAAAGCTACTGCTGTCAGTTGTATTCAAAGTGGCTCACTGAGGTTGATGATAGGGAAGAAATTATATGGATCAAAGGAGATATTGAGATGCATAAGTGAAATAAATGTTTTTATTTGTATTACTCCAACCTAACCTCATAATTCCTCCTAAAGTGATTTACATCTTGGTTTACTCATGTCTGGTATAATACGTGAAATCTTAGGCCTACACTGTAGGATTCAAGTATTTTACTGCCTGCTGGAATAGATTTTGTATGTGGATATAAATGGGAGGATCTTCTGTGGAAAGGGATTCATGATTTGCGTAATGAGGTACTGCACTAGTTAGCTCCATATTTTTTCTTGTTTTACACGATGCTTTTCGACATTTAACCACAAGTCCAGGTATTTATACGGATATTTTGTGTTTCGGAAAATCAGACAAACAAATGTCAGACTGCAGCAAACATAATAATGTCTTTCGCAGCGCATATTCCTCAATGAAGCCTAACATGAAAGAACTACGAAAATATTCTCTCTTCTTAATTATCATAAAGTGTCTAACGAAGTTATGTTTAGCATGACACACGTTAAATTATTTCAGTTTTTCATTATTTACCCATTGACACAGCTTTAGGGCTTCCTGAAACATCGATTGTAATGAAGTATTTATAAATATGTGGGTGAATTAAAATATTTGGTCACACGTTCTTAAACAGTTTAGGTTATTATTTCCCAGCAGTGTAGCTCGTGGAGTACATTTGTGCGAGCGGTTTTCGTATTTTCCTCTCGCTATTCACGGTTTTGCCTAAAATTGTTTCCATTTTTCGTTCTTTCCAATGAATGCATTCCCGAGCAACATTATATTACGTACTATAATACAGACGCTTTACTATTTTGGAATCTTATTCCGAGCAACTATGACAAAATATTTTACGATAGTGTAATGTGCTCCTGTGAAGTAGTTTCGTCAAAGATCTTGGATAAAATCTTTGACAAAGATCTTTGTCAAAGATCTTTTACAGTGTAATACCGGCCTTACTTCGGCCATCAGAAGTTATCTTGCTACCCAAATAAAATTCATCTACTACTTTTCTTGTCTCATTACCTAATCTAATTCCTTCAGTTGGTTAAATTATAAGAAAGAGTAAAAAATGACAATAAATTCAACAGGCTTTATTTTTTTTTTTAAATCGTGGTTGCGCCCCTGTATCCGGTACCGCTGGCCGCCCTGATGCAGCACACTAGACACGGTGGAGCCGCTGCAGGGTAGGGCCAGACGGCAGGTGAGGTGGTGAGGTGGCGACGCCGGCGTGGTCGATACTCCCCCAGCCCTCGCTCATTACCGCCGCCATAATTACGTCCGACCGCCGACCGCCGCCCAGCCATTCACCACTTCTCGCCCTCTCGCCGCTATTACCCGAAGCGCGCCTTATACCGTACTGCACTTTCACGTCACTCTTTTAATTGGTCACCGTAGACTAGCGTTATATATCTTACGTACATAAAAATTACGTATCACCATCTTTATCGGCGATAATCTCCAAAACCACTCAACTGTTCTTAACGATATTTTGCACGATGTCCGTGACTTGGTCCAAATTAAAAGTAGGATAGGGGAAGGTTGCCGATATTGGACCACTTTTTTATTTTGGGATCCAAAGTCGACATTATCTATCTAATAGAAACAAAACATACTTTAACAGAAGCTATATGTTGTACACTTTCATCCGCTAGTTTTATACTGTGAATAAACACAAAACATAAATGGTTATTATTTAAAATGTATAAACGGTCCAAATTAGGAAACCGGTTGCCTAATTTGGACCTTCAGCTGCTTAAATTGAACCGCATGGTAAAACAATGACTAAAAAGTAAATAAGACCCGTAATATTAAGGAAAGCTTCATTTCAACATCTCGTCATTGATATTCCTTCTGGCAGACGGAGGGAAAGCTGTGTATTTCGTCTCATAAATGAAGAAAAGCACCTTTTTACCAGCTATTTTCTTTTCTATGTTGAAAGAATGAGACAGTTCATATTTCTGTCGAATGCAAGTTTACGAACATCTTTGATTGTGAATACAAAAAAACCTCTCTTCAAATAAGGGGAGGTGATCTGCGACAATTTTTTCCATCTCAGTTGTAAAGGTTGATCGTCTTCCGAATAACTGAACTTTGAGAACCAGCTTTTACCATCAGCATATCTCTTTGATTGTAGCTTTTGGTACACGTTATATACGAGCACACTCGTTAAGTTCATGGTTACCGTTTCTGTAAGCTTCCACAGGTACCTTCAGTTCACCATCTGTACATTTCCCATACATTCCCCTTATTGAATCTTCCACATCTAAAATGGTTACCATACTTACTCATTTTTTAAATTGTTTTGCAGTCTAGAAAAAATAAACCTAAAAACGTAACATCTACCTATTACCTATTGTTAAATGACATTAAGTATTATTTCTTCCGAGTGATCCCTAAATAGGACCGGTCCAAATTAGGAAACAGCCATTGGTCCAACTTCGGCAACTCGACGCCATATAAGTAAAGATAACATTGTAGAAACAAAAAACGTAAAACTTTAGTTTTACGATATTAAATTATTTGCTAATGAATGGCACTTTGAACTATAGTGCTGATGATATTTTTACTTACTTTTAGAGTAGAGGAAAGCTTATGATATATAGCACAAAACTTACAGCGACATCGAAGAAAACGCAATAATGGAAACTGTTCTCACTCCAACCACTATCATCGACTGGCGACTGATCCACGTGACTTCGACAATGTTTCGCACCAGTTGAGCGAATTTAAAACTTTAAGTTACCAACACACAGTGAAATACGTAGGTGGTCCAACTTAGGCAACGGTCTATCTTCGGCAACTCTCCCCTAGTTTTTATCTCGCTTAATGACTTCAATATTTTATTGGAAATCAAAAGTTGTGACGGTGTATATGGCCCTATTGACCCAAACGCGAAACTTAATATATACCCATCTACGTTGCCTAATAATTCAGTAGGCTGCGTCATGTTACGATTTCAAAGCTTTTCAAGATCCTACCATTTATTTCGCAAAATAAAAATTTACCTAAAAATACTTTTAGGTTACATATTTCTTCGTTTTTTGGCCTCGCTTTCCGCAGTTGCAGTTATACAATTTGTATAGTTTATGGGACCGTCTTATGCAACTGTAAATTAGTCTACTTTAGACCAGACGCATTTCGCTTTATTCTAAAGCATCTTCAGTGGTCAGCTGTACAAGAAATGGTTTGTATTACATTATTTGAGTTTTTACTAAATTCGATCTGTAACAGTTCTCATGCAATTGGATTGTTTTGATTCTGAATAAATTGGACTATTAATATTACTCACGAATTTTTTATGTTTTCGTCGTCACTGCTTATATTTACACTTCTTTACAGTAACATTTCTTACCAAAGTTTGTGAAACACAGCCATTTCTGTGGCCTGGCAGGCTCTGTATGTCATTTGTTTTGTTTGTTTATTATCTCTCTCTCTCTCTCTCTCTCTCTCTCTCTCTCTCTCTCTCTCTCTCTCTCTCTCTCTGTGTGTGTGTGTGTGTGTGTGTGTGTGTGTGTGTGTGTGTGTGTGTGTGTGTGTGTGTGATTTTTGCTTTCGAGTTCTTTGGTTCGAGCTGTGAGGTGTGTTTTGTTTCGTTTCGTTTCTGTCAAACTTTTAGGTTGCTGCAATAACCTCATACCTGTTCAATCTAAATTATTTATTAATATTTCACTATGATTTTAAACATAGCTTGTCTTAAAAGCTGCAATCTTAACAGTTTATTTACTGTAAATCAAAACAAGCAGCCGCACATGTTGCTTTGTAATAAATACACTTTATCTAGATTTCGACACCATCTACGGGTGTCTTCATCAGAAGTGTAAAATTATTACATTAGACCTAAAAAATTAGAGCACGTCCCTAAACTTACAAACTACTTATGAACTACCTTATACTAAGGACGGCACAAATATCCATGGCCGAGGGGAGATTCGGATCCCCGACCGTAGTGGCCGTGCAGACCGTGACTGAAGCGCCTCAGTTTCCTCGGAAACCGCGGCTGGCCCCTGTGATTACAAAACACTTATGCTAAGGACACACACACACACACACACACACACACACACACACACACACACACACACACACAGACACACACACACACAGACTAGTCACCGGCGGGAAGCAGACGCGCACTCCGCAGCAGGACGCCTCAGAACGCACCGGCGGGCTTGGGCCCAGAGACGTTTAAATACAATAAGGTGTTCAATGCAGGCCCCTCCGGGGCGCTGAAGTGTGCGCCGTCAGTCTCACATTGTCTCAGCAATCTCCGAAGACCACCAGAGCACAGACTAACGCCGATGGGAACCAATGGTTTGTGGAACAGCTGCCTCAGCGGTACAGACAATACTGTAGGTCACCTGTTGTACCGCAGTATCGATGTCAGCTTCTAGCGGAGCAGCAAGGACAGCAGTTGAGGGTACGATGGCCCTATAAAGAGACCATTGCGGTAAGCGTGCTGCAGGAGCCACAACAGAACAGGGAAATGGTCACTTCCACATAGGTCATCATGAGTCCTTCAATTAAAATGCAGTTGAAGGCTCTGATTACAATTTGAGAGGTCTATGGCTGAGAGTGCCTCGCCCCAAATGTGTAGGGGGCACCAGTATTCAGGAGGCAAAGGTCGTGTTGTGCCAAAAGCGTCTCTACATCCCTACTGCGGCCTGTGGTCTGGTTCCACCCCACAATGGGTGGTGAGCATTAAAGACCCCCAAAAGGAGGAATTGTGGGAGGGGGGGGGATTGTGTGACCGAAGCAGTAAGGTCAGTTAGAGGACGACCTCATCCGAAGGAAGGTATAAGCTGCAGATGGTTAATTCCTGCGTTGCTAGGTTTCTGACTGCCACTGCCACTGCCTCTATAGTGGTGAGGAGTGGCACTGGGGAATAGTGGCGATTACATACAGACAGACGCCGCCAGACACCTTGTCATATGTGGACCGGTTCTTGAAGTAGCCCCGATAGCCACGAAGGGCAGGGGTTTGCTGGGCAGGAAACCATGTTTGCTTTCCTGAAGAGCTAAACAAAGTGCAGGGTAACGACAATAATTGGCGCAGCTCAGTGAGATGGTAAAAAAAGCCTCCATAATTCCACTGGAGAATTACATATTCTCCAAGTCGGAAGGCCATGATGAGGAAAAGGAATGTGGAGCAGATTATTCCACGGGGAGAGTTGCTGCTGACTGTTTGATATCAGCTGTATCTATCATTATTGATTCCATTGAATCAGTTAGTGTGAGATCCTCAGGTGATGCGAGGATCTCCATTTCATCTTCTGTAGCAGAAGATTGGGGTGTTCGAGGCTTAAGAGCCACCGAAGATTCTTTTTTCTTCGGTTTCTTTTTCCCTCTCGCTGGCCCTTTGGTTTGAAGGGCTGGGAGGGCATCTCAGAATTGGCATCTGGGACGGAAGAAGAGTGGGAAGCCCTTCAACCGGCAGTTTGTGGATCCTTTAGCCGTCGGCCAGGATGTTATGGAGCACTCTGAGAAGCCTCAGAAGGGATTGTCCCAAGAGAAGCCTTCTCCAGCTGGGGATAGAGGGTGGTGTCCCCGATGGTTGGGAAGGAGTTGCCCCCATTGCAGGTGTTTGAACAGGTGATCCCCCAGTAATGGAGGGGGCAGCGGAAGATTTGTGGCCACTAGGATCCACAAAAGAAGTTGATACCGTCGACAGTGTCGTACCCATGGTCGTTGGAGACGACACAGCAGCAGCGGCAAAGGATGCAATCATTCATACACTTTGCCTCAGTCTACGTTAACTGGTCCATTGCCTACCTCCATTATTTTCGTTTCTTTGTGCAAGAAAGCACAGTCCGGCGAGCAAGATGGATGAAATTGCTTGCAATTCACACAGACCGGAGGTGGGGTGCATGGAGCGTCCCGATGTGATGGACGCCCAAATTCCCTGCATGTGGGGATGGATGCATCTCATAGGGGGAGGGACGTACGGCTTGACGACGCATCGGTATATAATTACCTTTACCTTCTCAGGCAGTGTATCGCCCTCGAAGGCCAGGATGAAAGCACCGGAGGCAACCCTGTGGTCTTTTGGTCCCCTATGGACGCGCCGGACAAAATGAACACCTCGTCGCTGTAGATTCTCGAGCAACTCGTCGTCGGTCTGAGACAGGAGACAGCGGTGATAAATGAGGCCCTGCACCATATTTAATGTGTTATGGGGTGTGATGCTGTCCGGGACATCACCCATCTTGTCACAGGCGAGTAAGGCCTTTGACTGCGCAGGGGATGCCGTCTGGATCAATACAGCCCCGTTTCTCATCTTGGACAACGATGACACCTCACTGAACTTGTCTTCCGGGTGTTCTACAAAGAACTGCGGCTTTGTCGACAAAGATTCTCCATCGGACCTCACGCACACCAGATATTGGGGCGAATATTGCTCAGATCGTTGAAGTGCCCTAGGACTCTAGGTCATATGCTGTTGCATCAAATCTATCTATCCCCGCTAAGAGGCGGCGTTTTTGCGTGCGCCGACGCTGTGAGTTGCTCGTTTCGTTTTCGGCCCACGAGCAGCTAGAGATCTGAAAGCAGAGCCCCACTTGCCTGAGTAAGCATATAACACTGAGGTGCGGCAGGTTCCTCAGAGGTTGCTCGCTAGGGACTGCTCAACCTCAACAGCCAAGCATCTCCTCGGCAGATAGCACACCTTGAGATTGAGGTTTTTTTTTAATATTTTTTTTTTACAGATGCTTGTACCGTACTCGCGACCCGGGCGATTAAGCCAAGATCCCTGGGCTCTGAAACGTACAACGTTCCACCGACGCACCGAACAGAGCTTACGGTGTGGCAGACTGCTGGCGTGTCACAGTCCACAGCTCGGGACCTCCAGTTCGCCAAACCCATACTCAGCAAATTAATGCTGAGCCCCTGACTGATTCGGAAAGTGTTATTAAACCATATGAAACTAAAAGTGAACTTCAATCAAAAACTTTTAAAATATTAACAGTACTTTCGTCTGATTTTCAAGTTCGGTAATTCTGGGACCAATACTGTTGCTCACAGCTACACGTCTATCATAACTACCTGTATGATCCTCTACGGCCTTCACTACTGTCTCTCAGTGCTACCCAATCTTCTACTGCTTTACTTTCCCACGTTTCCGTCAATCCTTGCCTAATTCTCCCTCTGAAACTCTCAACAAACTCTGGTTCCTTCAATTTATCGAGCTTCCATATCCTGACTTTCCTACCTTTTTTCCAGTTTCTTTAGTTTTAATCTACAGTTCATAACCAATAAGATATGGTCAGAGTTTATATCTGCACCTGGATATGTATTACAGTTTATAACCTGGTTTCAAAGACAATGTGGCATACCTAGTACTAATGGGTGCTGATTTATTCCAACTGTGACAATCCATAGAAGATAAAGTATCTATCTTGGTAGACCAAACTGCCATGAAAGTAAAATTTGTCTGCCAACATTTGACATCCAACGTTCCATGGTAAACCGTTAAAAACAAAAATAATACGTTAATGTCTAACACAGCGATTATTTACGGCATAAGCAATGTACTAAAATTCGTACAAGTTCAGCACTCCAGATCCCGTTACGTATCCCTCCCCAAAAGAAACTAGAATTCCGAATCCGCCCATCTATTTCGGAGGGGAACTGCAGCTGTCTTAGAACAATGCCAAGGTGGTTGCTGTATCATCCTAGTGGGTACCAGACCTCAGTTCGAAACCTGCCCTTGGTGCAAACTTTAATTCATATCTTCGATCTATAACCACTGTCAGATAATACTGAGAATAAATCCCTGGAATATACACACATCAAGTAAGTGTTTCGGGATCACGATTTTACGGGTTCATCACCGTTTCTCTTTAATGTTCATGAAAACAGAAATTAACCATATGTACAACAACCTAGTCACTCCGCATTTGTGTTCCAGATTACAGCACCCATCAGAACACCTAACACCCGGTAACACATCCTCTTGTACCTATGCATGCGCGTTTTCGTCCTGCCATACTGTCCACTAGATGAAGGGGCTGTTGGTCCAGACTGTTCCATCCTCAACGGCGATTCGAAGTAGCTCTCTCTCAGACTGGTTGGAGGGTCGTATTGTCCTAAAAAGTCCCGTTCGATGTATTCCAGATATGTTCGATAGTGTTCATGTGCGGAGATCATGCTGGCCATTCTAATCTTGCGATGCAATCTTGAAGGAACGCATTCACAAGATGCATACGATGAACGCGACAACTGTCATCCATTAAGACGAATTCGACAGCGAAATGCTGCCTGTATGCTTGCCTGTACGCCGGAGGATGTAATCCCTGTACCGTAAAGTCGTTTGACTGCCTTTTACGACCACCAGTGGTCTACTGTGGCACCAAGTAAAGCCTCCGCAAAAATCAGGGAACCACCACCTACTTGCACAGGTTGACCAGACTGCCTCAAAAAACGTCTCCGACGATTGTCTGGGTGCAAGCAGAGTCTATCTGTAAATATCACTTAATGCCGATTCTGACGAGTCCATTCACATGCTGTCGAGTCCTTCAATGCCGCGCTGTATGGTGTCTAGGTGTCAAAGATGGACCTTTTTATGGACGTCGGGAGTGAAGCTACATGTCATGCAGCCTATTACGTACAATGATCCTAAACACGACGTACGGCTGCACGAAAACCATTACTCAGCATGGCGGCATTCTTCTCGAGGGGGCTCTGAGCTGAAAACCGTAAGTAGCGATCTTCAGCTGCTGTGGTAACCTGTGGGCTGCCACGGCGAGTCGATTCATCATCAGTTCCTATATCTCTGTACCCTCTCCACGTACAAACTACATCGCTGTGGTTCATTATAAGACGTTTGGAAACTTCCCTTGATGAGAGTCCCTCCAAACACATTTTAGGCATTACAGAAACTACAGTCCTGAATGTACTTACTTCCTGCTGTTATGACTGGAACTAATCGGCAGTCTTACCCACTCCGTCATATTGGCACTGCAGATGCGAGGTTGTTTACATCTTTGTACGGGTTGAGTGTCATCTACTGACAATGTAAAGAACTGTATTCTTCATAGCAATACACACGTTCAATATCTGTGTACAGGAGACCTTGGAAACAAGATGATCCAACACCATTTTTTTGTGTTTAGATTTAAATACGTAAGAATGTATTCACACCTCCTTCATATGAAGGATCATCTTTTCTCTGTACCGAATGTAAGGTTGAAATATGGACATATTGCGTTATCATACAAATAGTAGAGAGTCTATTTCAAAGCATTCGATTTAAGTGTAGGGTGTGCCATTTCCGACAGTGTTTTAAGAGAAGGCATGGACGACTGAAATGCATCGATGGGTTGAAGAATTAACCCTCGTATGTAAACGTTCGGGTCGGATCCGACCCCCCTCAGAAGAGTGCGCATGTGTCTTTCCCCCCGTCCTCCAGGGCAACGTGGCCCCAGGTACCCTCCCAGGCAGTCATGACGCACGCTCTGTCCAGTCAACATCAGACTTAGGTGAGCACAACATTTGTTTGTTTGCTGTACAACGATAGATTCCCCGATCCAGGGTCGGATCCGACCCAGGGTTTATTATTGTTCCAGTCTTATATTATTATGTATAATATTGTTATATTATATTATATTGTTATATATTATTCTTCTTCAAGAGTTCCTGACGTGTGGTATATAATTTCCTGATATGTGATAAAATGTCCTGATAAAAAGGTAAAGCAGTCCACAATCCGAAGATTGGTTTGAACACCACAGTGCTTTACAAGGCATGGTTCTGTTTAGAGGTGGTATGCCGTTGCCTTCCTCCGACCTTCGAACTGACTTACCCAGCCAGTTATAGGGGGACCTACAGTTTAACGTGGGTTCCGAACCACGGTGCTACTCGGTATTTTTCACATGAGCAATACTGCCAGAGGTGAAAGAAGTGGAAAGTGACAGATAAAAATCCCAGGACCTGGCGGGGATCGAACCCGCGACCTTGGGATTTGTAGTCTGGCACTCTACCACTGTGCAACCGAGGCGCACAAAGTCCTGATATGAGATATATAATTGCCTGATGTGTTATATATAAAGGTACGAATATTTGATATGTAAGTTCCAGATCTGTGATGAATAAGTTTCTCAATTCATGAATTTTATGTGATATACGTCCCTAAGACACGAAGTTTACGTGATATGAGTTTTCTTTAGTCTCTAATCTAAGTATTTGTTTAGAAATGGCTAGAATATAATAATGAAATAATTGTTTTTAAGTTATTTTATTTCTTTTGTGTGTTTTTTTCCTTTTTTTATAGTGTTTTTTATAATGTCTTACTATATTCCAAAAGACTGAAACAATTCTTTCAGGTGCCTTAGTCATCCATTACTTTGAATATATGTAATTGAATGTTAAATAAACTATATTATGTATAAAACTGTGTGCATTATTGATTCCCGTACTCAGAAATTGCAATTATGAGGCAAGGGGTCGGATACGACCCAATGTTTATATTTGTGTGGTCACTAGCAACGTTTATAGAGGAGAATTAACACGCGGCCGAGTCGGTGGTAGCGCTGAGCGCCTCCTGTGGAGAGCAAGTGTCGAGGCCAGGGCAGGGCCGGTCCCTCTGCAGGGCGCTTTAACGAGCTTCCCGCTTAAGCAGGCGGCGGCCCGATGAAGAGTGACGGCCTTTCATGTCTCGCCGCCATCGCCTCCGCCCACGCGAGGATGCCCGCTCAAGGAAGGCCACACCTGGCGTCCTGCCGCTCTCTGACACACTGTGCGCGCCTTTGGCAAGCGCAAGTTGCTAAGGCCCAGCTCACGGAAACGAGGAAACGGTGAAGGTGGTAGGCTGTTCGCGTGCTTCTGTCGTAAATACCTGTGGCAAATGTGTAAAGGACAGTGGGTAAGGTGATGCAGGTCCACGCCGTAGCGCACGAAGTGTAGCTCGGAATCTTGCCCATTGGTAAAACAGGATAAGTGGCTCCCAGAATGAAACTTTCCCTTAAGCTGTGGCCAAGCCAAGACTCCACCATATTCTTTCCTCCAGGAGTGCTAGTCTTACATGGTTCGCAGGAGAGCTTCTGTGAAGTTTGGAAAGTAGGAGGCGAGGTACTGGCGGAAGTAAAGTTGTGAGGCGGCATCGTGAGTCGTGTCGGGATAGCACAGTCGGTATTGCGCTTGCCCGCGAAAGGCAAAGGACCCAGGTTCGAGTCCCGGTTCCGGCACGCAATTTTAATCTGCCAGGAAGTTTCAGGATAAGTGGCTATCTGCGACCTACTTGCTGACACAGTAAAACGCTGGTACTGACGAGTTTTTCAGTGCTTACAGTACTGAACATTGAAACTGGCAGCAGTATCTTTGATGTCAATGCGATATATTGCAGCAACTGGCGTCCCGTAAGATGGCAACAGGGACTGGAACGTCGCGCAAGGACTCCGGGACCAACATAAGGACGACCGCACAGCCAACACTCCGCAGCTGCCGCCGATAGCGACTCGTGGAGACCGCATACAGGTCGGCAATGCGCCAGTCACAAATAGTTGTTCATCGCCGGAGCGATTCGCAGTGCTTAACTGACCGAAAGTCAGGCCGACTTCTAATTAGCACTGACAGCCTTGAGACACTATTGCTAAGCGGACCGACGCACAGTGGTACGGATCACACCACAATTGGCCAAAAATAGAAAAACTCCAGATTTGAGCGAAAATTGGTATATAAAACTGATAACTAATTTCATATCAATATTTTAAAATTTAAAGTAGCAGATCCAACATGGCTGACCTCTTCATTAGAACGCATACTTCGTTCGCGACCCCAGCGTGCAGTGTAAGTAACATTCTTAGTTTCGGTTCTTGAAGAAGACTGCGCTGTACTTAGTCCACAGACATTCAGATTAGCCATAGAAAGTTTCTCTAGCACAGTTCAATCCTTCATCCAGTGAAAGGTTGACACACCTCGTAGCCTGTTAATACTAGGTATCGAGATACTTTTGATGAGGTATTGTGTGAACGCTAATCGAGCGGAAGGTTGTTAATGACAACCGATGGTTGTATGCTTCACTTGGTAAAGAAAGAAAGAAAGATTAGGGTTTAACGTCCCGTCGACATCGCGTTCATTAGAAACGGAGCACATGCTGGATAGTTTGTGTCATGGACGAGGCAGGAAATAGGCCGTGCCTTTGAAAGGAACTATCCCGGCATTTGCCTGGAGTGATTCAGGGAAATCCGGGAAAACCTAAATAATGATGGCTGGTTTAAGCCGCCGCACTGCAGAATTCGAGTCCAGTGTTTTACCACTGCTCCACCTCATCGGTCTTTACTTTGTAGTAGCAGTACCGGATCTACGATACATCCGCGGCACGGCATCTGCGAAGTAGGTTGTTGCCTACTGAATGGAGTGCAGGATGTTACCCGAAGGTATTGCCTGCTGCAGCTGGTGTCGGAAGTTAGACTAGCAGGGTTTTAAGAGGGTCCAAGCTTGGCTGTCACGAGGGATCATTCTAGGATAAAGGTCACATGGGCCTACCAGCGGGCCAGTAGGACCACGGGCCGCTTGAAGCGGTCGTCTTCGTTGGGTCTGCCCAGCCCTCAGATGACAGGATTACTCAAGTACGAAACGTCCGAATTGGGGCACAAACTTTATAGTAGCCCCCCTCCACTCCCCCCCCCCTCAAGTGCTGTCCGGAGCAGACCACTGGTTTGCCGCCCCCCCCCCCCCCTCCTCCATATGTTCGAGTCTAGTTAGGAATGGTTCGCAAGTGAGACACTGTATTCCCACTTGAAAAGCGCAGCTCACAGGAGGAAAGAGGGATCTCCGAGCATCTGACCGCAGTGGTCTATCGGACCATACGCTACGGGCACCTGAATCTATATATCTAGCATTAATCTGTCTTTATGGTGCTCACAACGACGTGTATTATTTGACTACTTTGATTAAGCGAAGTCACTCCATGAACAACGTTAATATACCAAAGCTTGCCAGGAAAACTTGATCTACGGTCGACAAAGCGGCATACAACTTGACATAGCATGGGTACAGCCGTAATGAAGAATACAGCCTGTTGTTAAGTACAGAAGCTAATATCACACACGAGTGCGTCTGTTAATTGTTTTTCGTACGAAATTTTACCATACACACTTATCAGAAAGGTGACCTGACTAAAATGCATCTAAGATTACTCTGGAATTCTGGTGTATTCACCAATAACGTTACCTTCCCTGCTTAACTGAAGATCATTTCCAGCGGTGTGCAGCTACACAGTCTTACTAGCGAACTGAATGTCCGGAAAAGTAGGGCGTGACCCAACAGATAGACAAAAACTGCACGGTCGTGAGGCATTTGGCAGGCCCTTGGCGCCACGAGCTCTCGTTGCATCCTGCTGCGACCAGAATCTGGGCTTCGGGTACTTATTCTGCTGTCATGGATGACGGTTATTCAGCTATGTTTCACCTAACTTTTCACGACCACGGAACGAAAGTGCACGCTAAAGGTGTGTGAAACTGATGTAAACATCTGTGACCACCGTGCAATGTCATTCCTCTCGTCGATTCTACCATATCGAGATAACATGGCACCTCAGTCCAACATTTCAAAAGCCAGTATTGCAGTATCCTGTTGACGAGAGATTTCGTGACTTATGGGAGAGATGACTTTACGTCACTCTCCTGACGATCAGAGTAGCTCGCACACACTGAATACATTTCAGACCCGTAGAGGTCAGTAAAAAAAAAAAAAAAAAAAAGAGAGAGAGAGAGAGAGAGAGAGAGAGAGAGAGAGAGAGAGAAAGAAAGAAAGAAAAGGAAGTACCGTCTTTGTACAGTCGTTAGTGATAATTTTCGTGAAGGAATCACCGAATGTCAACCTATCCAACGGCCAATGGTTATAAGCGTGTGGCAGACTCAACCTGGGAGGGATCCTATAGTCTTACTGATCACCCATTCTGTTTTTAATGCTGTATTTCAATCAATTCATAAAATAAAAGAAATACCGAATTTTTATGTCATCTTGTTATTCTGTGTGAACGTGAAAAAAAGTAATGGAAGTGTATTCCATCATCAGTGTCCAGTTTGCAAGAGAAATCTAAGCATAACGTCGTTCCCCTAAAAGTAAGACCTAACCTATCTAAATGTGACAATGACCAGCCTGCTATTGTGATCACAAAAATATGAATGTTTTTATTCTGATTGTAGCGATTATGTCTGCAAAAGGCTGAGTAAGTACAACGAATTGACTGTTATGTGAGTTTACTCTGAACAGATAACACGACTGAGAAAGTGTGGAGAATGTTGCAGCCTATTTTAGAAACAGAACTGTTATTGTGGACGGCGGTGAAATGTTTGATGAAGTACATGGGCGCGCGGTGTGAGGCGCCATGTCAGGACTGTTCTGTCGCTTACGTCGGAACTATTCTGTAACTCCAGGGACCGATGACCTCAGGTGTTTGACCCCTTCGGTTTGCAAACTTTCGAACATTTAAATCTGAAGCACATTGCCTGAAGGTGTTTAGAAGAGAAGACCTCAAATCGGATACGGTGACAACATATGTGTAGGAAACTGTACGCGGTAGTCTGATTTCATGGACAATAGTTCTGAAGATTAATGTTCATAGCTTTTGAAAATTGCTGAATACGTTTTTGCTATCCCTGACCACAACGCAACAGTGAAAAGGGCATTTTCCTTGCGAAGTATACATTGGACTTTTACCAGAAATAGAGTTTCTGTACTATGTATAAAGAATTTTTGATCGTCAGTTATAACTATACAGCCGGCCGCGGTGGCTGAGGGGACTGAGGCGCATCAGTCACGGTCTGCACGGCCACTACGGTCGGGGGGTTCGAATCCCCCCTCGGGCATGGATATTTGTGCCGCCCTTAGTCTTAGCTAGTTCATAAGTAGTTTGTAAGCTTATGGACTGATAACCCCGTAGTTAAGTCCCATAAGTTCTACAAACATTTGAACGTTTATAACTATACAGATGTCACTGGTTCTGAATTATACTACAATATTAAATCCTAGAAAGAGTTACTTAAGAAGATAGGAGGAAGGATGAAATACAGTTTTATTTCTGACATGAAATACTTTATGCATGGCTGTTAATCAGCGAGTGTACTATATTAGAGTTTTTTTTAAACAACTACAGCCCTCTGTTCCACGTTACAATTGAAGGCTGTAGTTGTTTAAAAAAGTCTTATATCAAAGACTAATATTCCCGACTTTTTAATCTATATACAAGGTAGCCGCTAGGTGCGTATGACAAACGGGACTGACGTAGCTGTCGAAAGGTCACAGCAATCAGGTTGTTACTGGGTGTGTACGTGACGTAGCAATGAATAACAACATGGCTGTGTAACGCAGTGGTAAAAGACTGTGCTGAAGTTCGTGGGTTCCAACTTCATCGTCTGCGATTATTTTAATTTCTAAAACAAATTTATTTTGATTGTTGATTTTATTAACATGAAATTTTTTACGTTTTAATACCCTGTTACGTAAGTTTTATAAAAGTATCGAACTTCTTATTCGGACTTACTTTTGATCCTATGATTCTGTTTTTAGACTGCAATCTGTTTGTGTCATTAATAAGGTGTAATTAAGTACCGCCGGCTGCGGTGGCCGAGAGGACTGAGGCGCTCCAGTCACGGTCTGCACGGCCACTACGGTCGGAGGTTCGAACCCCCTCTCGGGCATGGATATTTGTGTCGTCCTTAGTGGTAGCTAGTTCATAAGTAGTTTGTAAGTTTAGGGACTGATGACCCCGTAGTTAAGTCCCATAAGCTATACAAACATTTGAACATTTGAATTAACTACCAAGCAGGAGTGCTGATTGGTTCGTAACACGGCAGCTCGTCTAACCTCTACCCAGTGGGAGGATCTTTTTAGGTAGGCTAACGAATGATAGCGAGGAAGTACAGTTCGCTTTTAGCGCTGTATCTGAAATTTTTCTGTGTGTCTGCTCATAGAGATAAGCTTTGATCCACGTGAACGAAGCAACCATGATTTTAGTTGTGCAGCAGATGATTTTGCCACATACACCACCTCGCGGTTGCATGGGATTACATTGACAACTACAAAACGCGACTTTTGCTACAGTTCGGTCACTGATCACTTAAAAGTAGCTGCAGACAGGCCTTTTCGCATTGCAGACATTAGGTCTTGGCGGCCCCTGACAACACTGCCCCATGTTACTAAATAGTATTAGTAACATCTTTTAAGGAATCCGCCGTGTTTGTGCACCACGTACAGCCGAGCGGTAGCTGCTTGTAGCGCCAGTGACAAGCGTCCACTAGCGAGTAGCTTTAATGATGGTTCGGCACTAGCCGGGGCCGCGGCGGCGGCGGCAGCGATGGCGGGCAGAGATGCGCCGGCACCGTGTCGCGTGCCGGCCGGCCGTTGCCGTGCACGCGCGCCGCCAATCAGGCCGGCACTGGCCACTGCCTAGTGCCGAGGCGCCCGCACTGCGGCGGTAGCGGCGGCGCAGTAGCAGACACAGTGCGCGCGCGCACGCCATAAGCGCGGCATCCCAGGACGCCGGACGTCGAAAACTGGAGCGAGGGCCAATTGTTTCTCACAATTCATCACATCGCTACAATATTTCAAAACACACACATTCCTCACTACCAGAGAGCAATCGCTGCGGGGTGTCGTCGTCGTCGTCGTCTTCAGTCCGCAGACTGGTTTGATGCAGCTCTCCACGCTACCCTGTCCTGTGCAAGTCTCTTCATCTGAGAAAACGTTCGGCAACCTACATCCTTTTGAATCTGTTTACTGTATTCGTCCCTCCGTCTTCCTCTTCCATTTTTACCCCACACGCTTCCTTCTAATTCTAAGTTGACCATTGTCTCAGAATGTGTCCAACCCTTCTCTTAGTCAGGATATGCCAGAAACTCCTTTTCTCCCCGATTCGGTTAAGCACCTCATTAGTTACGTGATCTACCCATCTAAATTTCATCATTCGTCTGTAGCATCACATTTCAAAAGCTTCTATCATCTTTTTATCTGAACTCATCGTCCACGTTTCACGCCCATACAATGCTCCCCTCCAGGCAAATGCTTTCAGAAAGAACTTCCTAACATTTAAATTAATATTGGATGTTAACAAGTTTCGCTTCTTTAGAAACGATTTTCTTCCCATAGCCATTCTGCATTTTACATCATCTTTACTTCGGCCATCAGAAGTTATCTTGCTATTCAAATAACAAAATTCATCTACTTTTACTGTCTCATTACGTAATCAGATTCCTTCAGCATCGCCTGATTAACGTTACATTCCATTACCTTCGTTTTACTCCTGTTCATGTTCATCTAATATCTCCCTTTCAAGACACTGTCGATCCCATTCAATTGCTCCTCCACATCTTTTGCGGTCTCTGCGACAAACCGCAATATTTTTATTTCTTATCCCTGCACTTTAATGTTCAAATGTTCGTTAAGCTTAAGGGACTTAACTACGGGGTCATCAGTCCCTAAACTTACAAACTACTTACAACTAAGGACGGCACAAATATACATGCCCGAGGGGGGATCCGAACCCCCGACCGTAGTGGCCGTGCAGACCGTGACTGGAGCGCCTCAGTCCCCTCGGCCACCGCGGCCGGCCTTGCACTTTAATGCCCTCTCCAAATTTCTCCTTCCATTCCTTCACTGCCTGCGCAATGTACAGATTGAACAGCATTGGGGAAAGGCTACAACCCTGTCTTACTCCCTTCCCAACCTCTGCGTCCCTTTCTTGCCCTTCGACTCTAATAATCGCTGTCTGGTTTTTGTATAGGTTGAATATAGCTCTTCGCTCCCTATATTTTACCCCTGATACCTTCAGAATTTGGTAAAGTGTATTCCAGTCGATATTGTCAAAAGCTTTCTCCAAATCGACAAACGCTAAAAACGTAGGTTTGGCTTTCCGTAGTCTATCTTCTAAGATAAGTCGTAATGTGAGTATTGCCTCCCGTGTTCCTGCATTTCTCCTAAATCCAAAACTGATCTTCCCCGAGGTCGGATTCGACAAGTTTTCACGTTTGTCTGTAAATAATTCGTGTTAGTATTTTGCAACCATGACTTATTAAGCTCATAGTTATGCAATTTTCACATTTGTCTGCACTTGCTTTCTTTGGAATTGGAATTACGATATTCTTCTTGAAGTCTGAGGGTATTTCACCTGTCTTATACATCTTGCATACCAGGTGATACAATTTTTTCACGACTAGCTCTCCTAACATAAGCAGTTCAGACGGAATATCATCTACTCCAGGGGCCTTGTTTCGACTCAAGTCCTTCAGAGCTCTTTCAAATTCTTATCACAGTATCGTATCTCCTGTCTCATCTTCCTCCACTTCTTCCATTTCTGGAATACTGCCTTCAAGTTTATTTCCTTTCTATAGGCCATCTATATATTCCTTCCACAGTTCAGTTTTCCCCTCTTAGCTTAATGAGAACCACCTATTATCCCAAGGTATGACCTCGAACTATGACATACAAGAGATAAGCCGTCACATAATGTTGCCCATGTTGTCCTAAATTCATGAACGACTTCAACCAGATTCGGTCCAATGTACACTTCCCAACAAAAATGCCCTTTTCAGTTCTCCCCGTGCGACTATTCCAGAATGAGAGCACTTCCTGACTTGCAACAAATTTCGAGCATAATGTAAAAACTGTACGAAACTTTTTCTCGATGACAAACACACCAAAACCATTGAAGTTTATCACTTACTACTTTTCCCATGTTCAAGGAATAAAATACGGCATTGGGAATGATTTAACAGTTTATTACTTTTACACTACTAATGGTATAAACGCAAACCAAACGTAACTTCGAAATTTTATGACTGCCACACACAGTTCACCAGCTATGAGGTCAGAAACAACAAGACTCATCAAACATGAGGTTTATATTTATTACTCCTTTACTACAAACTATTCGCGACATATTTTACAGGCAATATGTCAGTGTGTTGAAGAGAGCGTATAAAATGAACATTAACAAGAGCAAAACAAAGATAATTGAATGCAGTCTTAGAAAATCAGGCGATGCTGAAGGAATTAGATTGGGTAATGAAAGAATGAGGGTGGTAGATGAGTTTTGTTACTTGGGTAGTAAAACAACATATGACGGTGGCAGTACAGATGATATGAAATTTAGAATGGCAATGGGAAGAAAAGCATTTTTGAAAAAGAGAAATTCGCTAACATCGAATATTAATTTAAGTGTAAGGAAGTCTTTTCTGAAGGCATTTGTGTGGAGTGTTGCCTTGTACGGGAGTGAAACATGGACGATAAGCAGTGCTGACAGGAAGAGAATAGATGCTTTTGAAATGTGGTGCTACAGAAGAATGCTGAAGATTAGATGGGTAGATCGCACAACTAATGAAGAGGTAGTGAACAGAATTGGTGAGAAAAGGAATTTTTGGCATACCTTGACTAAAAGAAGGGATCGCTTGGTAGGACACATTCTTAGACATCGAGGAATCGTAAATTTAGCATTGGAGGGAAGTGTGTGGCGTAAAAATCGCAGAGGGCTACCCGTGCCTCATTTTCTAAAGGCTTCCCCAGTAGTTCTAGATTGTGTTCGCTTATATACTATGCTAGACGAGGTATGAGTCAGTGGAGAGGGAGATAGGCATGGTGGGCGGCGGTCTTCAGTAATTAAAGCAGATGCTACCTGCATTCAAAGCGATGGCAGTTAGCTCGCCCACGCAGCCCTGCCCTGCGCTGTCTCAGAGTGCATTCGTCCAAGACACACGACCCCACCCCAAAGCTTATGGTTTGCGACGCGGTAAATTACAACTCTCTCTCACCTATAGTTTTTGTGAAGAGACGCTGGCAACCGCTCGATACGCGCAGAATCTTATTTTGCCATTCTTCAACAAGAATATGATGTGTGGCTCCAACAGGATAATTCACGCTCACACACGGCGCGTGCCCTACAAGACGTGCACCAACTTCCCTGGCCAACACCATCTCCGGACTTCCTTTTTGTTTCCCCACAATCAAGCACGTTTGGGAAACGATGGCACCAGAACTGAAACGTGCAACTCGTCAACTCAACTACTGCGTAAGTACGTGAACAGGTCGAGCGGGCGTGGAACAACGTAGGCCAAGACACTCGCCATCTGTACGATAGAATGGATGTCTGAATTGCCGTCCGTGGAAACTACACCGCGTACTAATATGGGCGTCCCAGCATGGAACGACACCTGGCATCTCTGTACCACTTCAGCTGTTTATCTGTAAATGCCACCATTTCATGAATTCCACGTACACTGTTTCAACAATGAATCTTTAGTGAACGGGAAAACTAAGTGGGTGCACTAATTTTTATTTTCGGCATTGTATTTATGATTGACTCTAAGACAATGGATACACCCAGACTTTAAAGCAAGTTTACGGAAAATACTATTTTCGAATTTCAAACGCAAGAGTTGCCGTTTACGGCAGAACCTAAAAGAAAAAAAGTATTCGTTCATCAGTTGTTTAAAAGAACTTGAAATCGCCGTTATTCTTGTCTAGAGAACTATGCATAGCTTTCCAGATGACCGCTAACTAATGGTGTGATAGGGGACCTGGCCGGCTGACCTTGCCCGCGGCTGTGAAATGTGAATTACACGGTTCGTGAGTCACCATGAGTCAGGCGCCGTAGGTAGTAAGACGCGGGCCGCACCAAGAGAAATTTCAAGCTTATAGGAAACAATAAAAGCCGCGGCACATCGGCGCCAGCTGGCTTCACTGCTCTCGGGGCAGTTGTGCCAGACGCAAATAGAAATAAGCAAGAAGTATAAAAAAATAAAAAATGTTTGTAAATCTAGGAGGCTTAACTGCTGCAGTTATCAGTCCCTAAGCTTACAAACTAACTTCTGCTAAGGATAACACGTACGCACACACACACACACACACACACACACACACACACACACACACAGCCATGTCCGACGACGAGCAACCGCACGCTCAGCAGGCAGAGCGACCTCGGCCACTGCACCGCGACACACAAATAAGCCTCTAGTATAACGACACGAGAGTCTACAAAAGTTTGCCCCGCATCTTTCAATGTTAGTGCAGTATTTATTTCAACGTGTTTCCATTGCTGGCAACGAACGGGACCAGTTCCTTGAAATTTAATGCTAGCTTGCGCCCATTTGCAATTTATCAACGAGAAAGATTTTTCAATATGTGTAAGAGCGCATTCAACTGCACAGCTGAGGGGCCGGACGGCGCAATTCTGTCACGGTCTATAACCAAAATAAGCAAGCGTATGGTGGGCATTGAGACTGGCTTACTCTAGTGTACAATGTGTAACAGTAACTGTGCGCGCGACTCAGAAAACCTACTCCCATCTTCTATCATTGTAACTGTCGATACGTTTGGATCTTAAAGTGAGCGGGTAACCAGCACGCGACATTGCCACATAACATACAATTTTAACTGGACTGGCAAAATCCAAATGTTTATTAAGCTTATGGCACTTAACTGGTCATCAGTCCCTATACTTACAAAATACTTAACTATCGTATACTAAGGACAACACAAACATCATGCCCGAGGGAGGATTCGAATTTCCGACGGGGAACAGCCTCGCGCATCGGAGTATAGCGCCTCAATGCGCTCGGTCACTCCGCCGCGGCCAGACTGGCAGTGGTCCATTATTCTGTGACAAATGGAATTTTGGTTCTGACTGGGGAGCGTTTTGGAATTGCGAGAGGTTAGGGCGACCGCTCGCGAAAAGCGGGGATCCGGATTCGAGCCCCCGTCAGCCATAAATTTGCATTTGCCACCAAATAATAGACCACCTTGCAAAGTGCAGCTTAAATGCGAATCAGTAATTGATCATTCGACAAATACGTAGCTGCAGGCCATGTACAACGTCTGCTCCTCTGGAACAGGCGTTTCATTGTATGTACACAGTATCACTGGCGTCAGTGAAGCAATCATTTTCCTCTGAGTGCCATGATCCCATTACCGAGCTCTAATAAACTGGTTTAGTGCTCCACCTTTAGAGTTTTGACAAACTGGCCAATAAATGCGTCGTGTCTGGCTGTAATTACTGGAAACACTAACTCGTTGTGTGGCTCGGTAAGAGGGCGGCGTCAGACTTTGACAACATGTGCTACTTTGTGAGAGACAGAGGTGAGGAGGCGGCGGCTGCGGACTGCCTGCGCAGACAGGTCGAGACCCGCGGCCTCCAGCTGTGCAGGAAGCCTGCCACTGCCGCGCAAAGTCAATAAGGCCCGCCAACACTCCAGAAACCATACCAGCTCACACAACACGCCGAGGGAGACTATTTATCTGCAACTTCTGTTTGCACCCTCAACAATCCACACACACTGAAACTAGTCTATTTCCGTCTTGTGGTACCCTACCATGCCTTGTCCTGTGACACATGGCTATTTACTCCGTCGAGATGACCCTCCGATTTGCGATGCTTGTGGTATGCAAATCACTGTACGCCACATTTCACTTGAATGTATTTCCTACCGTGCTGCTTAGGGCAGCGGTGGTCCCCTGCCCACTGTTTTAGCTGATGACGGGGCGAGTGTGACGAAAGTTTTCAATTTCTGTGAACTTTCTGGACTCTGGCCTAAGCTTTTAGGCTGGAGGTTTTAGGACATTAACGAATGGCTCGCCCACCACTCCTCTGGCACGGCATTTTGAGAACGTCTACAACTGTAAACCTTGGACGATCACCATCTATTACTACCTTGCCATGTTTGGTTGGGTCTTTGCTTCGTTCTCCTAATCGTTTGGCTAGGTTGGTTACTTTCCTTTGTGTTCCCTATTTGTGTTCATTTCATTTTATTCAGGTCACACGTATCGCCTAATTATCTTGTACGGGCGCTAAAGACCTAGTTGTCGTGCGCCCATAACATCATATCCATCCATCCTACCATGCCACTATGATCCATCAGTGTACTGCAGGGCTCAGATCAGTGGAGAAGTAGTTTTAACAGTGCTGAGAACCGAAGCTGGTGACCCCTACATAGAAACAATACTGCAAGAAGATTAGTGAGGGAGGTCAACTTATTCCATCGAATGCTTCCTTCAACACTGACCAAATTGCTATTTTGACAAAAACTGACTTTTTGAATCACTCATGTGGAACAACATACCGTGACCACACACACACACACACACACACACACACACACACACACACACACACACACTTGGTTAATCCCCTTATGTTGCTCCACATAAGTGATTCATTGCATCAACAACTGCAGTAATCAGCGATACAACTTAATGGAACCGACCTTTCAACAGCACCACACAACCAAAGACTTTTCGCCACAAACAAAATTATATGCATAACCAATATGTAAATGACGTGTGTGCACGTGAAAAGCCGTCTGTTGATGAACTGAAAAGTTCGAAACCGGTAACAGCGCTATTTAGAAAATAAAAAAAGTAAAGCAGTCAACAATTCGAAGATTGGTTTGAACACAACAGTGCTTTACTAGGCATGGTCCTGTTTGGAGGTGGTATGCCATTGCCTTCCTCCGACCTTCTAACTCACTCACCCAGCCAATTATAGGGGGACCTACAGTTTAACGTGGGTTCCGAACCACGGTGCTACTCGGTATTTTTCACATGAGCAATACTGTGAGAGGTGAATGAAGTGGAAAGTGACATAAAAATCCTAGGACCTGGCGGGAATCGAGCCCACGACCTTTGGATTTTTAGTTTGGCACTCTAACGCTGTGCAACTGAGGCGCACATAGCATAATCAAATGTTCTTGGTTGCCGTTTTCTTTATTGTAACAATCACCCAGTACTGATCAAATTATTTCACATCCAGAAATCACGAGAACCTCACGCTGCATACCAAAGTACATTTCCAATTTTCCCCAACACCTATACAAATGATTGTTTCCTCAAAGATAAAAAGAGCAAATGGGGCCTGGAAAATGAAAAATGAACGCCATGAATTCGTCGACCCAGTAGAGAAATTTTATTGACACATTCTGGAGGATTGGTCATCCAGGTAGAGGCATATGCACGTGAGCACAATCAAAAGAGCGTGCGCAATATCGACGCTAGCAGCGTGTATACCCTCCATTTGCAGCAATGCAAGCTGTAGTTCTCCCATGCAGACGATCGTAGAGGTTCCGAATGTAGTCTTGCAGAATGGCCGGTCCTGCTATTTCCACCTGGTGCAGCAGTTCGGCCAGATTTCCTGCAGTTGGAGCACACCGCCCAAGGCGTTTCATCAGGTCCCAGACATGATCCATGGGCGACGTATCTGGGGATCGTGCTGACCAGAGTATTGACGTACACCTTTAAGAGAAGGTTGGGTGGTGCAGGATACATGTGGTCGTGCACCGTCCTGTCGGAAAAGCATATCGCCTTGGTGCGTGAACGGTAGCAAGACGATTTTAATGACGGTTTCAGCGTACCGTGCACTGTTCAATGTTCTCTCGACAATCGCCAGAGGACAACGGCCATTGTAGGATATTGCTCCGCACACCATGATGCCGTGTGCCGGCCACTCGTGCCTTTGTCGTATACACTCCAGATTATCGCGCTCCCCTGCACGACGGCACAGACAAATATATACAGACGGGAAACCTCCGTAAAGGCCCGGTCCTACGCTCAGGGGTGCGGGGAACGAGGGTTTCCAGCAGTTCCGTAAGATGTTCCATGATGGCGCTGCGGTCAGAAGCAGCTCTTTAAACTGGCCAGAGCAGGCGGCAGGTAGCGGATGTCCCCACCACCACCTCCCCTCACACGCCAGCAAGCCGACACAGCCGTGGCCTCGTGGCAGGCGGCACAAGCTCTCCCCTCAGTCTCCCCTCCACGCTACCCTCTGACGTGCGAGAGGCACCCTAAGCCAGCGATCCGCCTGACACCTGCTAGCATCTTACGGAACTACGAGGGGAGCGTAGGACAGTGGTTTAGGCGAAGGCTGCTCCTCTGTATATGTTACTATGTGACGACGGCACACACACGTACTACTACCATTGGCACCGAGGCAGAAGCGACATCACCAAAGACGACACGTCTCCATTCGGCCTTCCATAAGCTCCTATCGCAACTCCAATGGACGCAGGCTGAACGATGTTTGGATGTGAACTGTAGACGCCCTAACGTGGGCATGATTGTGCATTCAATATGGCGAGGATCGATGCGAGAGGCAGCTCATTTAACGACTGAGATTGGCAGTTCCGCATTCGAGGGTACTGTCCACTGGGAGTCTACTCTGTTCATCCTGGCGGATGCATAAATGCATATAGGTAGAGGTCTGCACGGATGCAGATATCGACAGTATTTCTTACTTTGCAGATAAAATTGTGAGTGACGCGGATATGCGCATGTTAAATGCGGTTAAAGAGCGAGGTATCTGCCCAGTACGTCTGTCGAAATGTTAGCTTAAAACATCAAGCCTGTGGACATTCTTGGAATCCCTGCAGGGCCCAGCTAGAGCGGAAGTCTGTTGTCGACGCCCCCTGGCCACAGTGGACGTAGGGACCTGCACCTAATTCGTTTACGCGACAGTGTCTTATCTGCGGTCTATCAGCTGCTTTCTGGATGGCAAACCGGCCCACTGCCCATCAGAGGTGCCGTGCCAAATTTCTTCTGCCTTCAGTTAGCATTTTGTAGTGACGGAATGACAACGTATATCGTAGTGAATACAGTGACAGTTCTTTCTTAAAATGAACGCGACATCAATGGATACTATATCGTGTAAAGTGAATACAGGTTATTTGACAGTGAAGGAAAATAAATTGAAATCTTCAATTTGAAGAAAAAAAAATGGATACGTATTTGATGGCAAGAAAAATATCAACGAACAGTACAGTCGCCCATAAAATACGAACAAAAATTCAAACATTCATATTTATGTATTAGATATATGGTGACGGAAGTAATAAAGATTGACAATAGCATTTTATAGCAACTTTCATAATCATATACGGTGTACAGTGAAAGTAACGTACTTAGGAAGGTACACAATGTTGGATTTTATAGGCTAGCCGTAGCTCAGCCGACATTGTGTCTTTTCGCTGACCGTTACCAATTAGAAGTAGACGGCAGTTTTAACACTTGAAATGACACGCTTTACTTTGTGTCTGTGTCTTTTGCGTTAATATCGGGAAAATAAAGTGTCCCTTTTGTAAAACTCCGAAATAACCGTATCTTTTTTAACGTAAACACAGTAAAATGTCCTCTATGCCGACCAGTTTTAACCACTGAAATTTAATAAGATGCCTGTATTAAACAGCTGACCTAGTGTTACGAGCAAACGGGCTCCGAAGCGCTACTGCGTGTGCCGAGCCAATGTTTTCCTGTTTGGAATAGCCTGTTTTGGAATACGTATAGAACAGTTACAGTGATTCGAGATGTAAAAAGTATTTATCACAGAAATGAGAATAACAATAATTATATCACTACGTACGATAGTTTTAGATACTGCTATCTACTACTATTACCCATTCAAAACTTTAATAATTGCAGATGATAACGAACTTGCGGATGTGGATAAGCGCCGCGGATGGTGTTGCGGATATGGGCCTTGCGGATGTGGTGCGGATGCCGATAACACTTTTCTTATCCGCAAAGACCTCTACATATAGGGTAGTGCGACACGAAACGTCGAACTTAATTTTTAGATCGTTGAAAATCGCCTAGATTCCGATGTTGAGGGTAGTGTACTGGCTCCCATACGGTAAGAAACGTGCAAGCCGGCACCCACCTGCATCTTGACGGCGATGATGATGGAGCTGAGGTCGGCCCCCAGAGGCTTCAGCACCACCAGCCTCGTGAGCGTCAGCGAGCACAGTCTGCAACAGAAGGAGGCAACATCAGGGCGGGCGACAAACAGAGAGGCATACTACGATTTTTGTCTGCTCCTACGGCAAACTGCATTTGCATTGGCGGCGATGTCAAATTATTGGTTCATCATCACCTTTGTCTTCTAAAAAACTGGAGACAACTGCACAGCTACGGCAATGAAGTATTTTCGTCCTATAATTCACCAACTAGCAGTAAAAGCAGGAAGACTAAATGTTTTCATTTCGCCTTTAAAATGAAGCGAGACAGTTCGCTAACAATAGGTTAGAATCACAGTTTAACACAGGAAGTCACTGACGTTTACTTTCATATTCTGGATCCTGACTGGTGTTATTCAAGTTCGAGTCTGTAGCAACAGGTCTTTCACACTCTCTCTAATCCCCAGTACCAGTCTGCCCAAAAGTTTGAGGACCTGTACACTGGATTCCGTTCTATGAATCTCGACGTGATTTCTCTTTTCTCCATTGCTAGTTTAACACCGAAACCTTCAATAAGCGGTAGTAATATTAAAATGAGAGATTATAAAAAAAAAAGCTAGTAACCTGTTAGATAGATGAAAAGTGATCGCCATAACTGTTAAGATGTGTATCCCACCAAGAGGCACGACTGTCAATATCTTCATGAAAAAATAAATAAATAATAATAATTGTGGATGCCGACGAACCCTGACTATACCTAGTTGTGCATCTTTTCATCCAAAGCAAATCAGCTGCCAGGAATGTCTTCCTTCACGGCTCCAAGGGCAAGAAACAATTGCTTGGGGAGAGATGAATGTATAGGCAAGGTGTAAGTATTTCCCTCAGAACAGTTATGGCGAGTATTTTCTCCAAATAATATACAGTTTACTTACTTTTTCATCTGCCTAGTTTTATTTGAGTACTACTTATACAACCAACCCCGGAAAGAAAAACATTTTATACATCTACCAGTATATGTATTTACAGGTAAACAAGTAAACTACTGCAGTCTTTATAAACAGTAGATTTGCAGCCACAATATGCTATCAGCCTCTACTTTTAGTTTTCAGGCGATAACGTCTTCGGTAGTTCGCATGTATGTGGTTTCTCCTATCTGCTAGTAGGAGCAGGTACTCCTAGGCGTACGATTCAACACTTCGGCACTTCTGATTGTAGGAGTTCACGACAATGTTATTTCATGTTTCTAATAACACGGCACGTCTTAACAGATAATCTAAAAAAAGAAGCAAAAAAAAGCATCAACAATATGTTGACTTTGAAAGCATTTAAACGTCCCTTTTCAAGATAGTAGAATATAACAATGATGCTAGAGGTACTGCGCTGATACAGGAAAACACCGAGACAAGAACCATTGTTCAGAACTAGCAATTTAATTGAAATCATTTTTGTAGCTGTATTTCTAATACTTTCCTTGTCTATAGTATAATATGCTAATTTCCCAATAGCCAGTAAGATATTTGGAGCTCATTCCTATGGCTGCTATCAGAATTTCATTACCATTATTAGTCAAGACATCCATATAGGTACGTCAAAATTTTGTCACTTAACGGACTTCCGACTTGCCCTACTGCCTCGTTTACTTTTGTGTAAGAGTAACTACGTGCCATTTTTCTTCATGATCAAAAAATGTGAAGTATGGTACTTATTTTCATGTATTTTCTTTTAATAGTTGCGACGGAGAAGGAAGGGAAGGAGTAGATGGACAGATGGTCGATGGAGAGGAGTAGGAGTAGGAAAAGATGGACGATTGCTTTTCTCAAGGATAGTACATCGCATGCTTGAAACTTGGCAAACATTTCCTGAGAACAAATCTTTTTTTTTAACTTTCCACAAAGCCACGGCAAATAAACGCAGAGTATTTATATGAATTTTTTTCGTCGATTCTAAAACCACAATTCTGCTATTTACTTTCGCGCTGATTTGACATCAGACTGATAGTGATCCACAGCAAAGGATGGTCGGGTTCGACTAGTTTGGATAAATAGATTATGGTTTTAGTTCAGAAATATTCCTAGTTGGAGTACGTTAGTTTTTAGCAGATCATTCGCGCCTTTATGAATGTCTGGTGGTTGCCCTAGGCGCCACATACTCTTGCCACGCCTCAAGTGCCGGCCAGAGCACGCCTGGGGCCCTATTCTGTATCTTTCGTACCGTTCGGTTCGGTGTCTTTTTCTCGGTGGTTACGTCAATTTCGGTTCGGTAGCGAAAATGGTTATTCTGTACGTTTCTGCGGCCTGCTACCGCCCGAAACGGCCACCGAAATTTCGAGCGCTGCACCGAAAGCCGCTGAGGTTTCGGTGAGGCCGTTTGGTTCGTTTCGGTGGGCTTGAATTGCGAAGATAAATTATTATTTTAGCAATGCTGTGTCGTTTTAAATTCCGATAATGATACATCTGTTGTTTTTAAGTAATATGTAACTGTAAAACGTTGATTTTCAAGGTTGTCTACATATATTATCAGAATATTTCGTTAAAACTGCTAGCGTTCTAGAGTTTAATATAACGATATAGCACTTCTGTAAACTCTATTGCAATAAACTTTATCTTAAAATACGCATCTCGGTAATGTCTTTAATGCGCCGTTTCATTTATCCTGCAAACTCTCATATTACGGAAGTGTAAATACGAAATCTATCAAATACGGCGTCACCTTCGTTTTCGCCGTTCGCAAAGCTGTCGCGTCGTATTTGGCAAATTTTCGTATTTGTACGTGAGAATTACTCAAATATGCACTCCAGATACTCTGCCGCATTGAAAATCTTCATAAAATGAGCCATTTTTACCGCAATCTTAAGTTCCTGTCGTGCCAACTAGCACGTTACCGACGTATCTGAACGGTACTTAGTAGTGTTTTACCTTACTTTTCCGTACAAGCTGAGTATTTATTACTTACAGGAAACACTTTTACAACGTTTAAGTTAAAATGAAAAGGAATTTTGTGAAGTTAGATAGTGCAAATCATACAAATTAGCTGCAGTATAAATAACGGATAATCATTCCGCAAAGAAGTCAATGGAAACAAAGACCAGCCAGTCTCGTAGACGCTGTGGTCTAGCGGTTAAGGCGACAACCTCCTACCCTAAGTGTTTTAGGTTCGAATCCTTCCTGGTGCGAAATATTTTTTCACCAGTCATCTTGTTTGGAAATACTTTTCTAGTGGTGTAAGAGAAGCATGATCTGCAATATTCTTTAGCATGTACATGTAAGAGCGAGCGCCAGCAGTAGTTTCTTATACATCGGGGTTCACTCTTATTATAAAACAAAAGATGAAATTTCTGTGAGTGAAACAAACGTAGACTTTTTATTCATTTACTTTTTTAGTCTTGTTACAAATAATTCATGTGTGACTACTCTCAATGCTTGAAATGCAGTTTGAAACAAAGAAAAGTTTTCAGCCTTCATGTTGACGATCACATAATCTTCAATATGAAGACTGAAAATTTTTGTACGTTTCAAACTATTTTTAAGCACTGATGAGAGTCTGACAGCGACCAAAATCAAATTTTGCGACAGTAAAGAAATATTTGCGACTGCTCTTCATCATCCGTATATGTTAACAGCCACTGAGCACTTGGATTCAAGATGGAATCAAACCTGACGTTTCATGTTTTGTCCAATTAACGACAGAAAATACTAAAACTGGTTATGAGTGAATCTAAAAAAATTCCTTTAGCTTTCCCGCATCGGCAAACAACTGTTTTATTATTAAACTATTGTACGCTCTTTCTTCAGTACAAAAACATTGACTAATTTGCGTTTCTAAGAGCTGTCTCCACAAATATGTAATCCTTTTCCTTTCACGCAACTTCCATGTACTTCTGTAGTGCCAAAATAAGAAATTTTTCACTGCTAGCACTGCGCTCTCTCTGCTGCTAACGCCGCGTCTTCCCTCCCAGCTCTTTGAACTCGCGCCGCCCCTATGAACCGCACAATTCTGCTCTCGTCTAGGACAAACGGTGGCACCTAACGTTTTCCAACAAACGGCAAAAATAAATTCAAACCTTTCCGAAACTTTTTCTCGCTTACACCCCCACAAAAAAATGTAAAGGGAAAAAGTTTGTCGCTTACTACATTTTGGACGTTGTTTTGGTAGAAGTTCTGCGTCAGTGGTGGGATTTTAATTTATTACTTCACTATCACTGAATATATTGGCCGGAAAGTTTGCAGACATCGACAACATATAGCACTGAAGGCAATTATTAAATTATTTTGCTGTGCGACTCTTAGTTTAGGAGATACAGTGTGATAAACATAGAGTAGCGTGAATAAACAACTTTTATGAAAAGTTTAAATATTCTCTGTTTTCAGTGACAAAAAGTTTTAATTAAATTTAAAAAAAAGTTTCAGTAGGTAGTTCTCGGAACACACTGTCGTGTTATGTCGCGAAATTATAAAATACGCGACTTTCATTTTTTACATTTTGATGGGCTGTCTCTCATTGTAGGAAACGCAGCGAACGCCGGCCACAACTGCCGTCCTCCCTGCTCATCAGCAGTGCGCATGCGCGGAGAAGCAGTCTGGCACTTCTGATTGGCTGATGCGAGCAGATCTGGCAACAGCGCCACCGTGAGCTTCGGTGTCCACGAAGACGGATCGCAACGCCACCGAAAGGCATACAGAATAACATAATGGAGCTGTATCGATAACTCGACCCCTCGGTGCGCTCTCTGACCGAACCGAACTTTGGGGCGCCGAAAAGATACAGAATAGGGCCCCTGGCCGAGTTGTCGCGCAGACGCAGACGGCGCGGCGCGGCCCGCCACGCACCTTCGTGTCATTTCCCTGGAGGGCGCGCCAGACATCGATTTTCGCCTTCGTGCGTCAGAGTCGGCAGGCTGGTTGCTCATGTATCATTTAAAAAAGTACCGCGGCCAATACGGACGGGGGAGCCCTAAGCTCGAGGAAGGGGAGGCAGCTGCCTCACGCCTGCCGCTCCACCACCTGCACGGTTAGTGACCGAAAGGGCTCTCTACTGCACGTCACACGTGTCCCGGAAGCTACTTTTAGAAACGAATTCAAAATATTGAAACATTTCCACTGTTTCAGGGCGTTGAAATAAATTCAACAGCGAAGTTGAAAATTTGTGCTGGACCAGGATTCGAGCCCGGATCACCGATTCGGGCCAGCTGTCGCCTTAACTAATTATTCTGTCCAGGAACGCTTCCCTTCCAACCCAAATTCTCAACTGCCGATTGATTCCTCTTGTTCGCAGCCTATACTGGATTCCCGCAAGAGATCAAGCGTTTGATTGCGTCTGCATTATATTTGTCAATTGTCTGTCGGTGGCATATTTTACAATTATTGAACATACACCATGCCAATAATTGCTATTTCAGACGGTGCGTTCTTATAACGCCAGCACGTTTCGCCCGCTATTTTTTACTGCACACAGTCTATTACTGTATAATGCAACAGGTCACGTTAGAAAATAGGCTGAGAGACCGAAAGTAGGCAAACACCTACCAAACTTTACGAAGCAAACTTTATTTAGCAGTGTACACAAATCTAGTAAATACTGCGATAGCACTAAAAATAACTGACAAGCATCAGTCTCTTGTCTACCAGCTCCAAGAAGAATTTGGAGCAGCTCCACTTAGTAATCTTCACGTAACCGGACTTGCTTTGATGCGCCTATGAACTAAAGCTATGTTTCGCAATCAAAAGACAATGCAATTTAAACATCTTTCGGTAAGGTTTCTTAATAATTGATCGAATTTCTCTGTTCCAAATTTTATGAATTCTCTCTTAATATCTCCAATGCCTGTAGGCCCTTCCAGTCTTTAAAGATTGTTTTGCATGATCACTATTTCCGTTTCAAAATGGATGTGGGTAGTATAATCTGTGGCTTTTCTTTATAATTTCTTCTTAAATTTTCTATAGTTCTTCCATGATTATGTGTGTGTTTTACCCCCAATATAGTATTCTATACTTGACATACTGTTTCCCACGCTATGTTTTTTGCTTCTGTCACCTTTTTGTGGATTTTAGCTTGTGCATTTAGTTATATTTTATTTTGAACATTTTAGTATTTAACAATTTTAAATATTTTCTTTCTTTAATTCCACTTCCTTTTCAATTTCTTCATCCCATTAATATAATTGATGGTTCTATTTCTCCTAACGCTTCTTTGACAAATTTATTTAGTTTATTTATGATATATTGATAAATATCCTCTGTAGTTGGCTACTATCAATTTTTCGTCTAGTCTCTTCTGACAAAAAAATACTGTCCTTTCTTTCTCAAAAATTCAACACTGACGTCATTAAAATAAGTTACGATTTTGTATTGTAAGTATGATCACCGGAAACAGAAATGTCCCAAAGTTGAGTCACAGCGGAACTCGACAAACAATATTACGTAACAGCAACCGTAACTAACTAGGCGCTGCCTCATTTTTGGCAAAATCTGTTCCTACTTAGTGATATTGTTTCGCAGAAGACAGTGTACTGCTCAGAAAGAGAAATTGATGTATGCTACTTAAAACAAGAAAGCAAAATCCTCTTGCCATTGCAGTATGTTTCATTGGTGATTCATTTGCGTGTAGCTGCTCAACCAGTCATTTTTTATTCCATTTGAATTGGTAGTGTCTACACAAAGAAAAAGTATCAGTAACATTAATTTGAGATAACACTGAATTTCACTTCTTGAAAGTTCATCACAACGTTTAGAAATAAATCAAGATTAGTACAGCCTCTCCTTCACGGTGGTAGTGTGGTTGCAATGTTAGCCTTTTCTAAAGGAATCCTATCAGTCCAGAAGATTTTAAAACTTCAGTATAATTCAATTACCGATTATTAATGAATCATGTTCAGAGGAATTCTAATGTGCATTCTCTATTAGATGGTAACAAGTTCTACATTACTATGACAGTAAAAATTTCAAATAGTTTGTTTTGATTTCGAAAGAAATAGCTAAAATAAACTGAAGCACTTTCTTTACGAATCAATTCATTTATTGAACCTAGCCGTAGTTGAGATGGAGAGTTACGGCAACATTATCTCAACCACGAGTAACCGGATACTGTTGTTTGTGAGAAACTAAATTATGGTTAGTGAGAGGTACATCAAACAAGAAGTCTGTTCCCAAAATTTATATTCTTAAAGAAACGACACACACACACACACACTATTTAGCCTCTGACCGTCCAAGTATTGACAAGAACATTCTATAAAAATGGGTTTATCGGAGAACTACTTTCAGAGAGGTTTGATAATAACGTTAAACAGTGATAGTAAATAAATCGGCAAGGTGCAGTTGGACCTAGTGAACGTAATCCGGCAGGCCACAACTGTGTCGCTGGGAAGCCATTGGCCTGGAGTCCCATTCGGCGCCAAGCCAATAAGCAGCGCCGTAAACGAAGCCTCACCACACCACTCCGACCCGCTGCCCGCTGCCCACGCGCGCTTCCGCAAACGGCTGCTGCCCACAACGCGACACCGCCCCGCTCTGCCGCGTGTGGGGGTCACGATGACGAGGCCAACCTTCTACACACTGTCTTATTGTCTGGACTGCATCGTCCTCTCATATCTCTGTGTAGTAATCACTAATGCAAATCTCGCGCCAACAATTAGCAGCATGTATTGTGGTGCAATACTGTTACTCGTTAGTGCAGGTCATCTATTATTGCAGGTCTGACGTTATCGACTGCAGTGTTCTTTAACTGTATTTACTTATCCCGACAAGAGTAAGGCCTAGAGGCCATCCTGCCACATCTAACTTCACTTCCTCAGTGAGTAACCATTGAAACTATATGGACCACGAGGAACATGCCATTGTATAACTACGTCATCACGAAAACTGAAGTGCCTATTTTTAATAATAATTATTCAAGAAAGCCAATGAAACCTATATACTTTCGAAGCCTCTTTGCCACATGTGTACAAACTAGAACTCAAGTGTGTACATCACCGTTAAGAGTTGTGAAACACAGTAATCCTTTTCGTTTATACAGCCCTGGTGTTACTACTCCTATCACGTGTTAAAATAGCCAACTCATTACATATAACAAAATTGAAAAAGAAGGCAATTATACGTAACATGCTCCAGAGTCGATTGATCGTCTGTTCCTTACGCAGGAAAAGACAACGAATAAAAATATTTGTATATCCATTATCTTCAAGTTATTTTTGAGAAAACTTTTTTCTAACTTTCATTTCACTCCACATAAAAGCAATGTGAAACAAGCTATGGATTGACGTATTTTCTCTCAGCGTATATGTTTGCAACAATTATTTTGTTTACTTTCAATTTCATTTTATGCAACACGGGGCCAGACTGTACTGCCGTCGGTTTTAGCTAATAATAACAACAAACACATGGAAAAGGGATACTTATTAAGTAACTTCCTCATTAAGAATAACATTCAATAATTAGAAATTCGTCTTGACAGACAAAAGTTAATTTTTACAAAAAAATACTTTTCACCATAATCCCCTTGAACATTTATGCACTTGGAACAAGGGGGCTACAAGTTATCTTATTCCAGCTGCAAAAACCTCTGTCTTAATGTTTGCACCAATTTTCCCCACAAACTTTTTCACGTACTCGTTTTTCTGGAACTTTTCAATGCCTCCTTCAGAGCACCCTACAAATAGGTCCTTTAATGGGGATAAGGCAGTACTTCCCAGTACATTGATGTCGATGGTTGCACGGTTTAGTTGACGAATATGAGAACGTGCATTGTCTTGCTGGAGAATCACCCCTCTCTTCTGAGATCCACGACGTTTCTGTCTTATTGCTGGCTTCACCTTGTTTAAAAGCAAATCTGAGTAGTAATGGCTGTTCACTGTACGCTGCTCTTAGAGATAATCACACACACACACACAAACACACACACAAACACACACACACACACACACACACACACAAACACACACACACACAAACACACACACAAACACACACACACAAACACACACACACAAACACACACACACAAACACACACACACAAACACACACACAAACACACACACACACACAAACACACACACACAAACACACACACACAAACACACACACACAAACACACACACACAAACACACACACACACACAAACACACACACACAAACAAACACACAAACACACACACACAAACAAACACACACACACACACACACAAACACACACAAACAAACACACACAAACACACACACACAAACACACACACACAAACACACACACACAAACACACACACACAAACACACACACACAAACACACACACACAAACACACACACACAAACACACACACACACAAACACACACACACACAAACACACACACACACAAACACACACACAAACACACACACACACAAACACACACACACACAAACACACAAACACACACACACACACACAAACACACACACACACAAACACACACACACACAAACACACACACACACAAACAAACACACACACAAACAAACACACACACAAACACACACACACAAACACACACACAAACACACACACACAAACACACACACAAACACACACACACACAAACACACACACAAACACACACACAAACACACACACACAAACACACACACAAACACACACACACAAACACACACACAAACACACACACACACACAAACACACACACAAACACACACACACAAACACACACACAAAAACACACACACACACACACACACAAACACACACAAACACACACACACACAAACACACACAAACACACACAAACACACACAAACACACACAAACAAATTAACACAACGCTGTTCAACTTTCAAGCGGACTCGCCATCTTGAAATTTATTTTTGAGGTTATAAATAAAAATATGTATGCCAAATGATCACGGCTCATCCCAGTGATGCCAACTTAAAGCAATGAAAGTACCAAGTTTTCCCTACCAACATTCCCCCCCCCCCACACTAATTTGTCTCTAAGTATTGAACGACCCTCAAGTTTGCCAAATGAGAGTAATAACACGTGATAGGAACAAATCACAGCAATACCGAAGGAATCAATGTGGTAAAGTTAACTGGTTGGAGGAATAGCGACAAATAGTATGGTACGATGAGACCCGCCGGGGTAACCGCGTCCGCCCTGGATAAGAGTCCGCCGAATGGGAAAACACCAAGGGTGTCTGTATCAGTCAAAGTATGGTTGTCCGACTGTTTTGCACCTTAGAAGAGGTGAATATGGGGATGACACTCATGTGCTACCTCAGTTACATGGATTCAAAAACACACAGAAAAACTTGGCACACTTCCACATGGGTAACACCACAAAAGGGACAACACGCGTTATCCGTGGGGCGAAGCGTGGCGACGGGAAGCACCTCCACATCCGATACCTAACATACCGACACCGTCTACTTAAACGCAAAAGAGAAACAATACGGCGGGACCAAACAATACAGAGACAGGGAGGGCTCGTTTACACTGCGACACAGATACTGGTTACCTCTTGGGCAGAAAGAAATAGAAGAGAACATGACAAGAGCGAAGCTGGCCGATCGATATGGGGAATACGTTTTTCATTCACAGGCATGTACATATAGTAACGCACTGCACACGGTCATCGTAACCAATTACATGAAAAATTTTGACCATCATATTGACGACCATTCGATAAACTGATTGTATCTTCCCGTGTAGCTACCTTATTCCGATAGCGCAGTTTTCGCAAATTCGACCGTCCGAAACAAATATTTTAAAAATTTTATTTTAATATTTATATTTTATTTTTTTAATCAAAGAAAAATTTATATAGAAAGTAGGCCGTTACAATAATACAACGTATCACTTATGTACTGTTTGTGTTCTAGCACTCTTCTTGGTTTGTTGATCAACAACTTGTTGATCAAATGTTTGTATAGTTTATGGGACTTAATTACGGGGTCATCAGTCCCTAAACTTACAAACTACTTATGAACTAGCTAACACTAAGGACGGCACAAATATCCATGCCCGAGGGGGGATTCGAAACCCCGACCGTAGTGGCCGTGCAGACCGTGACTGGAGCGCCTCAGTCCCCTCGGCCACCGCGGCCGGCGTCAACAACTTCAACGGACTTATACAGAAATGAATATACGGTGGAATGATGCTGTGATTTTAGCACATTCGGATAATAAATGTGTAATCACGGAGCAGACGAAAGTAGTTTCTTCTCACTCACTTGACGCCATTTCCACGGTAATAACGAAATACTGAAGTAGAGGGTCTGATGAGGTACACATTACGTGGGACGAATAAATTAGCGTAACTGTATATACGTTAAGAACACAATTTCTGGGCAAGGAAGTTAATTTACTACGATTCGATGTTAGATTTAGACCGTCGCCTGGGGTCAATGCACGCTATCTGCCTAATGGCATTTTAATTATTAGTAGAGTTATGTAAACACGGTAGGCAAAATTTTCCCATATGCCATTTGTGTACTCAATACAGAAATGAGAAATTTTAATCCTATATGGGTAGCGCTACATCTTATTACCAACGAATGATCGGTCTTGCCTTGACAGTGTTTAAGGACACTAAACTGGATGATTTTTAATAAAATTTTTTTTCCCTACACCATTTCAGCTTTTAAGGGAGAGGCCAGGAGTTCTATGCTGTCAGCAGGGGCGAGGGTCATGTTAAAAGGAAGGCGCGCTCTGTGGATGTGGCACACAAACATGCCTGTCCCAGTGGAAAACATAACCGTCTCATAGCCAGTACGGTATGTGGGCCAGTGTTGGCAGTTCACGTAGTAGCGTCGGCGTCATCTAATATGATTGAAAGCGGCGGCAAGTGCTCGTGGCGCGTACAAAACAGATACGCTGGCAGAGCTTGGGAACAGGACAGAAAACACTATGCGCAGCAGACGCAAACACTGTGACAAACGTCGCTATAAGTGCCATACAACACAACGGGACGCGACGGCACTTTTTTCCAGTGACTGACCTAAGTATGCAAAGTAAAACGATTTGTTTATACTGTCACTAGCTGAATACCAGCCGTTTCCTGGGTATTTATTTATTCCATACTCTCGCAGTTTATGCCCCCCCCCCAATCTCCTCGTCCTCTCTATTCGTTCCGTCTCTTCAGTTCATCTCCTCCTCCCATTATCTACCAAAACTCCCATCTCTCAACTTTCCATGCACCATATGTTGTCTTGATGTTAGTGAAAACATTCATACAAAATGTTCAAATGTTTGTTGAGTCTGTGGGACTACTACTACGGGGTCATCAGCCCCTAAACTTAAACTACTTATGAACTAGCTTATACTAAAGACGGCAAAAACATCCAAGTCCGAGGAAGGATTCGAACCCCCGATCGCAGCGGCCGTGCAGATTGACTGGCACGCCGCAGACCGCTCGGCAACATTCATACGTGAGCGAGCTTTCTGATAATCAGTAAAACAGTGTCAAAGTTTGGTGTAAAATATGGGACCTCTTGTTTTGATAGTCAAATGAGCAAAGTTTTTCAAGATCGGGTTAAACCTGCAAATTTGTCTGAATTGCAAACACAAAAAGAAAATTTTTATATATACGAAAGATCGGATAAAAAATCTCTACTTCGGTAGTGTGCCGCTTTTTCTTCCTACAGTTGCAAAAATGTTCAAATGTCTGTAAATCTAAGGGACCAAACTGCGTGGTCATCAGTCCGTAGCTTACAAACTACTTAAACCTAGGTAAACTAACCTAAGGACAAACACACACACCCATGCCCCAGGGAGGACTCGAACATCCACGGCGAGCAGCCGCGCGCTCCGCAGCGAGACGCTTTAGACCGCTCGGCTACTCCACCGCGGCCCTACAGTTGCAGCTCCCAACGTGCGTACTGCGGGTCGCCTTTAAAGGGTCTAATAGGCGACGGTTTTAGATTTTTCAGCTGAAAGTTTGGGTTTTGCCCATCCTTTTTTTTTCTGATGCAGCCTTGCATTAAAGACAAGAAATCAATAAAAAAATTCAAATCGGCCAAGCCATTTCAGAGTTTTAGCGAGACAAACGTACAGCTATTATACGAGGGTTGCAACGCTGGCAACACAGTGACCGGCGTGCGCACATTCAAGGGAAACAGTCACTTGTCAGCGAACGGTCTAACGTAACGGTGTCACTGTTTTCGAAATAGTAACAACGGAGTTGAATCAACACTGAATGTGCCAGAGGTTTTGCAGCACGAAAGTGTCATCAAGGTCTTCAAGAAGCGTATGGTGAAAGTTATGGTAATTCTCGTGTACGACTGTGATGGTGTTACCCTAAGGCATTACGTTCATCCACGGCAGACCGTCCATGCACAGTATTATTAATCAAAATATCCACGGGTGTACTGCCGGTCTACAGTGTCCAACGGCACAATATTTCGGCGATCATACATGTTGCCATCATCAGGCGAACTGACGGACTAAGCTGCTGAAAACGCGCCGGTACGGAGATCCGCACGCTACGACGGCAGCTCAGTCCGTCAGTTCACCTGATGATGGCGACATGTATGATCGCCGAAATATTGTGCCCGTTGGACATTTTAGACCGGCAGTACACCCGTGGATATTTTGATTATCAACTACGTCGTGAGAAACTCAAGAATCACAACACAGTATTATTGTTCGTTTTTGGAGTATCACCTGCGACCAGCTTCACAAAGAAGCGGCAACGCTTTCTGCGCAACCCACGCATCATTTTGCACGACAATGGGCAGGCGCATACAGCGCAAGCTGTGGCTGCTCTGTTCGGTCTATGGGCCTGGGAAGTACTGTACCATCCACCATACTCCCGGACGTAAGTCCTTGTGATTCCGAAGATGAAGGAACCAGTTCGTAACATTCGCTTCAGAACTGTTCCAGAGATTCGACAGGCAGTAGACAGCTCCATTGGCACCATCAACAGAACAGTCTCTGGTTACGGTATACTACGCCTTCCACATCGCTGGCAACAGGTTCTACACAGGGTTGGTGACTACTTTTGAAGGACAATAACAGGTCTAAACATGTGTCGGTTGTGAATTAATAGTTGCCACTGTTTACGTTCCAACCGTCGTAAATACAAGAGAAGTTTTATTCCGTGACACGTCGCTCGTTTGGTAGGTGCTGAACTGGGCGCTGGCAAAGCGACTGCGGTAAGAGTGAAGGTGTGACAGGGCGGCCTCAGTTTTTGCCCGGCGGCGCCGGCAGTGGAGTGTTGGGATCCGGTTGGTCACGGCGCGGCGCTGCACAGCCGTTTCCGCGGAAAGCAGCCAGCGGCGCGGATCGCGCCGGAACCGCGCGAGCGCGCGAGAGTGAAACCGCCCGCCCCAACTGCACTAACTGTGCCCGCCGCCTGCGCATTTCTCCACACACCCATTCACAGGCGCCATACACGGACACGCAGCGGCAGCAGCTGCACAGAATTCCTGGCTAAGCAGAAGCCAAGTGCGCTGCACCAACACTCTCACTGTCTCACACTGCCCTGTGCACCTTACGCACTGTACGCCCTGCCAAATCAAGTTCGCTAACCAACGGCCAACGTCAGAGATCAGAGATTCCCAAACAGTGGGCCGCCGGTCGACATTAAAATATCTGAGTAAAATATCGGCTGAAGAAGGAAGAGGAAGGCTGGATAATGTTTTGAAGATAAATACTACACCGTTCTAAATACCAAGCCGATGTGAATAATACGAGCGATACAAAAACGCAGCCCTAACATTCGTTCGTCATTGCCATCTACCAACGCCGCGTCCTCTTCCACTTGCGACTAGCCTCGTATGAGCAAATTTCCACTGATTTAATCCTTTATCTCAGTGTGATATCTTACGTGTGTACTTCCGTATTTATAGGGCGCTTTCTTTATTTTATTTTCCGTTTCCTATTTATTTCACTGAGGGCGGGACGATTGCGGCTACCTTGCCTCAAATCGAATGGTAAAGAGTGTTTACTACTATAGCTCTTAAGTAATTAATGGGATGTAAAACTACCTATGTGATTCTGCATTTTCTAGTTTGCTTATTGATTTTAAGGGGGGAAAAAACGAAAGGGAAACTTTGCCTTATCAAGATTTACGCCTAAAAATGAACAATTTCTAATCTGGATATCGACAATGTTATTAATACCAAGATTCATTACGTCTTACGGGCTTTGCCACGATGGCAGGTACTTTCCAAAGAGCTGTTGGAAATATAGAGAAAGCCTGGCAGGAAGTAGGACACAGCTCGTACTAGAAGGAAATGTTCGATGGAAATGTTCGCATTTCTGCTCGTAAGGCCAATGGGTGAAAGGTCTGAACGTTAACAATTTTGAGCAGTTCTCTGTATTTCACAAAAATAGGTTAGTCGGCTGACAGCTGTGTGTGCAAGAAAGTAAATTGTGTTCTCCGAGGCAGACGTGATGTTGCCATGTCTGGGAACCTTTGTGTCCAACAAAGTTAATTTTTCAGTAGAGAATGACTCTGCTAACGCTACGCGTTTTCT
Source organism: Locusta migratoria (assembly GCA_026315105.1). Lineage (NCBI taxonomy): Eukaryota > Metazoa > Arthropoda > Insecta > Orthoptera > Acrididae > Locusta > Locusta migratoria. The sequence goes on along the minus strand of CM048744.1, from coordinate 58,962,252 downwards.
CATACGCATACGTGGAATATGGCTTAATCACTTTCACAGTTTAGTAAGAGAATAGTGGTGTCTGTTGAATGTGCACGACTTCGGCAGGAACGGTCTTCCTCACACCACAGCAGCCAGCCATCGGCTACATCGGGGTGATGGGTACTGAAACACATGCACTGTGGAAGGTCTAATTGAAGCCAATAAATCATGTTCCTGTTTTCTCCTTGCTTCAAAACTCGATTATCCTTTCCAAGATGACAAGGCAGAATCTGCACTGATATACGTTTCTGCAATTTAAATTGCCCTCTGCAAATAATTTTCACATATAACATTTTGAACTATTCTACTGAAATGGTCAGCTGTAAACACGGATATAACAAGCAATACTATATCACACATATTTTACCCATAACTGTTTATACATATCGCAGAACTATTGTCATGAGAAACAGTATACAGGAACGTTTCCTCGATGAGTTTTACTTAAAAATGACGAAAAAATGACCATTCTCTTGAAAAGAATAGTTCAAAGTACTATGTAAATTATAAGCAAACGACAATTTAAGATTCAGAAACCTTTCATATCAGTGGAGAATAGCGATAGACCCTTTCTTTAAATCTTAATTTTTAAAATTCACATCGTGTGCAGGAGACACTGAACGAAGAGAACGATGTGTTACATTTCTTTCCCAAGTTTTTCCATTTGTTTTGCAGTCTGAACTGAACTCTCCAGACACCCCAGCATATCGGGACACTAAGTTTGGAAAGTTCTAGTATAGATATTTCGTTGTGATCCTGTCTTAAGTTTTTCAAGTAAGAAGACAACAGTAACAAAATACTGAGATATCTCAACTACCCAGCTAACGATATCAAAATACATTATACTTGTGTCACTGTGGTGATTCTTGCTGATCTCTGTACCTACTAACTGAACTGTTAACATGTGTGTTTATGATTATTTGCAGAGTCTAAGTTCTTCAGTCCAGCCGCCAAATCTAGACATTCTACTGAATAAATAAGGCAGCTAGCTTCAGGGCATTAATAATTGAGTTCGAAGCAGTCTAAAGTTTAACACTGACTTACGGGTCAAACCGAGGCCACCAACCCGCATTCAGACTGGGTTTTCGATGTTTGTCAGTACAGATAAACAGGATGACGACGTAAATGTTCAGAGCAGCATCTCGCGTAACGTGCTGTGCGCGCTAGGTGTGCGTGGATTGTAGCCGCAGCCTCTGTGTAGTGGGGCTTCTCAATGCATCCCCTCTCCATGGAGGAGGAGGAGGAGAGGCGAACGTTTCCATTCAACAGGTTATGCCACAAGTAGAAGGCTCGATCATACTGAGCTCACTCCGCCTTCACATGAATAATAATTTCAAGTGACTCAGTGGCGTAGTGCAAGTTCTTCAACTGGGCGCCACATCGGTGGCTTGCGTGTCCCAAACTTAACCGCAGTTACCCAATAGGGGAAAGGGGACTTATAGTTTAATGGGAAAGCATTGAGAAGTGAGGGCTGAGAAAAACCGCAGACAAACATCCATGATCCGACAGGGTAGTGAACTCGCGACCCCTCTGTTTCCAGCACTTTACCACGAGATCACCAGGCGCGTCTTTAAACTACATATCGCAACCATGTTATGGCACATCATTTACCACAGTGATTTTTTTCTATTGCATCCAGTGCGGTTGCTTTGACGCAGCTCAACTCGCATCGCCTGACCGCTATCTTCATTTCAGCCCAATTACTGCAGCCCACGTCAGCCATCTGCCTTGCATGCTTAAATCTAGCACTGTTCCTTAAATTCTTCCACCGTCACTTCAACTACAATTTACAGTAGCAACTTACGTCGTCGTGTGCACAAAAACATTCTCTGTCCGAATAGTTACGATGTTTAAGAGCCGGCCGCGGTGGCCACGGGGACTGAGGCGCTCCAGTCACGGTCTGCACGGCCACTACGGTCGGGGGTTCGAATCCCCCCTCGGGCATGGATATTTGTGCCGTCCTTAGTATAAGGTAGTTGATAAGTAGTTTGTAAGTTTAGGGACTGATGACCCCGTAGTTAAGTCCCATAAGCTATACAAACATTTGAACATTTGATGTTTAAGAGCTACTATTTCTCGTTCGTAGGCTCGTCGTTAGTTATCTTCGTTTCTTAATAGTTCACTCTGTTCCTTCTTGAACTTTCTCCAGTAACACATCCTTTTAAAGTTTCTAAAGGTTTTGTTTTCCGTCTTTCCCACTATTTTTCGCACTAAAGCAACTGTGTGGTCTAAAAAACCTTTTCGTGAACCCTTTGTGGAGGTAATTCCTTTTGTGAAATTCTGACTACAAGATGTTTCTTGTCTGCACCTGCTGTACTTCCGAGAAAGGCAAACTTCGTCCACCTCTTCAAGAGTTGATTATCAAAGTTTACTTTTTCACCTGTCGACACCTTATGTTTTTTTACTTGTATGCATATCGCAGCAATCAGGTACCAAACTTCCAGTTTCACTAATCACCCGATTTCTAGTCATATTTCCATAACTTTCTGCCCATTAGAACTTCCCACGTCTAAACGACACGTTTCTTCCCACGTTTCCTCTTCAATGAGCAACGCTGCCTTATAAAATTTTCCGATTCTGTCCTCAGTACTCTACTAAGTTTCGCACGAATAGAATCAATTACACTTGTATTACGATAGAATGCCTACGATACATGTCGCACCAGCTAAGAAGTAGTCACAGAAGAGGAGACCGAAGGGTATAGTGTCTTGAAGGCTTCAATCCTGACTATTCGATATCAGCTCTTTCGTTTGTGTAAGAATATTCAATAACTTAAGGTATGCAGTGAGTCTTCGTAGTGTTGTCACCGTGTTTCGTATTCGAGGGAAAGGTAGTCGCCATGCCGTGTCTATGTCACCATGTATGTGGTCTTTCCTTATAAAACCGCCATGTCCCTTCATATTGAGTGGCCTTTCTTTTATTGAACACGTTCGTGTAATATGTTCGCCAATATGTTTCTATAAGAATTCGCTTAGTGTGTTCTGAAATTTTCGAGCGCGAATCAAAGTAAGCTCATCCGCCGAGACATCCATAATATACGTATTAATGACTAAGTAAAAGTTTAATGTTTCCCCATTCCTGCTTGCGGAATTTAACAGTACAAACGTTGCATGCAAGTGTTATGCAACAGATTCTTTCCCCCCCACACAGTTGATGTGGGACGCACACAGCGTGAATCATGGTTTGGACACATTCTCTCTCTCTCTCTCTCTCTCTCTCTCTCTCTCTCTCTCTCTCTCTCTCTCTCTCTCTCTCTCTCTCTCTCTCTCTCTGTGTGTGTGTGTGTGTGTGTGTGTGTGTGTGTGTGTGTGTGTGTGTGTTTTTCCTGTCCTGGAAACTGACCGACCTCCTCTCCAAATCAGCAATCCCAAAGATTTGGCCAGGAAGAGTTGCAGTCTTCTAACGAAGCGTGGTCATAATGGTACAGTGTCACACGTGAAACACGTCACAGCATAGTTATCGGCGAAAAATCGCTCGTTGGCAACACTATTGTGTCCCATGCTTAATAAATTGTCTACGATTTTTTCCTCTATTCTACTACGAGTTTTGTCAAGATCTTTCGCATAGAATGCGAAAAGTTTTCAATGAGTAATAGAAAAATACCTCGTACGAAAGAATTAAAAAAAGAGGCGAAATTATTCCAGATAAAGCAGTCTTAATTTTAACTTCAGGAGAAACGAAAATCCGCTATTGTACTGCTCGACACACACACACACAAGTAAAAATGTACAGCAGAAATCAAACAGAGTACTTCTCTAGGTACGATGCTGTTGGATGTGGGTAGGTGAGTCAGAAGTCCAACTCCACTGACTTAATCGGCGACGGGACGTTAAGCTCTCCTTCCCACTCAATGTAATATAAATTACCCTGTCATACCTCCGTGTTGCACAAACATTATACACTAAGTTGAACATCAATTATTTACTCAACAACAAGTAAGCGAAATGTGTGACGTGACAGTAAAAACTTCAAATTTCCGCCTATGATTAGGGGCTGCTGAACACGGTTTGCGGCTGGGAATAGTGGGGGCATTTGGTGACCGACATTTGCATCACAAAGCGATTCGGAATCGTCGCTGAATGCTACAAATACCTGGAGACCGCGTTGACATGGGGATTACGGCACTCGTAATAGAGTTCCCCGCCGTTCGATATTGCGTGACCCGAGTGGGGGCTGGCGGAAGGATTGTTTGTAAACCTCTCAGCGTGCACTGTATCGCAGTAGCTAACGCAGTCACATGCTACGAGGTACACAAAATTCCCCCCGATAGTTGCTTTGGTTACAATGCCATAGTAACAGTGAAAGCCATAGCCTCCGACAACATATTGTGAATTAAGAGATTAAGAAAAAGGTACGTTCGGATGAGAGCGAAAATTTCGCTGCTTTGAAGCATATTCTATATGTCCATGACAATCCATTTTCGTGATTATGTTACCGCTTTTTATTTTTATTGTTTCAGAACCCTGTACGTAAGTGAATACATGCGAACTCTCCAGAAATAATCCTTCGGTATGCACATATGTGCGGGAAAATAGATTAAGTTGGTGTATTTTGTGCCATTTGCTGTTTGGTGTGGTAAACAACACGGACGTATGGAAATTTGTACCGGGACCGCGACTCGATCCTGGTTCTCCTTGTTACTAGATAGTTGTGCTCACCTTTACGCCACTCAGGCACTCTGGCTTCACCTTCCCTGCACTTGCTTGAGTAGTCCGAGCAGGGGTGTGCCTGGGTGGCGTAAAGGTTTGCACAGAAGCCTAATAACAAGGAGAAGCAGGATCGAGCTCCGGCCCAAGAGCAAATTATCATACGTCCGAGTTGTTTGATTACAGCAGCTACCAGCAGATGATACAAAAAAATACACCAACTAAGTCTAGAATAAGGACAGCTGAGCACCATATGGCAACGCCAGGTCTTTTGGACATGCCAAAGAACAGATTCCGCAGTTCTTGAAAATGAATTTGCAAAGAAAATCTTACGTCTGTAATCTTGTTTAAGACACGAATGAAGAGCCGGTGTTGACTCATTTATCGGCGTGAAAATACATTTAGATAAGAGAGTTGGTTCGCTATGTAATTCGTACTTTCCACTAGCGACGAATACAAAGAAAAGTGCACACTTTGCATAGTCACGAGCTGCTCCTCGTTTCGTTTTGTTGAGAATATAAATATTGGCGAGCGAAGGTAACCGCTGGGAAACTTACTTTTTCTGACGAAGTACTTCAGATTGCAATAACGCGTTTTACATTAGGGGCTACGGTAATTTGGTAGAACCCGTGCACATCGAAGAAACGGCATTGCCATCGATATAGTGTTTCTGAACCGGAGATTCGGGCGCTATGCGCCCTCACATACTAAAATAAAACTTCTTGTTTAACCTACACCCAACCTCCTCATGGCTACGCTACAGATCACTTTTTTAAAGTCAAAGTTAGGTTAGTTATAGGTTAAACAAGGGTTTTTTTTTTTAGTACGCGAGGGCGCGTGGCGCCCGAATCTGCGGTTCAGAAACACTATATCGATGGCAATGCCGTTTCTTCGATGTACACGGGTTCTACCAAATTACCGGGGCTACATAGCACTTTGCGCTTGTTTGGACTCACGACACGGTCAGAGTACGTAAAAATCACGGCAAACAGCTGGCAATCGTACTTCAACCATCAAACTAATAAATTTCGCCCAGATCTATTTTTACTTTTCGTACGTGGCCGTCACGATGAGCCTGTACCTTACACTCCGGCACGCGCACACACGCTCGCCCCCTGCCCACGGTACCTGGTGGCGACGTCGCTGTCGGCGTCGTCGTGGACGCGCTGGTAGCGGCGCGGCGAGCCGAGCCGGCTGGGGCAGAACATGGCCGGCAGCAGCAGGCGCAGCCACTGGCGAGGCACTGGCGCGGCCCACGCCGCCACAGCCACAGCTGGCCCGCTGATTCACCCGCCAGTCGATACGTGGCGCCACACGCCACAGACACGCCGACGCCGCCGACGCCACCACCAGGCACCTGGGGATGGCCCACGCGAACCCGCCACTAACAGCTGCGAGGCGCCCTCCAGGTAGCTCACCATCCCAAGACCGGGCCAATGCAACCCTCTTCGTGTCATAATTATTGAAACCACATCCAACAGTACACGTTTACTGTATTCATCCGTTGCCTGATTCCTTCAACTGCACTGCTCAAAACAATTACCAGAAGAGGTGAGATTGTACACAATATACACATGGTAACGTATTTTATTCAGATGAGGTCTGCATGGCGTTTACTTAGAGTGCGGCACCATGGGGCTACCATAATACTGAAAGCCATTCTCGTTAACCTCTGATGTGTGTGATCACCTCAGACGTCATGTACAGTATGAGATTATCAATTAGGTCTTGAGGGATATTTGGTCAGTCTTCCATCAGTGTAATATCCAGCTCTGCAGCTGCGGAATGAGCTGGTCTGGCTGCAATGCGTCTGCCAAGTGCATTCCAGACAAGCTCAATTGTGTTTAAGTCCGGTGAACAAGCTGGGCACTCCGTTCAATTCCCCCAGCAGCAAGCATGTTGTCATCAGTGCAGCTCCGTGGAGACGAGCGTTTTAGTCCACCAGAAGGAACCCACCTCCTATGGAAGCAGGGTAGGGCTCAACGGTAGATCGAAGGATCTCTCTATACATCTGAGCAGTCTAAACACCATTCTGAACGGCAGAGGTCCATACGTCACCATAACTGATCCCTCCCCACACCATCTGTCTTCCACCATGATATGTTTCTTGTACACAATTAAGGTTCTTCAGAGTTCCATGTTCTTTCGAGATGACGGAACTACGATTGTCTGACTGGACACAAAATCTTGACTTATCTGTGAACGACTCCAATTCTGTTGTTCCTCCACCCAGTTCCTAGATGCTAAACGGTGTCGTGGTGTGGGACACTCACCACAGACCTCCGTGAGTAGAGATCACATTCCCGAAGACGATTTCAGTCTGTGTGTTGATATTCCGCGTCGTGTTCTTGCTTGGAGGGTGCGTTGCAGTTAAGGTACATTCACCTTCGTGCTTCAGCGGGCTGTTAACCAGAGAACGGTCATCTCAATGATTTTACGCTGAACGACCTACGCACTGCCTTCGTTTAACGATTAATGATGTATGAATCGCGTCCAAATCATGGAAAATACCCTTTGGGTCACTCAAATAGCTGCAGCCTGCTCCCTCTGTGTCTGTCCAGCTTCCAACCTTCCTATGACTCTCCACGCCATAGCTTCGTGTAAGTCACGTTGTTGGTGCATTGCACTACCTGCTCACCACACAATCTGAACCCACCTGCTTGTGAAATTCGTTTTGTGGAGTAAACACAAGCTAACACCAAACATCTCTGCAACAGCTTTGTTATTACCCCTAGGTCGGTTGCTGTATGGTTTTCTCCAATCCGTAGAACAACAGAAAGACGTCGAACCATTTTAGTTCATTCTGACGATGACAGTACTTTAGAACGTTGATATCTCAACTGATCGCTAATTGTTTTGACCTGTCTGCTACACCTTCCTCCATTCACTCCAACGTTTTTAGATTACCCAACTGACGAGTCATTTTATGCCCCAAAATACACTGTGCGTCTGAGGGGGTGGAGCAGAAGAGGGGAAACTAAAAAAAAAAAAATAGAAAAAAGATATAAACGGAACTGCGTTGTATTATTTCAATCGGAAATAAAATGTGTAAGAAATTTCCAGAGAGCTGTACAAAGATATGCCAATAAAGATGGCGCAGTGGGAAGAGGTTCAAACCCGCCACCGATCATCATCATTTACATTATCCGTGATTCCGCTAAATCACTCCACGAAAATGAAGGGATGGTTTCCTTCAAAGGAGTCGGGGATTTCCTTCTCCATCCTTGTCCAAAAACGATCCGACCGCGTGCTCCGTCCTAACCATACTATGTTGACTTTACGTTAAACCCTAATATTCGTTGCTTCTTATGCATAATGGATAAACAAAGATGGTTATGCATTACGGATGCGGATGTGAATAACAGAAAGTACTCCATGAAGTGTAATCACAATAAACCGATCTTTACTTATCACACTCAGAACACGTTTCATGGAACTACATTTTATACTCTGTGTATAATGTATCCGAATTTCTCCCATGACAAATTTTCTCCCAAAAAAATATGCGTTCTGTATCTTCACTTCTTGGTTCAGAATTCATTCTGACCGCCTCTTCATCAGCGGAGTGTTGCAGCTCCACTGTGTGTGAATCACCGAAGTAAGTCGTTTGGGGCTCCTCCCACTTTTCAAGCCCATTTGAAATTTTCCCTACGATCATGTTTGGAAAATGTTGACAGGCGTTTTGATCTCTCTGCTTTAATTGAAGGTGCCAAATTCTTTTCATAGGAGGAAGAAAACTCCTGACGTGAATCTTTCCGCATACCTCCATTTGATGACTTACTCTTTTGCGGTGTAGGCGTTGTGTCGTACGCAAATTCTGTGTATTTATTAAGTGCTCATCGTTTGGAGCATTGCAGAATAGCTAATGAAGACTTATTAGCACACAATAAATTCAACTAACGAGCTTTTGTGTCATGTACACCAAGCTCCTCCCGATTATCTTGCTCAACAGAACGTCTGAAAGGTTCATTCTCGTTACTTCTATCGATTTCAGGAATGAATTCATTAACGCTGAACACTCTTGCACGGGAAAATGCTCCGACTTTAAACCAATTGACGGCGTTTTCGTCTATCTGAAGTTTCGAATAGGCAAAACCAAACTATACATAAAATCACTCTCTTCAACATCTATTTAGTACTTTCGTCCTTCAATTAATGGTTTAAGATAGATGTAACAGCTCTGAATACCAACAATACGATTTAAAGAGCCATACAAAATAGGAGGGGGGTTATGCAATGCTTAGAAGACAAATTGGTCCACAACCCCCTCCCAAACATTACCTGTCAGTCCATTAGGGAAATGAATATTTTGTAACCAATAAAACAGATTACATAAAAAGCCGCACGAAGGTGCCACAAATCAATTATTACCTAAGTGACATCTGCATATCAACTGCAGAGTTCTCAATTGCCATTTACATCTCTTGGGGTGTGAATTTTACACTGTCGCATACAGCAAACAAGCAACCATATTGTGACATCAAAGCAGCCTCTGAGAAGTAGGTTTTTCAATATTGCCAGTAGATTGCAACAGAAACCGGAAAGTTTAATTCCATATTCCATTATCTACTGTGTAACCCGCTCCGCTCCGCTAGATGCAATGCACTTTTCTTTTTCCCCCACTAAAGCACCTCTGAAGCTGTCCGAAGTGATATCGCACAATCCTACACCTATATTCATACTCCCAAAGCCACCTTACGGTGTGAGGAGGAGGGACTTTGTAAACCACATTCACATCCTATCCCTTTCGCTAATAGGGTGCGGGGAGAAAAGACTTCAGGTATGCCTCCGTGTTGGCGTAGTTGTGATGAAGGCATCAGTCATATGATCGCCGAAGTTACGGATGCTTCTTCCTCACATTCTCTCAAAAACTTATAACTCCAGGTAAAAGTCCTGGTTCGCTGGTTAGGGAGCAGCAAATTTCATGCGCACATTTAAAAAAAATTCTCGTCTTTTCACATATGACCTCAGCTGTCTTGCGTGTTTTGGTTTGTAGAAGTTGAGACTCTTCCACTCGCTCGTAAAACGATCCTGGGTTTCCTGGCAGCTTTTCTCGACGTTTTCATCGTGGTCACCACCTCCACCCAAACCATTCAAGAAGTGTGGCGCCTCATAGCATCGTCCTTTACACACTTCTGAAGCGTGTGGTAAGCTTACAAGGACTAAAATAAGTTGGAAACACTTTCTTTGTACTTTTAAACCTACTATAACGACTTCACAGCGCAACACAACACTAAGAGAAAAACACCACTACGATCAAATGTTGACCTACACATCGGCGCCACCTGGGCAGCTGTTTCGGGAAAGTCTATTAACTCCATACAAGGGTAACAGACTATACGACGTCCGCGAATGGCAGCGTACTCTCAGTTTGGTTCTTTTGCCCCACCCCTACCCCCACATCACTATGAAGTGCTTCCTTCTTTTAGTTTGTTTGTACAATTCATTGTTGTCCCAAATTCGATTCAGCACCACCTTTAACTCAACTAATATCAAGCCATATTCGGCGACATTTCTAAAGCATCTACTCTCTTACTGTCTTTAATTTTTCCCGTCTACGTTTCACTTCCGCAGAACGGTCGCTCATTTTTCAAATGCACGTTCTGACAGGGTTTAGCGAGAACTACGTCGTCTTTCTTCCAATGATTCCCATTCCATTTCTCCGAGTATTTCTTCGCGCAGTTATATGGGCTATATTTTCGTTTTACGATTCTAACACTGCGCTCTGAATTCATTAGATCTCTCTTCATGCCCGCTGGAACAATACTGTATGATTACAGATGCAATGTACTGTCCCATAAACGCCCCAAAATACGAAGTCTCCATCCGCCTTGTCTAATATGCATTTCATTTGATCGCCTAATTGCGTATAGGTTCCTAGTATGAGCGCTGAATAGTCAAATGATGCGACGTGATAAAGATCTCTAACTCGTAATTGGATACTATCGGGTTTCTTCTGTTTCTTATAGCCTTATTCTACACTTTTCGACGTTTACAACCGCTGGTATTTATTATGCAGTGTTCGGTCTGACATCAAATAGGCGATATGACAAAGAGCTTCAAATGCAGTGGCGGACTAAGGCTGTAGGAGGCCCGGGGCAGCGGCAAAATAAAATGAGGCTCCCGTCCACTTGGAAATACATGTATTACTGTAAATAGAAGTAACTTTTGAGATTTTGATGCCCCCAGTACGAGAGGCACGGGGCGGTCCGCAATCCGTAAGTTGGCTGGTTGGTTGTGATAGGGGGACCACACTGATACGGTTATCGGTCCCCTGGTGTGGTGTGGAGGGGAAGGAGTGAGGATAGGGAAGGAGGAAAAGGGAAAGGAAATGCAGCCAGGAAAGAAAGAAGGAAGAATGAAGGAAGAAAGAAAGAAAGACTGCATTAGCTCGGGGTCCCGTGCTCGCCACGCACGTACTTACGAAAGAACCGTGAGCCCCCTGGGTCTAGGGACTGATCAGAAAATGTTCAAATGTTTGTTAAGCTTATGGGACGTAACTACGGCGTCATCAGTCTCTAAACTTACAAACTACTTATGAAGTAGCTAATAATAACTAAGGACGGCAGAAATATCCATGCCCGAAGGGGGATCCGAACCCCCGACCGTAGTGGCCGTGCAAACCGTGACTGGCGCGCCGCACAACGCTCGGCCATCGCGACCGGCTACGGACTGATGACGATAGCAGTTTGGTCCAATAAGTTTCGGAAAATTTGAACAAAATTTAAGTCACTCATCTGAGAATGTAATGTAATCTACAGCGTGTGAACCGTCATGCCCTGATTTAGTTTGCTTACGCGTTGGTAAATCAACGATCAGAATTAATTGACCATCAAGTGTATGAACGGGTATGTGAAACAAGGTAACACGCCACCAAAATCTATTGGTGAGAGAACGCAGGAATGGAAATTCAATTTCTCATAATATGTGCCCTCCACCGAGTAAACATGCGTATGTAAATTTATAATATGGTTCCCGAAAACAATTAATGAAAAACAGCTTTCACAGAAACTGTACAGTATTACACGCTTCCTAAGACAATGACTGGGCCATTTTTTCGTACAATTATTTTGTTCCGGTCTGCAGAAACCACTCTTAGGCATTTTGGCACTATCCTACCATTATTGTATTTTTCCGCATTTTTATCGACAAGAAGGGCACCAAACGATGCACAAATACGTAGACAATTAAACCGTCCGTCTCCCGTGACTCATGTCTTCAGGACGGCTTTGTCAACGAGCCAACATCCAATAACGGCCCAGTGACTATCGTAAATCACCCCGTTTCGTCCAGTTTCCGTCTTCCGCTCGGTGAGTCACGCGTTGTTTACCCAGCTGGCGGGAAACCCCCTTACCCCGCTTCCAGACTTTCCAATCGTTAATAGCTTTACGGAAGTAATAGGGCAAGTGATAACGGTCGCACTAATCGTTCTTGCACGATACAGGTGGATGAGTGGATGGAGTTACAGTGATCAGTCCCTTCAGTCTATATGCATTGAGCCGGAAATAGTCCTCAGAAATGGAAGGCTGCGAAAGGGAAGATCGACTGTTAACAAGAAACGATACAACAATAACCGACAGATCAAGGAGGAGTGACAACGGGGTGAGTGGGAGTAGGATATGAGAGGCAGTGCACCTAGAATGTAGGTTGGAAGAGCCAGTGCAAGCGCACTGCGTGGCTTCGACCGGCGCGGCGCCATGTCACCACCACCACAGGTAAACAAGCCAACACAAAGCAACAGATCGACAGAGTGCACGACGATAAAGACATTAATAACAACGACGAATGATTTTAAATGTTACCTTGTCTAAAGCGGCACCCGTAACAGTTTAATTTTTACTGTTTAAGGAAATATGCAGCGCCGCAAGTTGCTTTAAAATATTTATACTTCACTAGATGGCCCGGTGAACTTCGTAACACTTACCTTTTAATATAAACCATACTAATTTAAATCATACGTATTTTAGACCGAGTAGCTTTATAAAAGCATCCTCAGACAGTCTAAGTATCGGTGAACGTCAAATGTGCAAACTTTTATCGCAATCGTACGAATGATATTGATATTCCAAAGAAAAGAGCGCTCTCAGTTTTCCACAAATTTTCATATTTTCTGGCCAACTATTCCAAACTTTTACTTCACTCAAACGTTCCTCTCGCTTTCAACGTCGAATGTGCAAAATTTTCTCGTAATCAGACGAATGTTATCGATATTTCATGGAAAAATCGACATTTTTTCTGAATTTTCCAATTTCCAGGAAACTTTTGAAAATTTTTATTTCATAAGAACGTTGCTCTTGCTTTGAACGTCAAATACGGAAAATTTTATCGCAATGAGATGAATGATATTGACATCCCATTGAAAAAAAAAACTTTCAGTTTCTTGCGAATTTTTCGAGTAGCTATCCCAAATTTTTAGTTCATAAGAACGGTCATCTTTCGTTGAACGCCAAATGATCAAAATTTTATCGCAAGCGGATGAACGGTTCTCAACTTATAGTATTGAGTACATTTAGAAACACATTGAAAAAGAAATTTGGTTCGAATTTTGCGACTTTGCTATTTAACTGCCTTTTTTTAAATGAAACTTTTCCAAGACCATAACGAACAAAACAAAAGAATTACCCCTCTCCGCCGTGCGAATAGTCAGTTATAGTGCTGAATTCAATCAAAAACACATTGAAATACGCACTTTCAGTTTTTCTCAGATTTTCCAATTTTACGGTAGATTTTCCAAAACAAAAAACAAAACAAAAGAGTGATGCTCTTACAACCATGTGGCAATTGATTTTTAGTCATAGAAAAAAAATCGCTTTCGGTTTTTCCTAAATTTTCGTACTTTTCGGACGACTTTTCCAAATTTTTATTTGATGCAAACCATCTTGCTTTCAACATGAAATGTACAAAATTTTATCCCAGTTGGACGAACGGTATTGGTACCTCACTGGAAAAAGCTGTTTCAGTTTTTTTCCAATTTTCCTCTTTTCCGGACAACTTTTCCATATTTTATCACCGTTTAACCCTCCCTGGACTTACACGAATATTTTAAGACTAAAATTAGTCAAATCGGTTCACCCGTTCTCGAGTTTTAGCGAGACTAACAGCAAATTATTTTTATACATTTCAAAACCTATATGAGTGTCCTGAGAAGAATAAAATAACAGGAGACGTTAACACTTAGAGCATATGGTCTTGTCTTGTAAAATGACATTACGTTAGTTTATAAAAATACAAAATACAAGCTAGTTAAGTACTGGCGTTGTAAAGAAATTAAAGTGAAGCGTCCGGTCGGTTTGGGCTGCCGACTTGCTATCAGTCAGGAGCAGCGTCAGAGTGTTCATCAGATCAGACTGTACCCTCATACCGCTCCTCACTGTTCCGTAACTAGCATGTATTTTATAAACTAAATGTTATTTTACAAGACATGGCCATATTGTGCTCCAAGTGTTGTCTCTTGTTATTCTTCTGATGAGGACACCCATAGAGGTTTGAAAAAATGAACTATAATTATTTTAAAGCAACTTGTGGTGTTACATTTTCCCTTACACAGTAAATTAATAACGCCTAACGTAAAAGAATAAAGAGAATAAAAACATGCGAAGGGTGGTAGCAGTCTGTCCGACCACTGAGCAATGGACGCTATGCTGCCGTTAAACAGGCCTGTATATACCCCCTAGGCCGTCTACGAGACTGAACTTCAGAGGAGTAGAAGCTACCTTTGCAGGTCAGACTGATCAGCAGCTATCGCATCGTCGCTAACATTAAAGGTAGCGTTTCAGAAAAATCTAAGATTTCGCCACGAAGTAGCCTCAGTTGAGTCTAGCAGAATACGGGCCGCCTTCAAACGGTTACTCCCGGACTGCGGCCAATGCAAAGGCGACAGAGGACGGTGTATTCGCTGCGAGAAGAACGGGACACTGCCACATAATTGGTCTCTTTTACTATCCGCATTTAGTTTCGGGAGATCATGGCGGACCATTCAGAGTTCCAAAACTACAACTGATGGCGTAGACTTTACTATAGTTCCATTTCTTGGACCCCCCCCCCCCAATAACCAAAATCGGTTTCCTGATGGCAAGGGTCAGTATGTCGTTTCTTGGTGGTCCCAACTGACCAGGGGTCCACACGAAAGGACCGACCGTCGAACTTGATGGAGGTCAGAAAGAACAACGTGGATAGTCGCATCCTAAGAGTTTCGAGGGTAGCACTGGTCGACACCGTAAAGGCCACTCTTGGAGTTGCTGCCAATAAGACACCTTACCGGTCTAGCAAAAAAGATGCTTGTAATACTCTCTAATGGCATTAACATAGTCTGTAACGTTTAGGGTATATCTGATGCCGATACCGGTACGCACTGTTGCAGACGAGTGAGAGAATCCGCCTAAAAGCGACGCAGAGGTTGCTCGGTGTGGACTGTAGTACCAGACCTGAGGTCGCTAGCCCGGCGCGCCACTTCGATCCAGGTGCGGCACACTTTCTTGTGATGCAGGTCAGCGCGCTGTCGTGTCAACATGCAACAACTACCCTTCCCGCGTTTGGTGAAGGGTCACGTCAAAGTCCGAAGCTAAAAGTTGAACGCATTTGAATGAGCGCAGTACCGCTTCTATACTACTAAATAAACTGCATACACTACGCTTATCCGTCCATTTTTGGAGTATTGCTGCCCAGTGTGGAATACTTATCAGGTGGGTTTGACGGAGGACATCGAAAGAGTCCAAAGAAGGGCAGCTCGTTTCGTGTTGTCACGATACAGGGGAGACAGCGTTACGGAAATGATACAGGATCTGGGATGGGAATCATTACAACAACGACGCTTATTGCTGCGGCGTGGGCTATTTACGAAACTCAAATCGCCAACATTCTCCTCCGAATGCGAAAACATATTGTTGACTCCCATTTACATAGGTAGAAATGACCATCAGAATAAAATACGAGAAATCAGAGCTCGAACGGAGAGATTCAGGTGTTCATTCTTCCCGCACGCTATTCGAGAATGGAATGGGAGATAAATAGTGTAATGGTGGTTCGATGAACCCTCTGCCAGGCACTTAAATGTGATTTACAGAGTATCCCATGTAGTTGTAGAAGCTGAAAGTGGAGATTCACGCTCATACACAGTTTACCACCAAGCGTTTGTCTCAGGAAGCATTTGCGAGTGAAACAGGAGCTAGAGGAGGAAGTGGCCTCAGACAGCAAGTGTTTAGTGTGAGAGGGCAGCAGAGGGAGATGCGCGGCGGGCTTAATGGTGCAGCAGCAGGTGGTGTGTGGCAGTGGGGCTCGCTCAGCCGCGGAGCGAGAAATGAAAGTGGAAAGCGCGGGCGGCGGCGCGCTGCGACGCCCGACAACAATGCAGGCCCCACCACAACCCACCCCGCCCCGCCACTGCTGCCTCCTTACAGCGCCGGCGCGCGGCCTGTATAGCGCAGAATGCGCACCATCATCTTGAGTAAGAGGCCACGATGGCAACCAACAACGTATCTCCACACGTGTACACGAAAATTTAAGTACCGATTATTAGTCTATATCTATAAATGTGAATGTCTGTTCGGTGTACGTTTATCGCGTCTGAACTACAAGACAAAGAGCTAAAAATTTGTACAGTTACTAATGTCTACCCGGGGAAGGCTTTAGGTACGGTTTTATGGCGATCGGATAGCTATTTATCTATATTATTGTGAATGTCTCTTTGGTGGACGCTTATCACGTCCGACCGACAAGACACACATACGTAAATATTTTTACAGTTACTAAATTATACATGAGGAAGGGTTTAGTCACAGTTTTATAGCGATCTGATAGATATTTAGTAATTTTAAGAATATAACGCGAAATGCGGAATAATAAATACTCTTTGAAAATTATATTTACTGTTTGAAAATAGTTTTGTTGGTTGCATTGTTGCTTGAGGGTTGATAATGATAAAAGGGTGGAGTATATTGGAATGGAAAGTTATCGGTGTATATAAAATTCTACGTGTGTGTGTGTGTGTGTGTGTGTGTGTGTGTGTGTGTGTGTGTGTGAATACTTCGCTCTGCAGCGAAAACTACAGAACGCAAACGAATTGTCTGTGTGTAATTGTTGTCCGAAGTCTCCCGTTGTACACCACAGTAGTTCCACGCCGACAGCTATAAGGGGGTGGAAGATATGGTGGTTGAAAGTCGTCAAATTATTTAAAAAATCGGACTGAAGGCCAGCGAAGACTTTTGCGACACTATAGCAAGGAGGTTATAAACAGCGAAACGTGATGCTACGGTCTATGCTTTGGTTTGCTTTATGCGTGCTTCAATGTCTTCAGGTCTTTGTCAGGTTAAGCATACGAATAAGGAAATACAAGAATAAATAAATAAATCAGTAAAAAATAAATTTCTTTTAATACATCTCTTTAAAAATATCGATTGGATGTTTCGCGCATTACATCAAGTCACCCATCTGTAATATTATTACTATCACTATTGTTGAATTTCGTGATTGGATCCTTCGAAACGAGTGCATTATTACGTGTGATTTCTTATTTCTTATATATTCTCTGATAAATGTAACATGTTTTTAGATATAAAGGAGATGGACAGAGAGAGTGGATAGGAGAAGTACTAACTCAGGGCTCGAATGAATAAATACCCGGGCAACGCCGGGTTTTCCGCTAGTATTACTTATACAAGCAAGACAATTAAACGTACACATTGTGTACAACAACAACAAAATCATATGTATAAGTGGCAGTTAAACAGCAAGTACTTTTTCACATATCTATAATTCTGATGTTCTCTTTCCTATCGTCCATTACAATCTCCACCTGTTATTTTTAAGTCAACATTCACAATTCAAGTGGATCCAACTTCTGCCCTGCATATCGACTAGCTTCTATGGTAAACATTACACACAAAAGTAACATTTCGTGAAATCCCATTCTAATGGCGATCATGACACATACATACCTGGCAAATACTGTGCCACAAATGCAAAGTCCGATAAAATTATCAGCAGTGTAAATCAGAAACTAAGTCCACCAATATAGTCGTTTATTGCAGTCGTTACTTCGTTTACTGTTAGATTAAAAGCCATTTTACGCCGTTACCACAAAATATGAAGTAAGCTTTTAATTTATTCTGGCCAGTCAGTATGACGGAACGAGAAAGAGATGGACAAGTAAAGGAGGTAAGTGGAAATGGAAGACACGAAAAACGAAAGAGGGATAGGAGGAGGAGAGAGACTGAGGTTGGTGAGTAGTGAACCGAATACAGAAAACAGTTGCTTTTAACTTACAGTCGCAGGCTTTCATTAACCATTTATAATGGATCAAATCAAACGGTTGCTTTTATCGGGCAAATATGTGCCGCATGCCCCGTAGTCGCAAAACCGTCTCATCTGTACGTCTGGGCAGAAATAATGTTTTCCAGAAGAAAAAAAACATCTCTAACTTTTCATACAGCACAGAAACGCAAAGTGGCGTACCTACTGATTTGGTTGATCTACGTTCTTAGCGAGTCCGTGTACGAAAGAACGCCTTTATTTACTTCCCCGTAGATTTTATATAAGGCGCAGCCACAGCGGAGAGTCGCTGGGTTCAGATGAGGTTCAGTATGAAGCGTTCTCGTTGTATAATGTGGAAAATTTAATTTCCTCAAGCATACAATTCTTCTTGATTTAGTATCCATGAGCTTTCTTAATTTTTAGTAGATGACTTTAGTCTCTTAGTACTGCACTTGTGTATTCATGTGTGTGTCGAACAATCCTAGTACAGCTACAATGATGATCTCCCATGACGTTTTTTGATAAAGTTGGCGTATTCATGTTGCTAGATAGTGCTTGCCTGTCCTTCCCGTTTCACTCCAATAGTATGTGCTACGAAGCACTTTTCAAGCACACCGCACTAGGATGAAAACGCCAAAAAAAAAAAAAAAAAAAAAAAAAAAAAAAAAAAAAAAAAAAAAAAAAAAAAAAAAAAACTGGAAGACAGTACTTTTAATTGGACTGCGACTTTAAGACAACCACATCAATACTAGTATCTAATACTAAGATGATAAAAGAATCCACTGAAGATACTGAAACTTTTTCGAAATATGATTTGGTATAAGAAGAATTCGAAAATCGAAATTTCAGTCAGCAGCCAAGTGTTCGTTGATTTTAAACTTCCTGGCAAATTAAATCGTTGTGCAAAACCAAGATTAGAACCAGGACTCTTTCGCTGGTAATTTTAATCCGCCAGGAAGCTTCATGCTAAGAATTGCTTGCTTCATATTATATAATACGAATCAATCACGTACAAAACAAAACCAAAACTATCAGATAATAATCTCGATATACTTACCGCGTTTAAACCTCTATGAATATCCGAACTTTCAACAACATCGACCACTGACAATCTTCAGGTAAACCATTGGCTGCACAGTAATTCAAAACACGTAACAGCTGTAGTAAAATGTTCAAATGTTTGTATAGCTGAAGGGACTTAACTACGGGGTCATCAGGCCCTAAACTTACAAACTACTTATGAACTAGCTAATATTAAGGACGGCACAAATATCCATGCCCGAGGGGGGGATTCGGTCCCCGACCGTAGTGGCCGTGCAGACCGTGACTGGAGCGCCTCAGTCCCCTCGGCCACCGCGGCCAGCCTGCTGTAGTAGTTCTTTCACCCGACAGTGAGATGCCTTTCGCACTCTTTGTATCCATCGGTGTGTTTAACATGGGCCACTATCCTGGCTTATTGTAGGACAACGCCCAACAGCCGGCTCTTCAAGATGACTCTTAACATGCTTCCAGTTTCGGCATTCCAATTATACAATCTTTAGGCACTTAAGAAGTTCCAAAAACATCAAACACACACAGATTCTGCTATGTCATTCTGACAATATACCATAATTAGTATCAAGCACATAATCTTTATACATGGGTAAAATAGCATCGGTAAATATTGTTGTGCACAATGGTTACAGTGAGACCACATGGAATACAGAAGCTCCAGAGAAGAACGTCACGTTCCGCCTTAGATTCGTTTGGTAAGAGTGAAAGCGTCACGGAGGTGCACATCCAACTCCAGTAGTAGAAGCTAGGACGGGAGGTGGTATCACGATGAGGTTTAAGATTACCCTTAATGTTACAACAGCACGCGTTGCTTCAACATCATATGATCTCTTAGAATGGCTAACGAAACGATTCTAGAAGTGAGTTTCGAGTTTCCGCGAGGCAGTGCCAATCTTTCCCTTATCGCCCATTTCGCGACTTAAATAGGAAAAGCACTCTCCGCCACAAATCGTAAAATGGATTGCGGAGTATAGAGTCGGATGTATTGAATTAGGAACTGCCTGCAGAAGCGTATTGGGGTACGACCGTTCTCGATATTTAACTTATCATCATAGTCCATACAAAATGCCACTGCATACGCCAGTTACTACGAACGTTTTGCAGGCATACTGCCGTAAGACAGCTTTAGTCCAACGATGTGGTATATTTTGAGGAGTGAAAGAGACTATTTGTGAAATGTCTCATTTTGATGATGACCCTCTTTTGTTAAAAAGGTACAACAGTCAACAATCCAAAGATTGGTTTGAATACCAGAGTACTTTACTAGGCATGATCCTGTTTGGAGGTGGTATGCCATTGCCTTCCTCCGACCTTCGAACTGACTGACACAGCCAATTATAGGCGGACAAACAGTTTAACGTGGGTTCCGAACCACAACGTTACTCGGTATTTTTCACATCAGCAACATTGCGAGAGGGCAAAGAAGTGGAAAGTGACAAAAATCCCAGGACCTTACCGGGATCGAACCCGCGACCCTTGGATTCATAGGCACTCCACCATTGTGCTACCGAACCGCACCATCTTTTGTTAAGTACAAAAATTTGCATCTTGGACTTGTTTCTGTAGGGTTCTGTGGCAAATTCCGCAGCGTGAAAGTAAGTCTTGCAATAAAACGTAACGGCAACTTGTTATTTAGCAATGTGAATAGTCAGATTTCTTGTCTATTGAGGTGGTGACGAACCAGGCTGAGAAAAAACATCAGTTTGAGTGCAACTTGTGTGTTACCTGTAACAGACCAGTTGTAAGTGTCCCAGTGGTTATGGAATGTACGTGCTCGCCTCTACGCAGCTTCAGCTAGACCGCCACCGTTCTCGTACTGGTGGGGCAGAGCTCCCCATGTCCAGCGGCCGGCGGCTGACGAGGCGCTAATCTGTAACCTTCCCCGCCAGTTTTATTAGGCGTAATAAGGCACGGGGGGCTCTGTCTGGGTTCACCCATGTTCCGCTACCTTCCCAACTCAAAACTATTCAAATTCCTAGCTGATACAGTGGGCTATCGCTTCAGGAGGAATTAGACATTTCTTAATAAACAACCTTTACTAGAGTGTGTATCTATTGGAAGCGAATTACTGCACTGGAAAGGTAGACCTCTAACAGCAAAAATAAGGGAAGGACAGACCAGTGTCTTCCGTCGGCGACAGTATCGTTAGAAGAGGAGAACAAGCTCGTGCACGACAGTGATGGAGCAAGGATCGCCTACGCCCTCTTCTAAGCAACCATCAGAACATTCGCCTTATCAGTTGAGGGTAGCTCCACACAACGTCGGGGGTTTGAAGGATGTTCACTAGAATACGAATCGACATTGTTAACTATGTCACGTGCTTCTTATAACCAACTCTTAATAATGAATGAAATAAATCGCAATTTGAGATGTTATGGCTTCACTGTATTAGGTTTAGATGGAATACCAAACTGTGGCGAATGAAAATTTGTGTTCGGCCGGGATTCGAACCCGGGGTCTCCTGCTTACTAGGCAGAAGCGTTGACCACTCCGCCACCGAGGACACAGTGATCAGCCCGACTGCAGAGGACTCTTCCCTGCACGTCTCCCGCCACACACACATCTCCATTCGCCACGCTGTCTCTTTCCTATACCACAGCCTATTTATTCTATAATGCTCGCAGACACAATACTGTATTCCCGCATCAGGGAGAACAGAACATGAGGTATTGAGACAATTGTCGTCAGGAGCCCAGCCTCGGCTTGTATACAATTATATATATTTTTTGACGAATTACAGCGTTCAAATGAATGAAATAAATCGCAATTTGCGATTTGGTCTGTTCTCCCTGATGCGGGAATACACCATTGTGGCTGCGAGCATTACAGAATAAATAGGCTGTGGTATAGGAAAGAGGCAGCGTGCCGTATGGAGATTTGTGTGTGGCGGGAGACGTGCAGGGAAGAGTCCTCTGCAGTCGGGCTGGTCACTGTGTCCTCGGTGGCGGAGTGGTCAACGCGTCTGCCTAGTAAGCAGGAGATCCCGGGTTCGAATCCCGGCCGGGCACAAATTTTCATTCGCCACAGTTTGGTATTTCATCTCAACCTAATACATTGAAGCTATAACATCGCAAATTGCGATTTATTTCATACATTTGAACGCTGTAATTCGTCAAAAAATATCTCAATAATGACACAGGTGTCACGATACACAGGTATCGACGCCATTGATACGAATTATTACAAGAGACAGTGACAAATGTTATTGTGGCAGAAGCTTACTGATGAATATATAAGACAAATAAGTTTTGTTAACATTCTATTCTGCAATACAACCGGAGTTATTGTAATCCACATTCTTGTATTCGCTCAGATTATTTTAATGCTATAACTTTACTTTTCCACTCTTAAGTCCTCAGCTATTTTGTTCATCCTTTAACTTCATGGAGACTTATCCCTGACTGAGTCAATGCAGTCCATTATCTTCAGACGTTTCCTTAGATTCTTGCCACTTTCACATTTTTATAAAATCATACCGTCATGAACAAAAACAAGCAGTTCAGTTCCTTAAAAACTACATTTCAATAGGACCGTTCAAGAAGTTTCCGGTAAGGCGGTAGCTCTTTTGCCGTCCACACCCAACACTGAAAACGTAAAAACGTGTGCCAGCCTATCAACCGAATCATAGCTTCCCTTAAAATATTCCATTTTTTTCCAACAGTTATATATGTGATTTAAACTTCAAAAATCTGCCTTAAGGGAAGTTCCGCAGTTATTCCCATTTGTCGACGAAACAAGAGTGCTGTGCTACGGATGCTTGTAAGTTAATGACACGATAATTTTATCCCTGTGTGTATTTCAAAATGTTCTCAACGTACCTCTTAGTCGACATTTGCATTCCATTAAAATCAGTTTACTTTTGCCAACAGCTTTTGGTAACATTTTTACGTCACATGCCGTACCCTCTGTTCCCGTGCTACTTTCAAAAGTTGTACTGCAATTGCTTTTCCTGTTCCTTCATTCTGCCTGAGTCTTCAAATCAGTTGCGTTCTATACTGTGTGTGGCCGTTTAAAATCAGGATCTCATACTTCAGATGTTACAAAAAATATATTCATCAGTACAGACTAAAGTAATCTGTATAGTACTGTATTAACTAAATTTACCAATCTTTGTAAAGTTCTCAACAGGCAGAAATGAACGTCTGCTCATGCAACACAATGAGTAAAAAGCTTAATACAGGCTTCGGTTGCGCAGATTTCCTCCTATATGTTGCTGCCCGAGGTATGGCTCTCTCTCTCTCTCTCTCTCTCTCTCTCTCTCTCTCTCTCTCTCTCTCATGCCACGGCGGAGTGGCCGAGCGCATTGAGGCGCTGTGCTCCGATGCGCGAAGCCGCTCCCCGTCGGGGGTTAGAATCCCCCTGGAGCATGGATGTTTGTCCTGTCTTTAGTATAAGTTAGTTCATAAGTAGCTCGAAAGTTTAGGGACAGATGACCCCGCAGTTGATGACACCGGCGTTAAGTCTCATAAGCTTAACATACATTCGAATATTGATTAGAACGTGGCCGTGGCTGTCTGGCTTCGGATGGAGGTAATTTCCTAAACTGTTAATCATCTATATTATTGGTGTTACGTCTTCCTCATCGCGATTGGAGTCGAGCCTCACGGAAGTGGCGAGAGGCAGCTTGGTCGCAGCTGTACCGATGGCGCCACCTGACGCGCTCGCTTCAAATCTCGGTTCTAATACGAGCCGGCACCGCCCTACCATCACTGATAGCTGGAGAGGAAGACGGAGTGAAACTGTATGCCGCTGCCGTGAAATCACTAGTGGTTATGAGATCACAGGAGCTCATTTTACCAACAAAGGCACTTGCGAGCCTGAAAGATGAATGTCAGTCTGACTGGGACTCAAAGCACTGCAAGACGGGTATACAGCATATTATCGAGCATTAGAAACAGACACAAACTGAGCGACATTGCCCATACTCGTGATACGGTACAACTAACAACAGGTCATGGTGCGTATCCAAATATATGATCGAGTGAGATGTAAGGAATAACAATCTGTAAATACGGAAAGATGGTACTGCTTGCCCGCGTTTCCAGGCAGAATAAGAATAAAGACAATTACCTGCGAACTGCAAACTGCTTTAAGGAAACAAAGCTTATAGACAACAGTTAATATGGATGCGTTCCTAATATGAACAATGTCTACAGTTCATTACTGAACAATGCTATAGCTACCCTAACGGATAAGCTGAGGACTCGCTGAATTTGCCAAGGCACACATATACCGGTCTGGATACTGCAGAATAAGGAAGTTACAGTAGATAAGAAGTATTTGCAAATCTTTCTTAGTCGGCAACCTCGAGTTCTTCCAAAGCAGCCAGTGAAAGATTTTTTTCCTGTATATTTTTAATATTTTATTTTATTCTAATATCTAAAACGCTTGCAGTTCACAGAACTGCATGTATAAACCAGTGTGCGTGACGCTGTACAATGAATATGTAAGACTCGTTTAGAGTCGCCACGCAGGAGTGGCCGTGCGCTCTAAGGCGCTTTGCTACGGAGTGCGCGGCTGCTACCCGTTGGACGTTCAAGTCCTCCGTCCGCTATGGGTATCTGTGTTGTCCTTAGCACAAGCTAGTTTAAGTAGTTTGTAAGTCTTGGGACCAAGGACCACTGCAGTTTGCGCCCATAGCTTTACAAAGAATTGAACATTTGTTTAGTGTTTGAAGGTAACACGTCTAAATTTCGTGCCAGGAAATTGAACTAGATTGAATTTCAGCTACCTCTTTCAATTCCGACCCTGAGAGATCCTCTAGTTCTCACAGGCATCATTTGGAAGCAGTTTTGACTGCCGTTGTTGGCTTCACACAGCTTGGTAACGCTACTTCTCACTGGAGTAGCTCCTCAATTTCCTACACCCCATCTTAGTCTGGGACCCTGGCAGCACTTGTGATTGGAGCCTGGTCCTAAAAATGTTCAAATGTTTGTTAAGCTTATGGAACTTAACTACAGGGTCACCTGTCCCTAAACTTACAAACCACTTATGAACTACTTACGAACTAGGACGGCACAAATGTCCATGCCCGAGGGGGGATTCGAACCCCCGACTGTAGTGGCCGTGCAGACCGTGACTGGAGCGCCTCAGTCCCCTCGGCCATCGCGGCCGGCGAGCCTGGTCCTTCCCATAGCACTCAACAAACAGCTACTGAGGCGGACAAGTTTAGACTCATTTGGAATACTTGTGTTCGTCAACGGTGTTCCGATGTGTGTACAATTTTTACAATTCCAATACGTCGCTGGAAACAACCAACCACGACCTCAACCAAACAACTGTGCGCTCAGGGTCTTTGTTGACTGTACCTGCTGCCATTTACTTCCAAAACAATGTTTAATCGTATTAATGGTATTTTTTTTTATCTCGCGCTATTGCGGAACATTTACCATATACACCGTTTTAATACTGCAGCTTCTGATGATACTGCCGGCCTTCTCAATGTTATCATACGCTACCGTCTGCGTCGGACCCGGAATCGTGTGGTTCAATAGTGATAAATATTGCGTGTGAAGTTAGTTAAAAACGAAATAGCCAGCCTAAGAATCAGTGTAGGACAGTATCTCGTGATACTGTGATTAAAACAAGTGATAGATTTCATTAATTAAGAGATTCGTTTAGATGCTTCCCAGACAGTTCTATAAACAATAGTTTTGTCATTGTACATTATTTCAAGAACTAGATAGACAAATTTTAGAAACTTTATGTAAATGAAAATAAATAGCATTGTATATATGTTAGGCTCATAAACAAGTTGTGTTGACCAGTTAATTGTGTTAATGTAATAGTCGAGATTTAAATATTATGATTCGTTGTATATATGGACTGACTTGAGATTTTAAACCTATTTTCAGAATTGCCAATATATTTGATAGTTCAATGTATGTTAGGAACATGTATGATGTACTCATTGACATTTAACATCGCACTTTGTTGTCATACACAAAGAATCGAAATTACGACTTAAAAAAGATATGTGCCATCTAAAATTATTGTACGTATAGTTTCCATTTTATATTGTGATTATTTTTGTGTACATGAAATGTTTTCTTTGTGTGTTTGGTAATTGTAAATTAGTATATTCAATTGTTATGAACAATGCATATTGCAATGTCATTATTATCGATGTTATATATTTGCCTCACCGCCTTGCGTGGGGGAGTTCGAGTTTTGGCGTTTCTCAAGTCTTCTGGAAGCTACGTCACTCTGTATTTTAAAATGCAAGTACTATCAGCTAAGTTCTGTTCCATTGTGTACGTTTGAAGTTTTAATGTTTTGGTGGAGAAGCAGTTTGATTGCAAATTAAAGAAGAAGTGAAAAATTGTATCTACGAGTATTTATTTCTACCACGACGCCCCAAGTGAATAATTTTGCAGCGAGCAGAACCCCCATACATCGTAATGTTGAAAAGCTGAGTATTATGTTTGAAAGTGGTAGAATGTAATTACTTAAAGATCCAGTAAACGTTCTAAGCTGCATAGACAAACGCGTGCGGTGGCTCGAAAAGCAAAAGAACGAAAATTGTGGATTTAGCGTCTCTTTGGCGGCGAGCTCATTCTCGGCACACTGGAAAACACGCTGACATTTTCATTAATTTAGGGGAAACCACGAGAAAACCTAAACCTGGATGGCCGCATCGAATACTAATCGGGTTTGCCAATCACTGGGACCATATCGGCGAGTCTAACAGCGAGAACAATTTTACTTTTCGTTCCTACTGAGAAACGGGAACTAGCGTCATCTAGTTTGTTTCATACTTAGACTGCTTTTAACAAGGAGCGGAAGAAGGAGAAACGGAGGACAATCGGTTTGGACGACGATGGACAGGAAATTGGTCGCGTGAGTTGTGCAATGAAACCGTGTTGGCATTCCGCTTTGGGGCGCACAGATTCTCTCAGCTTCCAACCGCGCCAATTGATTTAACGTCGGCGAGCTTTCGGGCGTGTCCTCCGTGGCCACTGCTAGGCGGTGACTGTCGCTGCCGTTTCCACATCGCCGCGATCACTGCTCAAGTCACCGGTGCTCATAACAGCGTCATAAATGGTAACCATCTCGTTGCGTAGCTGACGTAACTACTTCAATCCACTGGGTTCAGCCCTGGGATTGGGTGCAGGCACGGTCTTCATTGGAGGTTCTTAAAAAAAAAGTTCAAATGTTTGTATAGCTTATGGGACTTAACTACGCGGTCATCAGTCCCAAAACTTACAAATTACTTATAAACTACCTTATACTAAAGACGGCACAAATATCCATGCCCGAGGGGGGGATTCGAACCCCCGACCGTAGTGGCCGTGCAGACCGTGACTGGAGCGCCTCAGTCCCCTCGGCCACCGCGGCCGGAGGAGGTTCTTCGAAAGGTTTCATCTCTGTCACTTCTTTTATAACGCTATCCTAGAAACAATTAGTGTGCGTAATAACAGACGGAATGTCACAGGGTTCTGGTGGAGCTAGGGGAAAGCAATAGAGTAAACCTATTGTGGGTCCCTGGCCACTCGGGGATCAGTGGCAACGAACATGCCGACAGATTAGCCAGGATGGGGGCAGAGTCTCCATTTATTGGGCCGGAACCTGTCCTGACAATCACCAAGGCAATGATCAAATTGGAGCTACGTAACTGGCTCAGAAGACAGCACGTAGAATATTGGACAAAAGTCTATCAACAAACAGATGGCAAGGTAATGATGCCAAAGCCATGTTTTAAAAGAAGCTCTGCAATCCTGGGCCTGAACAGGAGAGAGATTAGACTCTTGGTTGGATTGCTGATAGGCCATGGGAATTTCAAAAAACACCTACATACATTGGGAATAACAGAAGAGGACCTAAATGTAGGATCTGTGATGAAACTGCATCACATATAATCCTCGAATGCATCGCATTGGAGAGTAAAAGGCACAGAACATTTGGGACAACCAGACCCGAAGAAATTGTGTCTAATAAAGAACTGGTAAAGGGACTCCTTGCACTGTTCAAGGGCAGTGGTTGGCTTTACTAGATATACAGGGAGCGATACAGCACAATAAACTTAGTTTCGGTGCGTGCAGTGGCGGGTTGGACCAAGACTGTTTTGGCTTCCCTGAGAAAATCAAAATCAAATCAATAACAGAAGAGTTGTCGAATGCAATACTACGTCCATTTTCCAGAGCACGTAGTGCTACCATTGATTTATCAGAATAACGTAGGCAACATCGTCTCTCCTGTTCTACACGGTGCCGTTCAAGAGTAAACAAAGAATTTCCACGTCTATTTTTTTTTATGAAGGCATGTTATGAAACATCCTACAGTTTCCTCTTAAGAATTTTTGCTGAGGCTCTGAAGATCGTTTCTTCTCTTTTTTTTTTGCGCCCCTTTAGGCGCTGCTTAATACATACTGTTACTGAGCCACAATGCAATCTTCATTTTTCTCCTGGAGGACCTTCTGCTTGGGTGTACTTGGAGAGAAGGCTCTTGAAATCCGCTGACTGTGGGCCGTTTCCCACGGATGCACCGAGGTCCGTCCTCACAACATATCGTTACGGCAATGGGCGGTGGTAATAGCTAGTAGCGTGCAGATTCCGGTCCGTTCCATATGTTTCTGGTAAGAAATGTGTTTGAGACATCCACTTGCTTGTCAAGAAACAGAAACAGAGCGCCACTCTTCACCTGTACTGTGAACCTTCTGTCGCCCTGGAAGACGATGTGTTGCTAGCTTTTCGCGTTCACTGGGCCAGGTAACTAATGTGTGTCCAAGGCGATGTCGTTTAAATATTGCATTAACAAGTTTAATAAGGGTGTACTAGTGAAACCAATGCCACTTATTATACTGAGGTTGGGACGAAGAATTTAAGAGAAGGATGCATAATCTCGATACGTCTTTACTGTCATCTATTAATGATACAGAAGATCTGATTTTGGCAGCGTAGATCTGCCAAAACTAGTAAGATTTTCTAAAGCGATCTTAGGCAACCTTTTTATTGTTGCAGTTTAAAAAAAAAGATCGCTCCCAAAGGTTGACATATCAGAAATGTACACTAAGTTCTGCTGGTTTATGCATAATTCGAATTTAATAGGACAGGAAGAGAGTAAGGATCTGGAAGGTACCGACAGGGATATGTAGCGATCTCGGATGCAATGCTCTACGTTTCTCGGTTAAGGAGGCATGCCGCGAACACCCCTATCGAAGCGATTCCGGAGATTATGATCTGGCCTTAAATCCAGGGAACTGGATGGCCGGGGGAGTACGGTCTTAATGTAACCACGCAAACACGCTGAGAGCTGTGTTCAAATGTTACTTAAGCTTAAGGGACTTAATTGCGGGGGTCATCAGTTCCTAAACTTACAAATTACTTATGAACTACCTTATACTAAAGACGACACAAACATCCATGCCCCGGACGGGGAACGGCCTCGCGCATCGTAGCATAGCGCCTCAATGCGCTCGGCCGCTCCGCCGCAGTAGAGAGCTGTGTGACACTGTCTTGCACTGCAGGTGGAGGTCACCGGGCCGAGGAATAACAAACGGCGTATAGGGATGGAAACGGCCTGCAAGGAGACACACACACACACACACACACACACACACACAACGTCCACTGATCGGACGATGAGAAGACACTGTCGGTAGCCAATTGGTTCATCCGGGTGGTCAGCTGCCCCACAGTTGCGCGCCTAACCGGCCGTTCACATCTCCGCACCCGTATGATGTATGGCCCGCGGTGCAACAGAGTTGCCTCGGTGCCGGATTTTGATAGCGCTGTTCTGCCATGCGCGGTATAATTTAACCGCGGTTGGCACGCAAATAGTTTACAAACTTTGCCGTTTCGCAAATGCTTCCAACTTTGGCACGAAAGCGAAAGACCATGACCTTTTGGATGACAAACACAGAGCTCTATTTCCGCACTACGGCAACCACTGCACTGTTTAACCCCCTCCACCCCCACCCCCAATCTCTCTCTCTCTCTCTCTCTCTCTCTCTCTCTCTCTCTCTCTCTCTCTCTCTCTCTCTCTCTCTTCCCCCGCCAGACACGCTTCTATACGCTCCATTGCCAAGGCTGCCTCATGTCATCTGTGGTTTATCGCACATTGACGACGAACGTCGGCCATATTCATGTGAGTGTACCGTGTATTTGCCTAAGAAAGCTTAACAGAACGTAACACTATATAGTGTTTCCGTATAAGCGTGCAACAATTTAACAGGACGCAGAGAATTCTGTGCGGAAGAATTTGAGGTAAGTAACCTGTAGTTGGAGAAGCCGACTCAAGGACACGTGGAATGAACTCGTCTATCGCAGTCTCGTATTACTGTTTTCCAACCGATTTACTACTAACATGCAAACAAGTTTACGCGTAGCGTGTACTGTGCCGTATATTTGCGTGTACATTATTTCCAGGAAGGTAAAAATGAGGAGTAGCCTGTTTGCTAGTAAGTCATGGTGCAGGTATTGTTTTCTTTTCGATGAGGTGACTCCGTCGCATTTACTTTTTCCCATCACGGAAGAAGCTGTGAATCAACCCTTTCATTACTCAGTCCTATTTAGAGAAGTACAGTACAATACGACGAATCGGTACCGATAGAAATTCGCAGAACTCATTGACGAGCACTTTGTCATATTGCATGGCCTGCGAGGTCGTCTTACCTCAATACCCTTTATTTTCCTATGGGGATATCTATATGATATCCAAATGCATACGGAGATGGTATTAGTTGTCAGATTTTTAACTGTCTTATGTGATATTTCTCAGGATGCATCAGTATCTTATTCGCAAATGTCATGCTTGCATTGAGGTTGATGGCCGTCAGTTTCAACACGTTTGTAAGATACAGTGCAAATAGTACGTTTACTTCAAAAAATGCCGGTATTTGCAGTTAACTGTAATTAATATAAATAAAGAGTACACGATCATTTGATAGTAGAAGTACAATCTCCTTTGTCTGAATTCTCATACCGCAGGTTCCCAGTTTAGTGAAGCATCCTCTATGTCTAAGTTTTGCACGCTCTTACGGAAGGATCTTGTCTGTGATATGTGGAAGTCATTTCTTTATCTACAACCATATTCCGCAAGCCATCTCAAGAAGTGTGGCGCGGGGGTAGGAGGGGGATACTGTATGTACCATTTCACTTCTTCCGATTACGGTCGTGTTTGGTCCGGTATGCCTCAGTGCGGGTCCTAATCTATCTAATCTTATAGGACGAAGCAATATATTGGTTGACCCTTCAGGAAACGTTTGTTCTCGGAACTTTGACAGAATCCCTTAAGTCTCTCTGGCAGTGTCTGCGACTTGAGTTTCTTAATTATCTCCATCACGCCATCGCGTTTATTATAAATGAGCCTGTAAAGAAGCGTGCCTGCTCTCCGTTGGATCTTGTCTACAGCCTCTATGAACCATACCTGGAACGGATCACGCACTGATGAGCAATAATCAAGCTCTGTAACTTGTTCAAATGTTTGTAAATCTATCGGACCGAACTGTGTGGTCATCAGTCCGTAGCTTACAAACTACTTAAACCTAGGTAAACTAACCTACGGACAAACACACACACCCATGCCCCAGGGAGGACTCGAACCTCCACGGCGAGCAACCGCGCGCTCCGCAGCGAGACGCTTTAGACCGCTCGGCTACTCCACCGCGGCTCTGTAACCAGCTTCCTTTGTTGACGGACTTCACTTGCTGCGGATTCAGCCATGACTCTCGGCCTGACACCTGCCTCAGCCACGTGGGTCTGGGATGCGGCGCGGCGCCGCAGTCGTCACTGCAGTGGCAGAGAGGCGGGCAGTGCAGCCGCTATCGATCAGCCCCGCGTCGCCCTCTTATCCGCGCCCGCTTCTTCCGCGTTCGCTGCCGGTTTTCCCCGGCTATTTCCGCTGCGCCTTACCGCCGCCGGCCGACTCGTTAAAGGAGAGGGGCGAACGGCCGTAAACATTGCGCGCCGCGGTACAAACAGGGCGGCCGCTTGCTTTACTTACCGGCTGCGACTGCTGCAGCCAGCGCCATACTCGCCCGCCGACTAATTAAATTTTGCTGCCAGCCAGCACAGCTTTCCATTAAGGCGAACGCTTACGCCTCGCCGCGATCGGCAAAATGTTCCCGCGACCTGCTGCTACCCGCAATTTTGCACTTACTATCCACCCTACCCTATAACACCTACAAAGAAGCTATTTCTGGCTGACTTAAGACGGACCTTATTCTGAAAACTATACTTCGAAATAACACTACGCAGTCATACACCAGCAATGTTGCCGAGGACATAACTTTATTCCCTCTTTCTTTTGCATGACGTAGCAATTGTTAGCAGAATAAGATAATCACTACACAGGACAAAATGCGAGCTGGAAGAAGCCAGACAAACTAGAGGCCTTATGATGATGCTGATGATCGCTGATTTAAGGCGCTAAACATATCATCAGCGCCACTTGCTCAGACGGAAACTGATGAAAGTGCATGTCCTATGGACTTATGAAAAGTAAAAGTACAACCAAATGTAGGGATCACTCAAAACAACTTTAAAAATAAAGATCTACAAATACGCTGACAATATTGGCAAATGAAACATCCTGCCCGATTAAAATTGTTTGCCGAAACCGGGACCTGAACCTGGGACCTTTGCCTTTCGCGGGCAAGCGCTCTACCGACTGAGCTATCCCGACACAACTCACGATGCCGCCTCACAACTTTACTTCCGCCAGTACCTCAGTCGGTAGAGCGCTTGCCCGCGAAAGGCAAAGGTCCCAAGTTCGAGTCCCGGTTCCGGCACACAATTTTAATCTGCCAGGAAGTTTGATATCAACGCACACTCCGCTGCAGAGTGAAAGTTTCATTCTGTAATATTGGCAAATGAGTCCCGGTGACCACTTAAAAAGAAAGGGTGGCCGAGCAACTCAAATCTCGCACCCAATAATTTGGGAAGAAGTCCAGACGTCATAAATAAAAATCTTAAAACATGATCAACGGATGCCTCATTCTCAGTTAAAATAGATTTCACATCCTGTGAGATACCCAAATTTGTCCTCAGACCGCCATATGAAACACAGTCTTTTAAAATATGCCTAATCGATATTTGTGTTCCACATGTCAAACACTGGTGGTTCCTCACGGCGTAAAATGAAGCCATGTTTTAGTGGGAATCTACATTTACATATTCGAGCTCGAAATGACCTATTCGAAGACGAGTCAAGCTACTTCATGAGCTCGTCGAGGGCGGAAGTAGATTTTATGGACCGTAATTTATTATTAATATCATTAGTTATTAATGAATTACGCTCCATAAATCTCCCTAAGTCCATGGCGTATCTATTTCCAACTTCTTACGGATGAAAAAGTCTAAGTACATGTGTTGCACCAGGAACAAAAGTAACTGCCGTACAGTCTCAGTAGGTGTTTTCAGTTTTGAACATATGCTTTAATACCTAAGTGGTAATATATGGTTCCACACATTTAAGAAATTTGTGACTGCTGAAACTGCAAATACGGAAGGTCTTGATCAAACCACTACTAACCTACTGATGCGAAACATCCGCGCTAAGAACTACTGTTGAGCAGCAGCTCAGGATATTTGAACGTACAGTTCCGCCTAAGAGCTAGGCATCAGTTCATGATAACCAAGGTTTCTGGAGATCTGAGTTCTAAGCTGGATTACCTTGCGCAAGGAGCTGACATTGTACTAGTACAGCCTGGATTAGACAAGTTTTTAGAATGGATATTCAAAGAACAAGCAAACTGTGTTCCGATTGGAAGCTATCCGTATGACACAAAGACAACCAATGCAGTCGACCGATGATGTAGAACAAGATATAAAATCTCAAGTGTCCGACGATGGTGGAGAACCGCACCGGAGAGGGAAATAATGGAGGAAACCTGTTGAAAACACAACAACCCGCACAGGGTTTTAACGCTAAGAAAAGACTTTATCTAGGTTGAAAGAAATTATGGAAAAACGGCGAAATTTCCTTGCTTCTTTGTCATACTTTCAACTTGCTTTCTTGGCTTGGATAAACATAGTTACTGACTAGGTGACCCTTCTGTTACCGACTGAGGTACTGAAACCCTAAAACTCGACAGCCCTAAACGCCCTTGTTTAACTTCTATTGCAAAGTGCGGGTGCGTAACTAGAACTTCATAAGTGGATGCGCATCTATTTATTTGTAAGGAATCTAAATATATATTTGACGTAGCGCTACACCCAGTTCTGTTGTAGAAAATTTTATGATTTCAGTTCAGTTTCAGTGTTTCATGCTAAATTTGCAGTTTAACTAAAGCCCTAAAAAGTCATGGTTGTGCTAAATACTTACCAACAGCCTGGTAAACAACAAAACACATGACAGCCTTATAAAACGCAGATTGTAATTCCCAATTCTTAATCCGGAAATTAGGTATGTCAACCTTCCAGGAGAGGGGGGGGGGGGGGAGGAGAGAGAGAACACTTGTATTTGGAACTAGCTGAATACCCCACGTTAAAAGAAAGCTTTTTTCCAATCATCTGTTAGCCCACCTCGTCTCTCCTGTGATCTCCTACCCACCCACCGCCTTCTGTCGTCCTGCTCCTCCCCCAATCCATCCGCCCACTCTTCCACTACTCTACATCTTGCCTTGCCCCATCTTCTTTCTGTTCACCACCAGCTCTTCCTTCCTGTTTACTCGCGCCCCCCGCCCACCCCACACTCTCACTGTCCGCTCTTCTTCCTCCTCCTCCTGCTGCTGCTGCTGCTGCTGCTGCTGCTGATGATGATGATGATACTACTACTCCTACTCCTACTCTCCTCCAACTTTCACGATAATCAGTCAAGCGGTGTGTAAGTCTGTTCCAATGTACATTCCGCAATGCACCATAGTCAGCTACTGTGGCTTGAGGATTTAAAAAAATATGTAAATGTCAATTTTCCTAATACTATGAAAACAAAGCACGTTAGCTGTTAACATAACCTTCTAGTGACCCAAAATTTTAAACGTGGCTGCAATTCAGCAACGGTGGAACACGATCCAAATGTCAACACAGTTTCTGCCGAACAGTTGCATAAAATGGTTTACATGCATAAACCTTGACATAGGCTTCGGCAAAAGTAATTTTGTCTTCTTCAGAAGTATTACATAAAGCTCACATTAAAAAGTTGTTAAATAAAATGTGGCTGACTCCATGTAATTGAATAAAAAGTAAAATTTAAAACAATGTCTACATCATAAAAGGAGCACGTCCACACACAGGTCGAGTGAGCACTGCGTACTGATATTTTTACTTTTTATTCTATTGACAGAGTCAGCCACATTTTAACAACTTTTTTAATGTGAGCTTTATGTAATACTTCTGAAGAAGGCCAAATTACTTTTGCCGAAACCTAGGTCAGGGTTTATGCATGTAAACCATTTTTATGTAACTGTTTGGCTGAAACTGTGTTGACTTTTGGATCTTCTAGTGACTGTTCGTAGTATGTTTCCAAGTACATCCTGTCAGTATCACCCTGCAGTGTCGTAAGAGACCTACGATGTACGAGAGTTGGAACTTAAACAGTGGCAACACTGCTAAGGAGGCACTATGTAATGGAGTATACCATTACCGCTGATAGCACACGTTGTTGACATACCAACCTTACTTCCGAGTAAATCGACTCGCCCATCCCATGTCACCGGCGTGCACACAACCGAGGGAAACTCAACCACTTGTGAGCGAGAGGTCTAACGTAACGGAGTCACTATGTTTTCGAAATAGGAACAACGCAGATGAATCAAGATTGAATGTGCCGGAAGTCGTACAGCACGATAGTGTCATCAAGGCAACACTTTCTGCGCAATCCACCCATTATTTTGCACGACAATGCGCGGGCGCATACAGCGCAAGCTGCTCTATTGGATCGATGGGACTGGGAAGTACTGTACCATCCACCATTCTTCCCGGACTTACGTCCTTGTGACTGATTGGATTCCGAATATGAAGGAACTACTTCGTGGCATTCGATTCAGAATTATTGTTTCGGACATTCGACGGGCAGTAGGCCGCTCCATTCGCACCATCAACAGAACAGGCTCTGCACACCGCTGGCAACGAGTTCTACACAACACTGGTGACTACTTTGAAAGACAGTATCAGGTGCAAACATTAAACGCTTTGTATCGGTTGCGACTATTTAAGTTCCAACCCTCATATTTACGACACGAGGGAACTACCATTATTCCGCCTTTTTCATTTTTTGTTAATATACGTCACTTTAAATCAATTTTGTAATTGGGGTGGGAAAGTTGACATATCTCTTCCCACATAAGAAATGAAATCATTCAGGTTGGCCAAGTTGTCGGTAGTTTCGAAGCATCTAGGAAAGGTACGTGGTAGAACCCCGCGAACTTGCAGTAGTTTAGATCAAATATCCTGCGTCTATTGTCTGTTCCGATTACGATATTTAACTTTTCCTATGTTTTCTCCACTTACAACGGAGTGTTCGTGACGTACGATTTCAAACTACATTTCTCTGTTCGTAATGTATCGCTAAACCATTGATTTAAACAAACCGCATAATTATGTAACTCAACTTGCCAACTTTATCCACGGAACAGGGAAACAGCTGAAACGTGTCTTGTTATAGCGCGGCTGCGGTTATCGGTGAAGGGCACGCACACAGTGATGTGTGACAATAGCCTTTCTTATCAGGCGCTAAAGAAATAGTCACGTGCTTTCCTTTGTGGCAGGGTATGTCGTCGTTGTTCCCGACGACATAATTCACACAAGGAAACAGCTATTTTGCTCACAAGTGTTTCGGCGCGGACATCAGATGTAAGGATGAGTACAAACAACTTTGTAGGAATACTTATATTTACAAACGCTATCTAACGTACAGCTTATAGATTTTTTTTTTTACATAATTTCATCAATGATACTGAGTATTGGGAAACAACTTAGGGCCTATTAATGTGAAGCACGAAGTATTCTACCACTGCAACGCGTTTCAAAGACAGCTAAATTTTGAACGTTTCCTCTAAAGTAACAAGGAGCGTTTGTGGGAGTAATTTCAGGAATCTTCCACACCAAATACGATCACAGCATCAACTGACAAGCGACTGGGTCGTCTATGAAGCCAACAGAGTTGGCCAAAATGTCTGTCTTTGATGAACACCAATGGCTACTGCGGATTGCAGGGCTCAGTTATCAATCTGAGCTTCGTCCGTATGGATATCTAACCCGCATGAATTCTGAAATATTATGACGTTTGTTATCAGTGAGAAAAACGGATATAAAGAACAAATTGAAGCTGTCAAAATGGCGCAACGATAGTATTTGTTTGAAACCACAGATACAGATATTTGAAATATGAAACAGCCATAGGCCTGGACAGGGGAACAGCCTAGTATTCTTTTTAAAGAAATTAGAAAAATTAGCATCAATTCGACAAATTAATAGTTACAACGATCCAATAATGAGTTCAACAGTACCTATGGATAACGGGATTAATCAAGTCTTATCATTTCTATCATGATTTATTTACTTATTTCATTAATATGAAAAAGAAAACATTCTTGATGTTCTGAAAAATTATTCATTTGGTTACAAACCGGCTTTCGGCATCTTAAGCCATCATCAGATAACCAAATAAATTTTGCAGATCAGGATTTTTTATTTTACGTAATATCTTATTCTGTCAAAACACACACACACACACACACACACACACACACACACACACACACACACACACAGAGAGAGAGAGAGAGAGAGAGAGAGAGAGAGAGAGAGAGAGAGAGAGAGAGAACACACACCCCCGACGACGACTCAAACCTCCGACGGCGAGCAACCGCGCGCTCCGCAGCAAGGCGCCTTCGATCGGTCACTCCACCACAGCAATGTCGTGGAATGTCGTTTGACAGTGAGTCGATCCGCATAAAATACTGCCAATTTTACGCATTTTCAAGCACAACTGAAACTTGACGAAACATTTAAATGGCAAAATTACTTTCACATAAAGGCAACAGAAAGTTTCGAAGACAGTTTCCCTGTCTATCATGTGGATTCCGATTTCTCCCACTGACTTGCTTGGGATAAATTGAAAGGGAACAATAATGGAATTTATGTGACTTAAGCAGGTTAACCACTGGATAACGCAGCACATTAACTAGCAGCAAGTAGTTACATGAACTGTGGGCAGTATTTCACGTACGGTAGGGGGAAGTCGGGTAAGATGGCGACATTAACGTATATTTTATTTATGGAAAAACGATTGCGTAATGTATCTCCTTTGTAATAAAGCTCTTAAACGTTTGCTAAGACTGAAGATTTTTTAGCTAAACCTGTTTTTGTTAGTGACAGTGCCGTTCGTTGACTTGCCCTACAGTTAGAGTAAGATAACGAAATGAAGATTTTATTTAGGAAACAAGACTTATTGATGCTTATCTACTTGTGAAAAAAGACACAAACATAACATTTCTCCTTTGCATCCCTGCAATTTAGCCCATACACTGAGCAGAGTCTACATCAACTATTTTTTCTTTCTTTTTTTCCCCCCTTCACAGTGACCTAAAGTAGCTTCATGGAAGTTCAACTTCCCAGCGACGCCTTTAACAAGCTTACCATTTCTTACACGCTGCATTTCCTATTTCAATGATCCCTTCCTCTATTTCTGTCACCCTGACTTCGTTATGAACTGCATAATTCGTCATCTTAACCCCTGTCGACATTTTGGATTCAGACTTATACATGCACACAGTCTTACACAATAAATTCATTAAACGTTAATAAAACATCAGTAAATCCACAAGGTTTGAGAGGAATCAACTCGTATTCATTAATACAAAAGCATTACTTGCATTACACTTATTTAAACCGCAAGAACAATTGTTACAAAGACAACTTTCACCTTCGAGCCTTTGTTGTCAACAAAACAAAATAACCAAGCGATTCTATTTCAACAGACATGCCTGCAGAGCATGCTAAAGAAGTAACACCATACCAGCTATTTAGTTATCGGAGAAATTCAGATTTCGTCATCAGACTCGTCGTCAACTTATCAGACCTTCCCCTACAGGCTAGCATTTATGCAACAGGTCATGGAACTCTTCACTGGATGTGGTTGTTAAGCAATGGATTACCTCAAAAAACTGATTTTCGGTTGTTTTTAATACAAAAATGACTTTGGGTTTTGTTTGTCAATAAACACGAAGATTTAAGATTAAATAAAAGGTGAGTGATGCAAAACTTTTGTCGATAGGTATTTGTTTTGTGGCGTTAAGGAACCATTATTCGTCTAAAAAGAAGGGAACGAATTTTGGGGTTTAAGGGCTCTCTGAACGACGAAGTAATTGGAGACTGAGCACAAACACACTCCATAATGGAAGATGCGCCGCACTTCTACCAGCCAGCCCTGGAAATACACATAATCCAACGCAACATACGCTTTTGCGTGGAACGGAGAGCCCCTGCGTAGTCTCGGTTATTTCTAATCACGTCTTGTCATACCTTAGCCTTTAGGCGTCAGTATTTATCACTTATTACCCTTGGAGTTTCTCACCAAAGCGTGTTAAGGGTTTGATATAGAAATTTTGCCAACACTATTGGCGCTATAAATTAGTACATCGGACTAAGTGTCAGAATATGTCCCATTTATTTCTATTTTTATGTTTGACTTAGAGTATTCCACGAATGAACGATTTTAATGTACTCCGTTTTTGTGATACTATTGTCATTAACTGTACACTGCTTTCAGAGTACATACTCTTACTTAAGTATATATGTGCAGACAAAACTGACAAGTGGGTCTTTCATGCTAGGACTTGACAAAGCAATTCCTGTTCAGTAGAACAACATTTATAACAACCACTGTAGAGCAAAGTGCCAACTGTGTTGCTGAAGGTCTTGATCTTACGTGATGCCGCCTATGATCAAGGTAAGCCCAAACCAAATGTCTTTAGAAGCTCCATCAAACTAGCAACATTTAGTCCTCTAAAATTACTTCGAGTAATCATTAACGTGACCACACGTTAAATACTGAGGAGCATGATCAAAGACGATCAGAAAATCTAAGCAATCAAACCATGGTGAAGGTTTTTCGTGGTTTTTTCATGGCGACAGTTAAGATGGCACCCTATAACATAAGTGCATTAGTTCCCAGGTAGATTTTTTTTTTATTGTGCAGATGCCACTTGTATAAAAAGCTGTGGATATTGTGTAGCATCTAGATGCAATATATAAGATACAAATCATGTAAATGTAATGTGACTGACACTGCGAAGGCAAGTATCGCTTCGCATATCGTTTGCTGTCACTGTGGCTAAAGGAAGTCACTGACACTAGCTAAAGAAGCGATAATCATCAGCTTTTGGATCAGAGGTACGGAACAGGGAGTGGTAATGGAGAGACGTTTATGAATAATTCGCGAGTAGCTTTGGTAAAACTGAGTTAGCTTCATTGTTTTTAACACCAGTATTACAATGTCGCAGATGAAATGTACAGTTCATGGTGCATTAAGGCTAACAAGTCACGTGATAATAATTTGATTCATCAACCAAGTAAATGTTTTGTCTACAGCGACTGTTAAGAGAATCCCGCTTTATATGGAGATGGGGCGAACCCTCATAAACGACGGAGCGACGACGTGTGGTAGCACAAAGAAGTGCTCTTCGGTGAGTCACGTCTATTTGACTCAGGATATATGTCAGGGAGAACATCGACACGCATCGGCCAATAACCGCCTGACAATCACTGTCGGAGGAAAACAAGGTGGTGATAATTGGATGTTTCCGTCGCGCTATCTGCGGCAGTTAATCCTCGTGGACGAACTGTGTCTCGTTTTGCTTGGAACCCATTTCATAAATGACCTCCAGGAGATAACGTCTAGGGAAGACGTCAATCAACGCTGCTTTCTAACTTTCCTACCTCCGAATTCTAGTCATCCATATGAACATGTACGTGGTTTCGCCGTGATCGTCTCTTTCACTGATCGTCAAATACCGTTCGATCATCGGCTAGGTCATCTCCAGCAGGAATAATAAAAATGAAAACCACATCTGTGTGCTCTCGTCGTTTAGGTAGGATACCCCAGTTTAAGCACACTTCTGGTTTCAATATGATGTTGCAACTTTCATAGCGAGACATTGTTTTCCGGTCATACAACTTGTTCGTGTAGTTGTCAAACGTTAGTGTACCATGTGTCAGCTAATTCATTTCTAATAAGTACTGCAGCCTTCATGGCTATATCGATTTGATTTGAACATGTTTATTGTCTATTTAAGCAAATAAACGATTCCATCATATTTACGATTTGTCCTACCAACGGGTCCCTTTTTCTGGTAAAGCTGTGGGACACCTTTTTCTATCCAATTTTAACAATTTTCTCAATATGGAAAATAATTAACATCAGATGTTAGAACCCTGTTTCAGTTTCTTTTCTACCACTTGATCTCTTTCAACCCCTTCGTCCCTACAGCTGCAGTCTGATTTTTTAAATCTACATGTCTATAGACATTGCCGATGTGGAGTGGCTTGCGTGCCTCAACAATACAGATAGCCGTACCGTAGGTGCAACCACAGCGGAGGGGTATCTGTGGAGAGGCCAGACAAACGTGTGGTTCCTGAAGAGGGCAGCAGCTTTTTCAGTAGTTAAAGGCGCAGGAGTCTGGATGATTGACTGAGATGGCCTTGTAACATCAGCTAAAATGGCTGTGCCATTAGGTTACTGCGAACGGCTGAAAGCAAAGGGAAACTACAGTCGTTACTTTTCTTGAGGACATGCAGCTCTACTGTATGAATATACGATGGTGGCATCCTATCCGATAAAATATTCCTGAGGTAAAATAGTTCTCCATTCGGATCTCCGGTAGGGGACTACTCAGGAGGATGTGATCATCAGGAAAGACAATACTGGCATTCTACGGGTCGGAGCGTGGAAGGTTAGATCCCTTCATCGCGTAGGAAAATTAGAAAATTTAAAAAGGGAAATGGATAGGTTGAAGTTAGATATAGTGAGGTTTAGTGAAGTTCGGTGTCAGAATTAACAGGATTTCTGGTCAGGTGAGTACAGGATTATAAATACAAAATCAGTTGGGGGTAACGCAGGAGTAGGTCTCATGAATCAGAAAACAGAAATAGGGTAAGTTACTATGAACAGCATACCGAACGAATTATTTTAGCAAAAAGGAGACACAAAACCGACACCGACCACAATAATACAAGTTACTACGCCAAATAGCTCTCCCGATGACGATAAGATCGAAGAAATTTATGAGGAGATAAAAGAAATTATTCAGACCGTTAAAGAAGAAGAAAACTTAAGTGTGATGGGGGACTGGAAGTCTGTAGTAGGAAGAGAAGGAAATTTAGTAGGTGAATATGGACTGGGGAAAATGAAAGATGAGATCGCGTAGTAGAATTTTGTGCAGAATTCGATATAACCATCACAAATACTTGGTTTAATCATAAAAGAAGGTTATATACATGTAAAACACAAGGAGACACGGGGGGGGGGGTACGAGAAACCCAGTTTTAAACTATAGGACACACCCAGGGGCAGATACAGACTCTGACCATAACTTATTGGTTATGAATTGTAGATTAAAACTTGAGAGACTGCGAAAAGGTAGAAAATTAAGGGGCTGGAATCTGGACAAACTGAAGGAACCAGAGGTGGTTGAGAGTTTAGAGAGTATTCGGCAAGGATTGTCTGAAATGAGGGAAAGTAATACAGTAAAAGAAGAATGGGTAGCTCTGAGAAAGAGTAGTGAAGGCCGCAGAAGATCATATAAACAGAAGGACAAAACCTAAAAGAAACCCCTGGATAACACAGGACATACTGAACATAAATGACAGGATAAAATATAAAAATTGATACTAAGCAAAGAAGGTAAAGCTGAAAAGGCGTGTACAAAGGAAATAAACTTGACGGCAGTATCCTAGAAGTGGAAGACGAAGTAAAGGAAGCTCAGATAGATACAATACTGTGAGAAGAATTTGACAGTTGAGCAGAAGATATGAGTAGAAACAAGGCCGCTTGAGTAGATAATGTCCCGTCTGAACTGCTATTATCGCTAGGAGAGACAGTCATGAACAAATTGTTCCACCTGGTATGCAAGATGTATGAGACAGGGGAAATACCCTCAGACTTCAAGAAGAATATAGTGATTCCAATACCTAAGAAAGCAAGTGCATACAAATGTGAAAATTACAGATCTATCAGTTTAATAAGTCATGGTTGCAAAATACTAACACGAATTATTTACAGACGAATGGAAAAACTGGTGGAATCCGACCTTGGGGAAGATCAGTTTGAATTTACGAGAAATTTAGGAATACGGAAGGCAATACTCAAATTTTATCTTAGAAGATAGATTAAGAAAAGGGAAACCTACGTTTTTAGCTTTTATGGATATGAAGAAAGCTTTAGACAATGTTGATTGGAATACACTTTTACAGATTCCGAAGGTATCAGGGGTAACATATAGGGAGCGAAGAGATATATTCAACGTGTACAAAAACCAGGCAGAAATTATTACAGTCGAAAGGCATGAAAAGGTCGTAGTAGTTGGAAAGGTTGTAAGACAGGGTTGTCGCCTTTCCCTAATGTTGTTCAATCTGTTCATTAAGCAAGCTGTGAAGGAATGCAAGGAGAAATTTGGAGAGGAAATTAAAGTTCAGGGAGGAGAAATAAAAACCTTGCGGTTTGCTGATGACGTAGTAATACTGCCAGAGACAGCATAGGACCTGGAAGAGCAATTAAACGGAATGGACAGTATCTTGAAAGGAAGGTACAAGATGAACATTAACAATGGTAAAAAAAGGTAAAGGAATGTAACGTCAGGAAATCAGGCGATGGTGAAGGAATCACATTAGGAAATGAGACGATAAAAGTAGTAGATGAGTTATGTTATTTGGGTAGCAAGATAACGTCTGATGGCCGAAGTAAAGAAGACATAAAATGCATACTGGCTATGGGGAGAAAAGCGTTATGAAAAAATCGAAATTTGTTGACATCCGGTATTAGTTTAAATATTACTAAGTCCTTTCTGAAAGCATTTGTCTTGAGCGTAGCATTGTATGGAAGGGGAACTCAGGAGTTCAGACAAAAAGATGATAGAAGCTTTCGAAATGTGGTGCTACAGACGAATGATGAAGATTAGGTGGGTGGATCACGTAACTAATGAGAAGATGCTCAACCGATTTGGGGAGAAAATGACTTTCTAGCATATCCTGACTAAGAGAGGGGATAGGTTGGTGGGACACATTCTGAGACATCAAGGAATGGTCAACTTAGCGTTAGAAGGAAGAGTGTAGGGTAAAAGTCGTAGAGGGAGACCGAGGGACGAATACAGTATGCACATTCAAACGGATGTAGGTTGCCGTACGTATTCTCAGATCAAGAAGTTTGCACGGAACAGGATAGCGTGGAGAGTTGCATCAAGTTA
Source organism: Locusta migratoria (assembly GCA_026315105.1). Lineage (NCBI taxonomy): Eukaryota > Metazoa > Arthropoda > Insecta > Orthoptera > Acrididae > Locusta > Locusta migratoria. The sequence continues at coordinate 58,917,942 of CM048744.1, read as the reverse complement.
GTCTGCGGACTGAAGACAACAACAACAACAACAACAACAACAACAACAACAACAACAACAACAACAGATGTAAGCGAAGGTTTGCCTTTCTTGAGTCTATCTTGTGAGATTAGTTGTGAGAACTATCAACAGAACATTTCAAATTTATTTCATAGTTCAAGATTTCCTGAAGGGTTTCAACACCGTTCTTCTCAAGTTAATTGCGTGGCTACAGAAAATCGTCTCCGTTGTACGATTGGATCCGTTATTTCATCTTATAAAGGTCTACAGTTCATAATAATAAGACTCGTTGAGTGAGAGAGAAGCTACAATTTATATCTGTGTTATAGGCCCCCTTTTGCGCCTATGGCAACACGCGGGTTCTTATCTACGAGGGTTGTTTTTCTAAGTAAGGGCCGTTTTTATTTTTAAACAAGATACAAAAACTTATTTTCTGATTCTACACACTTTTACCTATTTTTCTACATAGTTGCCTTGTTTATTTAAGCACTTGCCATACCGTACAACTAAGTTTTTAATTCCCTCTTCAAAGAATTTGGCCGCCTGCTCCGACAGCGCCGGTCCCAGAACACAGTTGCCATAATCTTGCGCTTTGACAGCGTCTGTTTGGCTTTGACCTTGACGGGTGAGGTTGTGTGTCGCTATTCTATCGATTGTCGCATGCTTTCTGGAGTGATATGGGATACCCATGTTTCATCTCCAGCGACAATTTGACTCAACATATCATCCCCTTCTTCCTCGTAACGAATCAGAAAGTCCAATGAAGTGGCAAATCTATTCCCTTTGTGGTCCTCTGTGAGGAATCTGGGTACCCACCGAGAACACAGTTTCTTAAAGTTTAGGTTTTCAGACAAGTCTGTACAAAACCGATCTTGAAACTTGTGGAAATTCCAAAGAAAGAGTGGAAATTGTGAATCTTCTGTCCTCACGAATCTTTGTTTCGACTGCAGCCACCAAATCATCAGTGATCACAGAGGGCCGGCCTGAGCGTTCCTCGTCATGGACGTTTTGACAGCCATTTTTAAACTCTCTAACCCATTGACTCACTTTACCTTCAATTATTGCATTCGAGCGATAAACTTCTGTTAACTGACGATGAATTTCTGCAGCTGACAGGCTTCTCGCGGTCAAAAAACGTATAACTGACCGTATCTCACACGTGGCGGGCGATTCAATCATCGTAAACATTATAAAGTAGCACAGCGATGCATACACGTCAGCTACAGAGCTGCAACTGGCATCAGTGTGAACGGGAAGGATGCCGGCAAGTGGCGCGGGGGCTTGTTGCGGCGTCCGCGCGAACTACTGGACTTTACGCGCGAACGGCCCTCACTTCGAAAACCAACCATCGTATTGCAGACTTCCAAAGAAGTTAGAGAGTTAGTCCAGGTCATCTTACATTTCCCCCTGTCCACCATATCTTTCCTTCTCTCTGTCGAGCTATTCAAGTCCCCTTTTCCCATTTCCATCTCCCCTTTTTCTGCCAATCACCACCTCGCCTCTCTCTGCCGAACTACTACACCTCACTCCATTGCCTCTACCTGTGAAAAATTATAAAACTCTTATCTTTCGTGGTGATCAGTGAAGTGGTGGCTACGTTTTTTGTAAGATACCCTCCGCCATGTCCCTCTTAGGTAGAGGGTGATTCCTCTAATTTTGTAGGTTAAGTGCGAAATTTCATCACTTCAGGCCCTAACATGCCCCTAACCAACTGAAAAAGGTTATCTACAGTTTAATGTGGAATCCGTACAATGTGTCGTTTCTGGCGACTCACGATATCGCTGAGAGGTAGAGGCTAGGCTGAAACCACGGACTGCGCGGCTGCTCGCCGTCCTCCCTCAGGCGCGTTTTTTCTTAATTTACGTCTAGAGACCGATGATTTCCGCAATTTTGTCCCTTAGGTTTACGAATATTTCAACATAAATTGCACAAATCTGAATGGGCTGCCAAACTAAATACCTCATAATTAAAAAGCTCGATTTGAATTGTCACAATATGGGGGGGGGGGGGGCGGGGGGGGGGGGGGGTCACAGAAATGATACACAACGTGCGATAGGTTTCGAAATAATGGCAGTTTTTGTTGCGGCGATATCTACAAAATTTCAATAACAGACTTTCTCAATTGTATGCCAAGATACTTTGTTTACCCCACCTACTTACGAAGATAATATAATAACGAAATTGGAGGAATCAAGTACGGCAAAAGGAAGCGTTTGTTTTTCCCGCGCTTTTGGAAAGTAAAACGATAGAGAAATAGTCTGAAAATAGACTAATCTCCGCCAGGCACTTAAGTGTGAATTTCATGAAAAGTCGTGTGGAAGTAGCTTGTACCGTAGAATCCGAACTGATCTTCTCCAAGGTAGGATTCCCCACTTTTCTGAAATCAATATTTTCTAAAAAGGTTTCGAATGTTCGTAATTCTATAGGACCAAACTAGTTTCGTCGTAAGTCACTAGACTTACAAACTACTTAAACTAACCTAAGAACAACACACACATCCAAGCCCGAGGGCGGATTCGAACCTCCGACACTAAAGGCCTCACGATCCGTAACGTGGCGCTTCAGACCGCTCGGCTACCCCCGCGCGGCAATAATTTCTGTGCTCTAATAAACCGATACTTTCGTAAAATCCACGCATCTTATGAAGAGCCTTGTATGGAATTGGAGTTGTAACATTGTTATTGGAATCTGGATGAAAGGGTGCGATAACTTAAGTTCGTGAAGTGCTGCAATAAGGGTACACGCCAGTGGCGTGACGTGGAGAGCAGATTGGGGGCTTCCAAAGGTCATGAGTCAGAGACCGGCCGACAGGGGTAGACGACACGCTTCTGGAAGGATGACCAAATAAGGGTAAGAGAAGGCGGCTTTGTATCTTAAGAACACTACCATATTTTGGCACTCTGCGGTTGGGAGCCATGGAAGGCGGGCGTGTTAGGAGTTAGAGGTGACATACAGGGTGTCCAGAAAAGGGCTCGCTGATTTCAAAATTAAATATCTCGAAAACGAAGATCGATAGAGGAATTCAGTAAGTGGTATGTTTATTGTGAAAGCTGTAAGAAGTTTATACAGCAGTTTGAAATAATAGATACAAAAGCTGCTAACAGATGGCGCTGTACGCTGTACAGCTCATATCAGCCTACATAAGTGAAATAATCGTATGAAAACACTCTTTGCAAACAATCACATCACAATGTTTTCAAAATTTTCACCATTGGCACCACAGAGGTGGCGCAAACTAAGAATGCAATTCGCCATCACATTTCGTAGTGTCTCAACTGAAATGGATACACATGCCACAGAGATCGCCGATTCAAGCTCGTCCAGCATGGCTGGATGCCTCGGGTAGACCATGTCTTTCACTGTGCCCCACAAAAAAGAAAAAAAGTCACAGGGAGTCAAATCCGCCGAATATGGAGGCCAATCCATGCCTGCACCAGTAAATTTGGGATATTCCAAAGCAATGACTCTATGCCCGAAGTATTCCTCAAGAAAGGGAAACATTTATTCGGTCCGATGTGGTCGGGCTCCATCTTGCATAAACCATTCAGTACCTGGTCGATCCTCTAACGCTTGCTGTGTGGCGACAAATTGTTCCAAATTTGCAACGTAACGTGCACCAGTGACCGTTTCTCGAATGAAAAAAGGGCCAATAATGCCTCTGCTGCATACTGCAGCCCACACAGTAACTTTAGGAGAATACAGGGGTTTCGCTTCACATCAATATGGCTTTTCGGAACCCCAAAATCGCCAGCTCTGCTTATTCACGTACCCATTCAGGTGGAAGTGTGCATCTGTAAACCAGATGCAGCCAACATCAAATCCTTCACTATCAATCATTGTGAGCATCTGATTCGCAAAGGCAACGCTTTGTTGCACAACTCTTACGGGTATGGCCTGGTGCGTTTGAATTTTGAATGGAAACACGTGTAGGCTCTTTCTCGGTATTTTCTGCGTGCTGGAACGCTTCAAACCAGTCTCAGATGCAATTCTACGGACGTATGACATTGGATTTCGCTGAAGAATTCCAGAAACTGTGGCGATATTTTCAGGGGCAAATGCGGTTTGCTTGCGGCCAACATGCCCCACTAGATCATCAGTTACGCTGCCTGTTCGTTGAAATTTTGCGTAGAGCGTACGAATGGTTTTCGCCTCGGGTCCTTTTGGAACATTAAATCGTGCTTGAAAAACTTCGCCTTGTTGCCGTAGGACTCTTTTCTAACCTGTGGTACTCTAGCACCAGAAAAACGCGTTGTTCAATGAAGTACATGGTTTTAATCTCTTCCTTCGGTACGCTAACCTCCTTTCACGTTTCAATATTGGAACTGATCGCTCTGGGCTTCGGATCACTATTTATATTAGGCATTAAGTATTGCGATTACAGCGCCATCTCTTAGCAGCTTTTGTAACTATTATTTCAAACTACTGTATAAACTTCTTACAGCTTTCACTTTTATCGATCTTTGTTTTCGAGATATTTAATTTTGAAATCAGGGAGTCCTTTTCTGGACACCCTGTAAGTCATAAGAGACGGCAATCTTAGAGGTGGCTCTTAAGATGAGTGTTAAGTATTCAATAGGCGATAAGTGTTTATGTATGACAGTAGAAATGAAAGTAATTAATAACGGTCGAAACAAGTGTGCTCCTTGCGACAAGTGACGGGACAACAAGTGGCCAATTATCACAATTACAGCTTCATTACCCGATCCTGAAGTATCCAGCAAACGACGCATCCACTGCAGCTACTGGGCCACACTTGTGAGAGGTGAAGGATTTGCAAAAAATGTTCAAATGTTTGTAGAATTTATGGGACTCAACTACGGGGTCATCAGTCTCTAAGCTTACAAACTAATGAACTAGCTAAGACTAAGGACGGCACAAATTTCCATGCCCGAGGGGGGGATTCGAACCCCCGACCGTAGTGGCCGTGCAGACCGTGACTGGAGCGCCTGTCCCCTCGGCCACCGCGGCCGGCGAAGGATTTGCACATCTTCAACTGCAGATGTACCGTTGCTCGTGTACCGTTGCTCTGTCACAACGAGAGACGCAAGGAGAGTGTTGCAGTGTCTCTGCTACCTCACGTATCTTTAATACAGGGCGGAACAGATTTCTATATGAATTTCGTAAGTGCAACCATCCCGGAGGTACCTACGGTCTCGACAGTTTGCTCTAGACTCATTAAGTGCAAAGACATAGACTAGTGGAAAGAGAGGCGGCAAAAGGAGTTGCAAAGCTAGCGGGTTATGAAAAGCTGCAACACGAGAGAGAGAGAGAGAGAGAGAGAGAGAGAGAGAGAGAGAGAGAGAGAGAGAGAGAGAGAGAGAGCGCTGCTGTTAATGAGAGGCCTCTGGGACCAGGGGCGCTGATTGCAGGCCAGGCGAGGCAGCGGGCGCGGCCACGCCCACCCGATGAGAGGGAGAAACGGCAGCGCGTCACACCTCTACTCCCCATAACGAGCAGGCGCCGACCCTACAGTCCACCGCCGCCAAGCTCTACGACACCCTGCCTCCACTAACACTAGGCGCCATTTACTTCTCTGCAACACACTAACAGAACGCCTTTTACTGGAGGAAGACGCATGGCGCTACATTTAAAAAGATATGCTAACCAATTAACACACCCAGAAGTTCCGCGATTAATATTATTATTATAGCTCCTTGGCTGTCAATTAGAACGCCCCATCCCAAAAAAAATAAAAAAATCGCACTGACGTGTTTTACGGCACACTTTAGATTTGTAGTTTTATAAGTTTTTGCAAACATTTTGGACCAAAATAATAACCTAAAAAATAAAAGGAATAATTAAGAATGTCTGAAACCCTTTTAGAGGAAAAAAATTTGGTAGTGGCGGGTTCCGAACCACCGACCTTTAGCGTCATAGTCCAACGCATTGCCCACTACACTATCAATCATAAGATAGGTCGTTTAATCTCATACTATTGATGGCCGTTGTTAATTGACGCTAATATGGCATTTGTAGGCATTAGATTATCATTATCGTACGAAGAACTGTGTGTTTTTGTTAATTCTTCAGTGCGCCATTGCTTTGAAATGACAACGTGTAAGTTACAATAAGAAACTCATCAAATACGCAACGCAAGATGGCGTATGCCACAGAGTTCTGGGCGAGGAATGTCACGTGACATCTCCGAACGGCTTTCGGTTAATTAACGGTTTTCGTTAATTTAATGGAGGGTGTCAAATCTCCGTTATTTTTGCAAATAAGTCTCAAACGATACAAGATATGAAAATAACATAAGGGAGCTAAGTCGTAGAGAATTATCCCCTCTACCACTCAGGTTATTCAATTTTAGTGTCAGATGAACGGTTCGTTTGCAATTACCATTATATTAGAAACGGCTTTTTTTTTTGTATTATTACCGTATTTTTTGTATGAAAAATTTGAAAAAGGGAGGTTCTGGTCTCTGGCGGCCTAGAATCATGTCTGTAAAATTTGGTGCTGATCGGTTGAACGGTTCGTCTTAAAAACAAGGAACACGTAACGGACAGACATACATCCCAAAATCGCCGTTATTTTTGCAAATATCTTTGAAACGCTACGAGATATGAAGAAACACACAAGAGCAAAATTGTAGAGAATTTTCTGCTCTACAAATTCGGTTATTCGATTCGATATACTTTAATAAGATTTTATCTACTTACATCATAGGCCAATATTTCTACATGACCATAACAAAAAATAAACCCATGTCAAATAGCAGCAGGAGTAATGAATACTGGTTTGGAGCACACAACTTTGTTTTTTGAAACACTTAAGAACTAAAAAAGATAGCTTCACACGACAAACTTGTTTAACTTAACACAGTCAAGAAATTATATAATACACACTGCAAATCGCAAGTTAGATCGACTTTAAAGTCATCGTTTTAGGCATTTTATCTACCTGGAGAAGTGTTTTCTTGTCATAACTGGAACCAGCAATGTAGACTCCCGAGTGTCATTGGATGTAGATAATTTTAACTATGTTCTATTTTCCTTTATAAGGTTGAAAGACGTCCACATGCTACATTTTTATCGTGTGAGGTGAGAATAGAGGAAACTACTATAGAAATTCGGTTATACTCAAGAAGGCCATCGGCTCTACGAATTTTTCATATTTGTTTCCAACTATAATCAATTGCAGCACCTTTATTTGCAAAACATAAAACGAAACTTATGGAAGAAAACTGAGCACTTTCAATTTTGACAAACGTTGAGTGCAAACTTGTTGATGATGCAGTTAAAGGCAGTATCCACAAAAGTACTTTTTCACTGGAAGGTATTTATGTCCAACCTGGAGATCATTAACTACGTTCTAATACTGAATGCCAAAACTAATTCATCATCACTCCTTCAATCTACAGAGCAGAGTACCAACACATAAGATTCACATGGAACAACTGTGATCCCAGCTTTAAATTCAATTCCAACGGCGAGGCAGACATCGCCCTATTAAAAGTACACCCACATCAAATAATAACTTATTGACTATCGTAAACGTACCTTCGCCCTAAGAAAACAAATGATTGTACATACAGAAGTGGTTTGATTGTCGAATGTTAATGTTTCCAATGTTTGTTCGTGAAGTCTGAAATAACACCGTCCATCCGTAAAAGTTGGCAGGTATGACTGTATTTTAATGTAATGGCAATTTGACATAAATTTGTTGCATGCTGTCCCATGCTGCTGCAATTTTAAGACCCGAAATTGCACGAGGAAAAATACGTGATTGACAGCGAAATTGGAAGTTCCACGAGATTTCAGTTTCAACTGATAGATGATGGGGATACGCTTATTTGCCGAAATATGGTGGAACTTCAACAACTGGTTCAAGCAGGATTCTCGAGAATCTTGGATATATAAGAACATTTCATGCAATACGAAGGGCAGTGCATCAATTAACATGCACTTCTGTAACTAGTAGCTCGTACTCTATGTTATTCTGTAGCGTTCATCACAACAACAAAAAGAGTCAGATTTACCAAACATTACTTAAATCGCTCAGTTTTACTTTTCCCCAATATTAAGTATACACATTTCAGATATCCTCTATGTAATGACTACTTTGTCTGAACTTCGAGTGGCAATGTATTTCTAGACGTAAAAAGTAAGCTAATAAGTGAACATATAGGTTCAACGAAAATCGAAAAAATATGCATATATAAAGCACGGAAATGTCTGAAATTTGGAAAATTACAAAGCGTCCAACACAGAACAATACAACACTCACATGCAGGATAACTGTAACCTGATTGTCGTTTTAACAGCTCAGCCAGCTCCTTCACTGCATTCATTGTACCAATACACGAGATGCATATTGCCAAGTCTTACGTTAATAAATCTTTCCATGATTATGTTGATCAGTTTTAATATGAAACTAACATTACTGGAAAAAGTACCAGTAAGTGTAGTACTCTTGCCGTATTGAATACAAACGTGCGGGCGAAAAATAGTGTTCATTAGTCTCCTGGTGTCGACACGAAGCACAGTAAACGAAAGGAAAAAGTTTGTTGTGCAATAAGAGTCGATTCAAACCATCGACAACTGCACAATTTTGCAGATACTTTCGGTGCAGTACAGATAGAGGTAAATGGGTGCAAGAAGTCAAATGAAATGGAAATGCGTAAGAACGCAGAGTCAGTCTGTGGACACATTTTGTTCCATGTTCTCCAGCACGGCAGGAAGTGCAGTGACAGCTGGTACGCGCTCATATACATCTCGCTGCAGCGGCGGTGACGTCGCTGAAGCCCTCGGCAACGCAATATGTGGTCGACTTCGTGTTCGATGGGCCGGCTACAGCCTCGGGATCACTGCATCCCACGCCGCGGCTGTCTGTCTCATCGTATCGACTATGTCGCTGACGTATTACCTGGTTAATGGCCTCGCTCTATATACGGGTAACTGTGTACATGCTAGTAAGAACTCGGCCTGCTTAATCAGACGAATTAACATTTTTTTACCTTTGTTTCTTTAGTGAGGATGACATTATGGACCGTTTTTATATGGTGGTGCAGTTTCCGAATGTACTTATCAAGGTTTCTTGGAATCTATTTATCCCTGACCTTTGAGGGAGATGTGATTAAGCTGCTTAGGCGCACACTTGTTCGCCGTACAATGCCAGTTATGATAATCATATGAACGAAATTGTGGAGGGAAGCTCTTCCTGCTGTTACAAACTTCTTTATGGAGAAGTGCTTTAGACAGGGCTTCACTAAAGTTAGTTAATTGTTTTCTATAAACTTACAATACACTCGTCATTTGGTCCCACGCATATGAAAAAATTGAGAAGTTCCTAGAACAGTTCAGGAGTTTTAACAGTAACATATAGTTCGTTGTGGAAGCAGGAAGAGAGTTGTCTTCTCTTTCTCGAAATTCTCTCTCGTCGGTACTTTGGCTTCAGCGTTCATAGAAAATCTACGCACACCAATGTCTAATTGTATGTCATCAGCTGTTACCACTCGTCAGGTAAGCTCACTGTGTCATCCAGGTTGGTACAGCGTGGAAGAACAGTAACACGTACCATGCGGTGAAAGACTTACGCAAAATCATCAGAAACGAAGACTATTAACGGTCGCCAAATACATCAATGATCTGAAGTAAGAACAGTTGCAGGTAACAAACTACTTTTGCCATTCCTTGGCTACGTGTGGTAAGGTAAGCGCCAACGTATATAAGACAAAAAACTAAATCCATCCTTAGGTTCAGTCAAAAATTCTGCAATTACTGAGAGGAACTAAAGAAGAAGCAGATCTCGTAATACCTGGAATTTATAAAACAGCTATCAAGTGTGGTGAATGTTATGTCAGACAAGAAGTGTACTCTTGAAATTGGCAGTAACGGGCACGAAAGGTTTTATCGCCTTGGCTACTGCGAAAAGCCAGATTTGGCGGTCACCGGAGCAAATCCGACAAAAGTTTCGTCGTGGCTCGCACTAACAGCTTCTGGGACTAGGTAATTAAAAAAAGCCACCGAAAAAATGTTACTGAGAGAAGCATAAATGGAAACGGCTGTATACAGCTAATCGCTGCGTGGAATCCAATGCTGAGTCAATACGTTATAACTTAAGAAGCAGTAACGTCACAAATGTCAGACGGACTATATAAGAACGCACCAGTGAACGATATTGATCGTTGTCGACCACTGAAGAAGTCATTAAAACGAAACGCGTCTGGTGAGAAAAAGTCGCATTTTTATTGTAGTTGCAAAGATAGACAAAAACTGCTATTCATAATTATGAAAGCAACTACGGACATTATGGCCACACAAGTAATATATCACGAAGCCTTGAGGGGGGTGGGGTTTAACAAGTATTTAGCAGCAGAAATATACTGCAATGCTCTCTTATCCCTATGTAAAACAGTCAAAAAAGCTCTGTATAATTTAAAAAAATGCTTTTGTCAAGCCATAATACAGATATCACTGCTGGTACCTTCAACCGCAGCAATTTAAGCTGTGCCCTTAGGTTCCTGTGCAACCACATTCTTAAAAAAAAAAAAAAAATCACTTTTGACAAGCTAGAATATAGATGACATTACTCTTCGTGGTAGTTTCAGATTCCTAATAAACACATCCCTGAAAATCAAGACAACCCAGCAATCAAAAATATAGAAGTGTTCATTCCTATCAGCGTTCTTAGTTCAGGGGCACGTAGCTCAGGAGATATGACATCATAAATAATGAGAGGCCACCGCGTGAGAATGCCCAGATTTATGCGTCAATAATTGGAGAAGGGAGTAGTTACGGACCTGCAACAAAATTTGCATGTAATTTCGGACGTTTATGAAGCGTTTTGTTCTGACCCCACCTCCCAAAAATGATGAAAAGGAAAGTCTACCGCTCACAACAGTTTCGCTGTAGATGCCGCAAAACTGTCGCATCAGGTATGAAATTCTATCAAATAAAGTCAGACTACATATTTTCATGTTACTATTTATTTTTGCCTGCAAGTCTCCCTTAAGTCTCTTGCATCCAAAATTAAGCAATCTGGTTTCTTAATCTCCATCTATATAAAAGCGAAAGGACACTCACTCACTCACTAAATACGAAATCTCTAAATTTACTTCACCTATGAAGCTGAAATTTGGCAGGAATGTAGTTTATAGGTAGAAAACGTCAACTACGAAAGTATTTTGTGATAGGAGCATGGCGGAGCATACTTCTACCGACTCACGAAATCTACAGTTTCGTTCTGATCTTCACGATATTTCGCATGCATGACCTTCAAAACAAGAGGAAGGTCACCGTCTACCTTAAGTTTCATACGATGCATGGGGGAGGGTACTTTGCAACATAAAATGGATCCCGGAATACCTTGGTCGCGCCATAACTTGAGAACGGCTCGCCCGATTTCACAGTACCTTTTTTTTTTTTTTTTTTTTTTTTTTTTTTTGTTATTTCATACCAAGGGTTGTATAAATAAAACTGGACATTTGAGAACAACAAAGTGCGTTTTTCAATGTGACTGCGTTTCTATTGCATAGAAATCTATAGTTTTATTTCGATATTGATGAAATTTTACACACTCTACCTTAAAAACAAGAGGAATGTCACCGTATAAAATTTCATTCGGTGCATGGTGGAAGGTACTTACGGAATTTATGAATTTTTGCACACATGACCTTTAAACCAAGAGGAAGATCACTGGATACACAAATGTTTATATGGTACAGGACAGAGGGTACCTTGCAGAAAACTTTGCCGAGAGAGGGAAAGATGGCAACGAACAGAGAGATGGGAGAGAAAGAGGTGGATGCAGAGAGAGGGCGGAAGGGGATGTGGACTACCGAGGCAACGCCGGGTTTACAGCTAATGCGAAAATAAATTGAAATTTGCGCATGGCGGGATGAATGCTACGGTAGCCCGCGCAGGAGCGAATATATCTGTCGAGGCGTAGTCGTCACCGCGAAGGCCTAGTAAGCAGGAGCCCTCTGATCGAACCGCACCTGGGGACATTCGCCGCTGATTTACTCAAAATGCCACTGACGAGCCAAAGAACCTGGTACACCTGCCTAATATGTAGGGCTCCGCGAGCAAGCGGAAGTGTCGCTACACCACGTGGCGTGGACTGGACTGATGTCTGAAGTAGTGCTCGAGACACTTGACAACGTGCATCCTGCAGAGGTTTCCATAAATCAGTAAGAGGGCCTGGAGATCACTTCTGAACAGCACGTTGCGAGGCATCCGAGATATGCTCGGGTATGTTCAAGGCTGTGGAGTTTAGTGGCCAGCGGAAGTATATATAAACTCATACTATTAGAAACGAGACTCTTAAGAGCAGGCAATGTGTTTCCTGTCATCAACAGTCCAATGTCGGGGTTGACGGGCCCAGACGAGTCGTAAAGTTTCGAGTCCTGCAGTCACCGAGGTAATGAAATCCTCAGCAATTTCCTAAAGGGTTGCACTTCCGTCACGCTGAACAATTCTCTTCAGTCGTCGTTGGTGCCGTAACTGTCGTCCTACATAGGCGCTGCGCTGTCCTCTGGTTGTTTACATCTCTCTGTGTTGTATATATACGTCTATACCAGTTTCTTTGTGTCTTTCGTGTTAACTTTAAAAATCAGAAGGGATAGACATAATGCGAACGTTATACGAGGAATGTCCTCAAAGTAAGTTCCGTGTGGTTATATAAAACAAACGTTTACAGAGACAGACAAAATATTTATTGTACAAAGATCTTCAACTGTTAAACTACTTTTCTATATAGCTTCCGAAATTTTGTAGGCACTTGTCATAGCGTGGCACAAGTTTTTGTGTGCCTTCTCCATAGAAGGCTGCCGCCTGTGTGTTCAAACATGTGGTAACATGTTCTTTCAGCTCGTCATCATCGTTGGAAGTGTTGACCACCAAGGACAGATTTTAGGTGTAAGAAGAGATGAAAGTAGCTAGGAATGAGGTCCGGGCTGTACAGAGGATGATCAAACACGTCCCAGTGAAATTCCCGTTAAGTGTGTGTGGTCAAATTCGCCGTGTGAGGTCGGGCATTACCGTGGAAAAAAAAATAACACCTTCTGACAGTAATGCTCCGCGTTTGTTCTGCATTGCGCGGCGCAATTTCTTAATGGTTCCTCAGTAACCATGTGCATTGATAGTTTGGCCTCGTGGTAAGAAATCAATCAGCAAAATGCCTTTTCTGCACCCCCCCCCCCCAAAAAAAAAATAAATAAAAAATAAATAAATAAGAACTAAAAATAAAAAAGTGCACATGACTTTTCGAGGTGCCAACTCTTGCTTCGGCTTAACCTTCGTTGTGGATGAATTGTGCCTCCATTCCACTGATTGCCGGGATGTCGTACGATACTAAAGTTTCCCCCGTATCTATCCAAGAAAGAAAACCATCGTCTTCATTGTAGCCCGTCAAAAACTGAAGTGCACTACCCATCTGTTTTTTTGCGGTGTTTAGTTTTGGGTACCCAATGTGAGCTAAGTTTTCGAAATTTCTGTTTTTCAGTAACAATTTCATGAATTAGTGACCGTAAGATTTGCGGAACTTCCATAGCAAGGGCACTAAGAGGAAGCTTACGGTTGTGCTTAATCTTTTCAATTGTGTGAACCAGTTCATCACTAACCACAAACGGGCGTCCACTTCGTTCTTCATCGTGCACTTGATCACGCCCTTCATTGAAGTCTGACCCATCTTGTAAACTATTGAATCACTCGTAGCAGTTTGTTCGTAAGCCTTGCAGATTTGCGGATGCATTTCCTTTGGTTTAACTTCCTTTCCATTTAGAAAACGAATCACATATGATTTCACACGCGGTGACATTTTCAGTTACGGCTGACTTTGTAAAGAAGCACTACAGAGCACTCGTCGGCAGCAGTGATCTAAAAATGACGTTCATGTCTTCTCCTTGGGGTAGCGTCCTGCTCACATAACTTGGAAGAAAAACGTGACGTCATTTTTACGTCACACTCTGTATCGAAGGTCGCACGAAGAGCTATCGACTTGCAGTCACATAACTTAGTGTAAACGTGATATGCTAGTGTAATGTGGTTTATTTCAATAGCTATCGTATCATAATAAACTACGTTGTTGGATCGATTACAATCTGTTGCGGAAGTGACATCCTTGGATATTGCCTTATTTAATGGTAGCATGAAAACACCTCGTCCTCGGTACGATAGGTTATAAACGAAGACTCGTATCTTCCGAAGTTTTGCAACTTTATCCTGATAGTGATTGTGAGCCGTTTTCATTTTATTTTTCTTTCTTCGCCTTCGTGTTTCTAAAATACTGCGGGACATATTAATGAAAGTAAACTAGGCACGAAACATGTAAATGCATGTCAATATTGAAAATACATTAGAGACTTTCTTTTTTTGATACGAATTCTAGAAGTTTATCCTTTAGTACTATTAGCAGCGTCTCTGATGTATCTGCAATGTCACTGATGTATATGAACAATATAATTACACACAGGACACTACCCTTTTCTCCAGACCTTAATAAGTGAGTAATGGGTTTAAGCTGAAATTTTAAAAAGTGGAAATAGGCCTAGAGAATTAGGTAATGACACTTTGTAGTCTGTGTAGATACCATCAAATTATGATTAAATGAGTATGTCTAACAGATTATGGAGGAATTTCGGGTCTCAAATATCTCCAAAATTAAGAGTGTGGGATCAACCTTAGGATGTAGAGATGCCAGCAGATGGCGCTGTTATTGTTCTGAAGGCTGTGTACGTCTGTAAATGAAATTAAAGTTTTCCTCATGGGATCTCGCTAACCAGAAACCTCGTAATCGAAAAATATTCCGAAATAAACTACGAAATATTGGTGACAAAGAAATATTGATCTAACCACACTCTCGAAAATAGCGAGACTTTCGAAAATAAATAGCCAAATATTGAGATAAGCAAGGAATATCGGCCTAACCATACGCTCGCAAATCACTAGATATTCGGAAATAAACAGCGAAATATATCTGAGAAACGAACAATTTAATGGCATCGTCACTTATTTTACTTATCAACAGTTTATTTATTCATCCTTTGATTGCCGTTTGGAGAGAGATTGTATACTGTACATTAAGTGTCTTTATTTCAATGTAGGCTATTAAACGTTTCCCTTAGGCTTGTTTCTAACCGTATCTACGGACATCGTTACGTATTTGGAACAAAGGTCAAATATTTGTGTGAAGGAAGAACAGAAATGTGACTGCTCGTCGTATCATTTTCACGAGGTCTCAACGGAAATGTCATTGCTGGCCGTATCACTTCCAGGAATTCTATTCTCCATTTTCTAATCAGACCAAAGGCACCAATTCGATGCCACTAATTCCTCAGACAGTGGTCTCTTATAGGTAACAAGTATTGGATACTATAACACCGTTATATGAATAAGAAAGACCCACAATGTGTTACGATTAAGCAACATTATGTTACAAAGTGTAAGACTAAAAAAAATCCATATGAGCAGTTTCCAACCACGAACCTTTATAATTGTAGATCTCTAACAATATCCACTACGCTACGACTTCAAGAACCTAAAGGTTAGAGTATGCTGATGTACTACAGTTTCAGAATTTTTGACTATTGGTGTATTATTTTTATACAGTAATAAGAAATGGAGCCGAGAACGATTTTTGTGCTTCATCTGCAATGTGTTGTTTCCATGAAACGGCTTACTGCCTATTATAATATCAAAACTCTTAGAAATACGGCAAATCAAGATGGCGTCTGTCGCATTGAAGTATCGAGTAATAGGCAATAGTCGATAGCTGTTTGCGCGGTCTTCGATACAGCGTGTGATGTAAAAATGACGTCAGGTCTGTTCCAAGTGGTGTGAGCACGCTACCATTCTCCGAGACAGTCACTGCCGCGCATGCAGTATACGTTAGCGACCGAAAAGTACCACTTCTATTTTGGACCAGACAGCACAGGTAGAATATTTGGCACTGATGTGAAAGGCGCAGTTTTAAATTCAGCTTATTTAGAAATGGTGAACTTTAAACTTGCAATATGCCATTATGATGCCTTTAAGAGTTATCACGAAACCGCCTACCTTGCAAATAAACAGTAGTTTGTAACAAATCAACAACGTAACTATTCAAGTTTAAGTGCTCTTAAAGTCTCTTTTGGTGTATGTGATTACAGCGTAATGGGTAACATCACTTGGCAATAAAATGTTTAAATGTTTTGTATAGCTAATGGGACTTAACTACGGGGTCCTCAGTCCCTAAACTTACTAACTACTTATCAACTAGCTTATCCTAAGGACGGCCTAAACATCCATGGCCGAGGGGGATTCGAACCCCCGACCGTAGTGGCCGTGCAGACCGTGACTGGAGCGCCTCAGTCCCCTCGGCCACCGCGGCCGGCGATTGGTAATCAATCCTGCTAATGTATTGCAATTGGTTGAGATGAAATTCCGAAGAGCCCTTCTTCGTGAATACTGTCTTGGTGTAGAAGAAGAATCATTCACATGTTTTCTGGTATCTATTATAGTGCAGAAATATGAGCATAGATTAGAAACACTATAATAGATAATAGGTAACAAGGGAATGATTCATCTTCTGGTGCTCGACTGGAAAATAAAGGGTCGCGGGTTCGAAACCCGGTCGGACCTCTGATTTTTTCAGTCCGCACTTTAACCCATCCTTCACCTCTCAACGATGTGAGGAGTCGCCAGAAACGACACGTGGTTCGGATTCCACGTTAAACTGTAGGTCCCCTTTCCCCGGTTGGAGAACTGGGGTAGGCTAGGGACACGCAAGTCGCCGAAGTGGCGTCCAATTGAAAGACTTGCACCAGGCCAATGAGGCACACGAAATTATTATTATTATTATTATTATTATTATTATTATTATTATTATTATTATTATTATTATTATCATCTTCTACACCAATATCATCTACACGAAGAAGGTTTCTTCGTAACTTCATCTCAACCAGTCACACTATATTAGCAGAATTGATTATCAATCGCCGATCCATCCGACACTTCACCACACAAATAACGTCACAAAACGCAATTTCAGAGGCACATCCTGCACCGTCACTACTGGCGTACCGGCAGGTCAAAGAGCAATGCGAGATGGTACACGCAGAGGCCTCTAATGGGCGACTGCAGAGTTTTGCAGATGCGGGAGTATCACTAGTGCAATAAGAGACCTTTACATTATCTATCATACGATTTTGATGTATTTCTGTTTGTTCGAGCCTAAGTACTTTCCTTGAGAGTCTGAATTGATGGTAGCGAAACGTCAGCTGCAACGCCAAACAAACGTGGGCTGAAAACTCCGAGGCAGAAGCCAGCAGGCTCAATGTACAACATGGATTTTAACTGAGTATATGATTTAAAGAACGTCATTATTGGATATTTATTTAAAAAAAAAAATTGTTGAATAGTCACTGAAAGATCCGTACTGTCCGCGAAATAGTTATTTTTTCACACTGACAGTAAAGAAAAAGCAATACGTAAAGAAACACGAAGGTATTTCGGGAGTAATCAACAGACTGACGTAAACACGAACCTAGTGTCAACACAAAATAGCATGATCTCTGCTGCGTTTATATTCTAAGTTGTCACTGTGTTGCGTAGGCTACTCAAAGATCTTGAAGACACAGATACTATACTTCTAACTGGCAAATTACAGGGACTTCCGATTGGTATTTTTCCGCCGCTAACGTCATGTCGCGCATGCTGCCGCGGACGACCGTCTCGTGCGTACGAGGTGCCAGGTGACCGGAGCACGGACTGCCAGGTAGGGTGCAGCGGTCCAGCCGGCGGCGGCATCGACCAGGCGCGGATTAATATGCGGCGCACCTGCGGTCTTCCATTAGCGGCGCGGCCTGCCTTATCTCGCCAAGCTCCAGAGGACCACTCGACCCACCCACCCGCCAGCTGGCCGCAGCGGCGCCTCTGAAGGCAACCACGAGGCACGCCGACTCCTTCCCGCCACCAGGGCTCCAGCCAGCGTTTACGCAGAGAATATCATACGTGTGCGCTAGCCCCTCTAACACTAACAAAGAGACCACATGGGTATCTGATTTTATAATTTATTTATATTTATGGTACGTGAAGTTCGGAACTTCAATAACAATCAGCCAAAGCCATCCGACGCAACTCTCAAAAATTCTTGAGAAAATCGACTTTGAAATTTTGCAAAAAAGCACGTAAGTAGCAGTAATTAACACAGTAGCAGCATGTCAATGTAGCTCAGGTGTAGCGTACTGGCGTCGTAACCATAGAGCCTGTGGTTCGAAACCCACTGCGTCATAATTTTATTTATTTATTTATTCGTTTTACCATTCAGTTATATAAAACATTTTGGGATTTCTAATTCCACGTGTTGTGTCAGTCTTTGTTTATGTGTATGTAGACGAGTTGAAATCCATATCACGTAAAACGATGGTTGAAATGTTTAAATTGTTGTATAGCTTGTGGGACTTAACTACGTGGTCATCAGTCCCTAAACTTACAAACTACTTATGAACTAGCTAATACTAAGGACGGCACAAATATCCATGCCCGAGGGGGGATTCGAACCGCCCGACCGTAGTGGCCGTGCAGACCGTGACTGGAGCGCCTCAGTCCACTCGGCCACCGCGGCCGGCACGATGGTTGAGTAGGGTAGCTTCTTGTAAAGCCATTAGTAGCTAGGGAGATGACTTTACAAATACATTGCAAGTAGCTCTTCACAAACTGAACAATCAAGACTACCGATGTTAACTAATAGTGAAGCCAATACTGTAATAAAATGTAACTTACGTTTTTTTGATTGACTAGCGTTATCAACAACCTCTCGTAAAGTATAGAAAATTACAAATAAACAAAAACCTGCACTTTTCGTAAAAATTAAGATTAGATATTAAAATTGTGTAAGTGTTGGAACAACGGGAAAAAAATTAAAAGTCTTTCACGACAGGATTCGAACCACCGCGCCCAGTGTTGGAAAGCCAGAACGCTACCACCTGAGCTACACGTACAGATGGGGCTACCCTTTTACTTATTGGTACATATTCCATACGTGTACTTTGGAAACTTTAAAGTAGATTATCTCGAAAATTTTTGAGAGTTGCGTCGAATGGCTTTGGCAGGTTGTTATTTAAGTTCTGAACTTCAGGTACCATAAATAAACATAAATACCCATGTGGTCTCCTTGTAAGAGTAAGAAGCGTCTGGGCCAATTTGAATATTCTTCGCTTTAATATAGGTGTGTTGTAGGGAGGGAGGGGGGGGCGGCAAGAATAAGGAAAACCCAAATGAGCAGCTGAAAAATCTAAATAAATAAATAAAACAATGTAAAATCTAACGCTTATTGTCCAACGCTTATTATCATGCTCGAAAGAGAAACCGCGATGCAAAACTTTTTCGATGCTGCGGCCGTACGAAGAAAGGTTTCACACACTGCTGATCTTTCTCTGCAGCATGATACAACCTCTGAAAATTAAAGTACTGAGAATAATCCTGTAACAATGTAAATAAACTATGAACTACCGTTATCTTACCGTCCTTCGAAATGGTCTCCTGCGATAACTATGCAGCACTGAAATCTGCGATACACGTCCTGGAAGCTCTGCGCGAAGTCTTCCTTTCGGATGCTGTTCAAACGCCGCCTCACGTTTCTTTTTTTTGTGTTTTTAGGGCGCACAACTTCTATGGTCATTAGCGCCCAGCCAAGAACATTGATTCGCTATGATCTCAAAAAAATGGTGACTGTCAGAACATCAGCAAGAGGCTAAAAACGAAAGATAAAAGACAATTAAAAGGGTTAAATATCCTTGGATAGGTTGGCCAAGTTCATAAAACGCAAAACCCGAGCAGCTGCTCGTGTGTCATCAGCTAAAATTTCCTCCAGAGTAGACGGAAAGTGAAGGGCTACACGGAGATGATTAAAATTAACACAAGTCAGTAAAACATGTCGCACTGTCAACAGTTCACCGCAGGAGCATAGCGGTGCAGGTTCGGCGGATAGCAAGTGACGGTGGCTGAAACGGCAATGACCGATCCGCAACCGAGCCAGGATGACCTCCTCCCGCCGAGAGGGGCGTGAGGATGTCCTCCAAGCGGTCGGGATCGGTTTGACAGTTCGCAATTTATTGTCGTACAGTGAAAGCCACACACTGTGCCATTGCGACACGATACTCCGGCGAAGAGCCCGTTGAACATCGTCCGATGGGACGCAAAAGGTAGCCATGCGAGGTAAAAGAGCTGCTGCCTTGGCTGCTGTGTCGGCGGCCTCATTCCCGGGCACACCCACATGGCCAGGGACCCACAGGAAAGAAACGTGACAGCTGTCATCCGCCAGCAACTGGAGGGAGCGTTGGATCCGATACACGAGAGGATGGTTCGAGAAAGGGTCCTTAAGACTCTGCAGGGCACTAAGGGAGTCAGAACATATGGCATAGAAAGGTTGGCGGTGGCGGCAGGTATACAAAACGGCCTGGTGGAGGGCGAAAAGCTCAGCCGTGAAGGTCGAGCACCGGTCAGGGAGCTTGTATTGGAACCGGTTGTCCCCGACGACGAAGGCAGATCCGACACCGGCAGTGCTCTTGGAACCATCAGTGTAAATAAATACGGCATTATCGAACCGCGAACGGAGTTCGACAAGCCTCGAGCGGTATAACAAATCCGGAGTGCTCTCCTTGGGGAGCGAACTAAGTTCGAGGTGTGTGTGAACCTGGGCCTGATGCCACGGTGGCAATGGGCTTTCGCTCAACCGAAGGGTGGAAGGAAGGGTAAAATCGAGCCGCTGTAGCAGGCGGCGAAACCGAACTCCCGGTGGAAGCAAGGCAATCGCAGACAACTGATATTGGCGATCGAGTGAGTCGTCAAAAAATAATCTGTAAGATGGATGGTTGGGCATCGACCGTAGGCGGCATGCGTACCGACATAAGAGTATGTCACGTCGATTGGTCAAGGGTAATACAGCAGCCTCGGCATACAGACTTTCAACAGGGCTGGTATAAAATGCACCGGTCGCCAAACGTAATCCACGATGGTGGATAGAGTTGAGACGGCGGAGAATCGACGGCCGTGCTGAAGAGTACACAAGGCTTCCATAGTCGAGCTTCGACTGAACAATGGCCTGGTAAAGGTGAAGCAGGACGGTACGATCCGCTCCCCATGACGTGCCACTGAGGACACGAAGAACGTTAAGGGATCGGGCACAACGGGCAGCCAGGTAGGACACGTGTGTGGACCAGCAAAGTTTCCGATCCAACATGAGTCCCAAGAATTTTGTAGTCTCCACGAAAGGGAGAGCAACAGGGCCGAGACGTAGAGAAGGTGGAAGAAATTCCTTGTATCTCCGGAAATTGATACACACAGTTTTCTCAGTGGAGAATCGGAAGCCGTTTGCGATGCTCCAGGAATATAGACGGTCAAGACAGCGTTGGAGAGAACGCTCCAAGAGACACGTCCGCTGGGCGCTACAATAAATTGCGAAATCGTCAACAAAAAGAGATCCGGAGACGTCGGCTGAAAGGCAGTCCACGATCGGATTGATTGCAATGGCAAAGAGCGCCACACTCAAGACGGAGCCCTGTGGTACCCCATTCTCCTGGCAAAAGGTATCTGACAAAACAGAGCCCACCCGTACCCGGAACTTGCGATCCGCCAAAAACGCTTGAATGAAAAGAGGAAGGCGGCCCCGAAGGCCCCATGTGTGTAATGTGCGGAGAATACCCGCTCTCCAACAGGTATCGTATGCCTTCTCCAAGTCGAAGAACACGGCTACTGTTTGACGCTTCTTTAGAAAGTTGTTCATAATGAAGGTCGACAACGTAACGAGGTGATCAGCAGCAGAGCGGTGTCGACGAAAACCGCATTGGATAGTAGTCAGGAGGCGGCGAGATTCGAGGAGCCAGACCAACCGAGCGTTAACCATGCGTTCCATCACCTTACAGACGCAGCTCGTCAGAGAAATGGGACGATAACTGGAAGGAAGGTGTTTGTCCTTCCCTGGTTTGGGGATGGGGACAACAATGGCTTCACGCCAACTTGTGGGAACATGACCTTCAGTCCATATGCGATTGTAGGTACTAAGAAGAAAGCACTTGCCCGCAGGAGAGACGTTCTTCAGCATCTCAATATGAATGGAATCGGGCCCGGGAGCAGAGGACCGGGACAGGGCGAGAGCACGATCTAGCTCCTGCATGGTGAAGGCGACGTTATAATTTTCACGATTAAAAGAGCGGAAAGAAGGCGGCCGTGCCTCCTCTACCTGTTTGCGAGGGAGAAAGGCAGGGTGGTAATGGGCAGAGCTCGAAACCTCCGCAAAGAAACGACCCAATGCGTTTGAAACATCAGCTGGGTCCACGAGGACCGCGTTCTCCACGGTCAGGCCAGGAATCGGGGAGTGGACCTTGATGCCGGACAAACGGCGTAGGCCACCCCAGACAACCGTGGAGGGAGTAAAACGGTTAAAAGAACTAGTAAAAGCTGTCCAGCAAGCTTTCTTGCTGTCGTTTATGATACGACGGCACTGCGCTCTCATACGTTTGTAATTGATGCAATTCTCCAAAGTTGGGTGGCGGCGGAAGGTGCGTAAGGCACGGCGTCGGGCTCGAAGCGCGTCGCGGCAGGCTGCAGTCCACCAAGGGACCTGCACACGACGTGGAGAAGAGGACGTACGAGGTATGGAACGTTCAGCAGCAGTGAGAATAACCTCTGTGAGGTATTCGACCTGCCTGTCACAGTTGGGAAAATGCTGATTGTGAAAAACAGCCACGGAAGAATAAAGCCCCCAGTCGGCTTTAGAAATGTTCCAACTGGTGGGACGTGGAGATGGGGAATGATGTAGGAAGTGGATGATACAAGGGAAATGGTCACTCGAATATGTGTCAGAAAGTGCATACCACTCAAACCGACCGGCAAGCTGAGGAGTGCATATTGCGAGGTCTATATGGGAATAAGTGTGTGTTGTGTCAGAAAGGAAGGTCGGTGCACCGGTGTTGAGGCAGACAAGATCGAGGTGTTGGAGAAGGTCCACCAAAAGGGAGCCTCTCTGACAAGGTGCCGGAGAGCCCCATAGGGGGTGGTGGGCATTAAAGTCGCCTACCAACACGAAAGGTGCAGGGAGCTGGTCAACAAGGTTTAGCACATCTGCCCTAGTAAGGGCAAATGACGATGGCGAATATATATTACAGAGGGAGAAGGTAAATGTGGATAAGGTGATGCGGACGGCAACTGCCTGTAGGTGAGTGTGCAAGGAAATGGGATGGAAATAGACGTCGTCTCGAAGGAGCATCAGAACCCCTCCATGGGCTGGGACACCTTCCACGGGTGGCAGGTCGAACCGCACAGAGGTGTAGTGTGGAAAGTCTGCACGATCACGTGGACGCAACTTAGTTTCCTGGAGGCAGACTAGAAGCGGGCAGTGCAATCGAAGGAGTAATTTTAACTCCTCCCGATTAGAACGAATGCCGCGAATGTTCCATTGAAGGAGCGCCATGATAAAAATGAGAGAAGAAATAAGGATAAAAACCAAGTAGCGAGCGGGGTCACCTCGACGGCCGCTGAGGACCGGATTTCGAGGGAGCACTGCTATCGCTGTCCAGGGGCAAAGGGTCGTGGTCCATAGGTTCGACCGACGCGCCTGCCACCTCCCTGAGTTGATCAGGAGGGGCAGTTTCCACCGCCGGTAAAGGGCCGGGCGCCCGGCAAACGGAGCGTCCCGGTGAAACAGAAGACGGCCGAGGCCGGCAACTGTTGGACGGCGCGACAGATGGGTCACGCCTCGGCGGGGAAGGAGAGGAACTCTTTTTCTTGTCAGCTCTTCTGGAAGAGTGACGGCGGGAAGAGGCAGTTGACGGTTGGGAAGCCTGAGAACGCAGAAAATCCTCACGGACGGGTTCCTTTTTCAAGGTCCGGGCATCTTGTTTAGGTGCCCGCGGTTTACTAGATGTTGACGAAGACTGTACCTTAGAAGCAGCAGGAGGAAGCGGGGACGTGGAACGGGCAATCTTCGGGCTGGCGGATCGCACAACTGTGTCAGCGAAAGTGAAATCACAAGTCTGGGTACTGGAATCCTTAGTAGGTCGAGTTGAGGTGAGGACCTTACTGTATGTACCCGCTGGGAGGACAGTGGGCTTTCGACTCGCCAACAACTTTCGAGCGGCAGATGTTGATACCTTCTCCGTGACCCGAATTTGCTGAATGATTTTTTCATCCTTATATACAGGGCAGTCGCGAGAGGAAGCCGCATGGTCGCCGTTGCAGTTAAGGCAGTGAGGGGACGGAGGTGGGCAATCCCCCTCATGGGCGTCCCTACCACAAGTGACACATTTTGCTGCATGTGGGCAATGTTCACGGGTATGGTTGTACCTGTGGCATTGGTAGCAGCGCGTTGGGTTTGGAATATAAGGGCGGACTGAGATAACTTCGTACCCTGCTTTGACCTTCGACGGGAGGTCAACTCTGTCGAATGTCAAAAACACAGTACGAGTCGGTGTCAGCTGGTTATCTACCTTTTTCATCACCCTGTGGACGGCTGTCACACCCTGATCGGACATATAGGACCGGATGTCGTCATCAGACAACCCGTCAAAGGATCTCGTAAAAACTACCCCACGTGACGAGTTGAGTGTGCGGTGCGCTTCTACTTTGACTGGAAACGTGTGCAATAACGTAGTCCGGATAAGTTTCTGGGCTTGGAAAGCACTGTCCACTTCCAGCAACAATGAGCCATTGCGCTGACGCGAACAGGTTTTAACAGGGCCAGCAATTGCATCAACACCTTTCTGTATAACGAAAGGATTGACAGAATTGAAGTCTTTTCCGTCGGTGCGCGACACAACAAGAAATTTCGGCAAATTAGGCAGAGTCTTCTTTTGCTGAGGCGAGTCTATCTTACGTTTCTGGGTCAATGTCAGTGAAGAAGAGAAGGAAGTCATTGCGGAAGTGTCCCCCGTGATTACCGGCGTCTCCGATGGCGCGCTCCTTCCTAGTGGGGGCCCTCTCCGAGGGCTTACCCGCCTTAGGTGATTGTTCACACCTCAGGTCACACCTCCCGAGAACTGACGGAGGGACCAATTGGCATGTTCGGAAGGTACCAGCTCAGGTAATCACCCCTCCCTGGGCCTGGCCTTTACCAGGGGGTACGTACGTGCCCTACTTGTCTACCCGGGGCGGGGAATTACGCGTTACCCCGTCACCTGCTACGCATGATAAAGCGTGGGTCGGCCTTCAGACACGCACAGGGAGGAAAGAAGAAGAATAGAGGAAGTGAAGAGAAAGAAGGAAAGGTGTCTCAAACGCCGAGGCGGAGACTAATGAGGAGAAGAAGGCGAGGAGAGAGAGACAGAAACAAAGGGTAAGAAAGGAAGGAACCAAGGAATAAGAGAAACGACAACAAGAAAACACCTGAACTCGTGAAATACGCCCGTCTCCGGGCGAAGGCATAAACCGGGAGGGAAAGTGAAGCAGCCTGGGGCAGAAGAAAGGCTGCTCCGGCTCGGGGCCCCGTGCGCGCCACACACGTACCCACAAAAGAACTGTGGGCCCCCTGGGGGGCCTCACGTTTCGATGGGTGTCAGGAATCTCATCAACTCTCTTTCCTTTAAAAGCGACTCTGACTCGAGGAAATAGGGAAACATCTGGAGGATTCAGATCCAGCGAATATGATGCATGTTCAAGTTGCAACATCTTCCCTCCCTCCCCCCTCCCCAGAGGTACTTTAAGATGTTGGCTGTGTGTGGGCGAGGGGAAAGGAGACAGACTAACCTAAGAATAAGATAATACCGGGAACTAAAATTAGTACAGTAATACTGTTTACTTACATCGCATCAAGGAACATATATAGATAGGCATGCATACAGAAGCATTTCAGTTGAATGTCTAGCTGGACAACGCGTTCTGTAATATGACTTATGTAAGCAACAAACACTTTATTGTACTTAATACGTCGTTATTGATCACTAAAACCACCATCAGCCATATCACTATTTTGTATGCCGTATCTTTTCTAAACCCCCTGCCCATCGAATGTTAAATGACATTTCATGAGAGGTGCCTGGATCATGTCGCTCTGCCGCCCGCGGTGGCCGAGGGGGCTGAGGCACTCCAGTCACGGTCCGCACGGCAACTACGGTCGGGGGTTCGAATCCCCCCTCGGGCATGGATATTTGTGTCGTCCTTAGTGTTAGCTAGTTGATAAGTAGTTTGTAAGTTTAGGGACTGATGAGCCCGTAGTTAAGACCCATAAGCTCTACAAACATTTGAACATGTCGCTCTAATAGACTTTTTACGGAATTCCGTGAAGGATTGCGTGAGTACAACTACAGTCATAGACTTAACTACTCTTCCTGTATGAATAAACAGGGCAATTAGAATTGTTCATACTGCAGTGCTGATTCGTCAAACGGGAGAAATTTAATAGTGTCTCGACGTTCTGTGAGCGAAGAGTCGACGCACAATGACATTCTGCCGTAACAGAGAAAAAAAGACAGTTGTTAAATGTTTCACACCACTGTGCTATACCTCATTTGTTTCCTCTTTATGATTTTATGATAGCGGAACTTTATGGGTGCCCCTAGCAACACGAACGAAAGCGTTTCCACTACCCGTGGGATACACCATATACCCTAGCACTTCAATTTTCGTAGCCGATTCCTCACCCAAAATAACGTTCTGCCTGTTGCGGAACTCTCGATACAGTCACGAACTGGTTAGGATATCTGATAACTAAACTATTTCGTTTAGAAGACAACTTTATGAAAGCCCAGCAGTATTTAGTCAATCAGATTTCCGCTACTAATGCCACTGAGAATATCATGAGAGACGAGGGCCAGTAGAGAATCGAATCATCGTTTCGAGAGCGATACTGATTTTTATTCAGAAAGTCACTTTATTCTAGGTAGGTCATAATGTTTGATACTAGAATGTCTTGTATTCTGCTACACGGTATTTCTCAGGGTTACGTCTTTCTACGCTATTCCTCATGAACCATCCAAGCACACTAGACGCAGAAAACTTCTTAGATCTGTCTTGCAAAAAGTAGTATTATCGTACGAGGACATTCAGAAATAAACCTGCACGTTCAAAATAAAATGTTTAATTGTTTGCAAACCTATTGGACTGAACTAATATGGTCATCAGTCATCAGACTTACAAACTACTTTGACTTAAACTAAGGCAAACACGCAGGCACGAAGAGTCGAACCTCCGGCGGGAGCAGCCGCCCAGTCCGTAGCATGATGCCTTAGACCACGCGGCTACTCTCGCGCTGGCTGCACGTTCAGAAGGAAAATTCTGTAATTGTTTTGTATTATCAGAAGACACTTGAAAAAGCGGTAGCGCTTTTATGGGTCACATCACCACCACCACCACCACCACCACCACCACCACACTATAAGACCGTTAAACACAAACGGGGGCTAAAAAATGTAACTCTATGGGACTTAACTGCTTCGTTGTTAGTCCCTAGCTTACGAACTACTTAATCTAAATATTATAAATAGAAATTTACAAACCTAACAAAAGGACAACACGAACACCCATGCCCGAGGGAGGACTCGAACCCCCGACGGCGGACGGCCGTGCGTACCGTAGCACGGCGCCCCACGGCTAACGACCGCTCAGCCGCGGCAAACGGGGACTATGGAGAGGGGTGTGCACTGGGCTCTGTTACGACAACTACTAGCTGTAAACACTGATATCTTACAGCACGCGATTACACGGCTCAGCCCAACACAACTTCACGGCATGAATGGGGAAATCCGCACAAATATTTTCGTTACATACATATGCGACATAATAGCCGAAACATATACAGCATTTGCTCTGCATTGTTTTTTACCTCTGATGTTCAAGTACGGGCTAAGCGCAACCATCAATTCTGACGCAAGACGTCGCTGCTATTGAAAATTACACTGCATTAACGTTCACAAATCAACCACACAGAAACTGTGTCGAAAGTAGTTATTTAAGGATTTGGTTAACGAAGAAACATTTTAAGACCATTCCCAATCATAATGATACCAGCAGAATACCGAGAAGTATCAGCAAGGAAACAGGAACCACTTACGGACAGCGAGCAGCCGAGCGCCATGAAAACTACCTGAAACAAAAGAAACGAAAGTTTAGTGGATAAGCTCAGAAAAAGCAATTTAATAAAAATTTCAATTACATAACACACACACACACACACACACACACACACACACACACACACACACACACACACACAAAATATATATTTTACTATTGCACTGTGAAGCTTAACATATGTCCGTTTCGTATCTGTATCGCTGTAATTTTTCAGTGTTGTTCCCGAAATTTTTCCCCTTTTGACAATAATGGCTGAAGTCTCGTAAGCCGATAACTAGTGAAAAAATAAATTACTACTGTAGTATATACATAATGTATTTTCGTTTATAATTACGAAGATTTCCAACAAAAATAAGCGATGGAAGAATTAGGTAATATGAATCCGAAAGCAGATTACCGTTTCTGATTATGTATGACAAAATTAATAGGAATATGGTAGCCTTTTAAAATGGAGGAGGAAAAAAGAACTACATGTAACGACTCCGTGTAATTCAATGATGGATTCCGTTTGGTTGACCCCCGAAGCAAGTATTTAGTAAAGAGGACGATCTTGTAGCGAATTCAATGACGTACTACCTCTTATTTCATCGTTGATGTTGTTGTTGTTGGTTGTTTTAAGGGGACTAAACAGCTAGGTTATCAGTCCCCTGTTCCTAGCTGAGAGTCAACTGTCAATAAAGATAAAACAATGCCCTGAAAATGACACCGCACAAAAGGGCAGGTTCTTCTCACTCTTACAAAGAAACATTTTTGTCTTGTTATTTCAAATGGATGGAGAGATTTTGCAATGCCCATTTATTTCGTTTGAAAAATATTTACAATGAAAATCCATTTTTATTTGTCATTCACTATCAAGATGTTTCTTATACTGGGGCGGTCAGAAATTGTGAGCATGTGTGCATGGATGTGTTTCCTGATGAAGGCCATGACCGAAAACTTAAGTTGTGTGAATGAGATTGTCTTGTCTACGTAATTATCTGCTGCGGCAGAGCGATATTCTCTACGGTGAGTTGGTATCTATCCTCTATTATTGACATTTTAAAGCTAACACTTTTACCATTGAAGAATTGGATGATACTGTAATGTATACCAAAGGTCACTAAATGTACAAAAAGCATCGGGTCTTATTGGCACCATTACAGTTTTAGTATACTGAAGTTTGACGGGAATATCTCGCTCTATATGTGGGTACCAAGGAAACGGCGGAAAGACTGCGTGTGCGAAACTCACTCGCTCCCTTTACGGGAGGAAGTAGTCAGAGACTAGCGTTATTATTATTATTATTAACAACATGTGAGCACAAAAAACTAGAAACGCTATACATCTTTCATTTGTGTTCATATTATATTTCACTAGCCAAGTAAAGCTAATTCTCAAGGTCGATTCTGTTGGTTAAGTGTTTCGTATCGATGTAATTAAAAATAAAATTAATGAATGCGAAACCACGCTGTGAAGTTTCGAGGACCCGGAACAACTGCGCCTGGAACTCATCCCCACACCGCTCTCAGAGCGCAATTTTTCCCCTTCTCTTTTAGAGAATGTAATTTGGTTCGCTGGTTCCACCAGTATTAAATGGGTACAAGAACGTCACAGTCAAAGCGTTGAAGTTAAATTTTTAATTAATCTCAAACGAACTCCAATCATGTCATTCAAAGTGCCGCGACCCCATATTTTTGAATGTAATTCGTCGCTTTCTATGAGCTTTGCAAAGATCAGAACTCTTGTTTGTGTGCAAAATGAAGTTGCAGACGAGCCATGTAATCAGAGAGACGGTAATTAAAGCGTAAGAGCATTCTGTTCCGCACGATAGTTGGGAAATATAGATTTTCATTAGCCCGAAGTGCATTCCTCAGTTTCTCTCTTTTTGTTGTCTTCCATAACCTACTGAATCTATAACCAGGACGGAAAAACTATTCAACATATCTGAAGGCGTAATGAAAGCAGTAGTACGTTTATATACGTTGAACGATGTCATGACCTGCTACTGTTCTAGTTTGCTTCCACGAATTCCGTGTCTTGCAGTCAGATAGCCTCTTCTGCACTTTTATCGAGGTAATGCAGAGGCATACTGCAAATGGGAAATAGTGACCAGCACGATTTTTATGCTTACCAATGTTTATGTTCACTTCAGTGTTCCGCTGGCCGCAGTAAATTAAAAGCAGTCTTAATACCCAGTTCGCACTTTCATATTATAATTCAGCACACCATGACCTGAAATGGCATTTTACTTCAGCGACGATCCCACGGTGCAAGGTTCTCGTTATTGTGATGTGTCAAATATCGAGGAAGATGATCATACAGAGGAATAAGATATGGAGAAGAGGATACAAGCTCAATGGGGATGGTAGGTACCTAGGCAAAAGCGTATATATGTAGCGCAAATTGGTTTTAAGACAGAATGTCAATTTTGAAAGATGCTCTCTATACTTGAGATTTCGAGGAGTCGGGTGTTGACTCATGCGAAATTGAGAGAGCAGTTTATGATGTGCTGTAAGGAGTGGGGGAAATGGTAATATTGTGTTTACAGTACTGTCGTAATTTTTGAACAGGAGTGTTATTTTAGCTGGACGTATTAGGTCTGTCCAAAAAAAAATTCTGCTTCTTTGTTCTTTCGAAATAGTTTCCTCCACAAGTGATACACCGCTCCGAATCTTCGACATTTTTAACTTTGGAAATGAGAAACAAGTCTGAAGGTTCCTTAAGGAACATGTTCTCATTTGCCTGATCCAAAATCTCTTCACTGATTCCGAAGCGACGGTCTTCGTCTTCCTCATCTTGACTGATGAGCGGCGGGACGAACTTGGCGACAACACGATGCACTCAGACGCTGTGTCAGGATTTCTTGACATGATACAACTGACATTTTTATTAAATTGGCGTGTCTTTTCTTTCGGACATGTCCGAAAGAACAGACACCACGCCAATATAATAAGTATGTACACGCGAAGACTGTGTTGGCTTCAATTACTTCACCGCAGATGCGATCATACGTTCGACATCGCACGGAAATCCGTATTGGCGAATATAAGAGGGCATGGACGATAGGGGTGCTACTGCCATGGCGTGCGACTTTTGAGAGTTTGAGACGAACGGAAGGCGAGCGCGGGCAGCCAAGTGGTTAAGGCGACCGCTGGGCCGAAGCGGGAGACCCGGGTTCGATTCTCGGCCCGGCTCACATTTTCAATTGTCGCAATTGTTTGATTTCAATGCCCTAAAGCAGCCACTGTTAATCCTTTCCTTCCTAATTTTTCTTCTTCTCCTTTATCAAGAATTTACAACTGAAATGTTACATTATTCGATTAAAATCTCTCGGGCAGTCAGTCTTCGATTGGCATAGCGAGTGCAGTTGACGTTCCAGGCATGAGAGTCGTTCGTAGACGTCGCAGAGCGACCTGAACGAGGGTCATCTTTAACATTCGTAACACTGAACATGGCTTCCTCCAAGTTTTGGCGTAAAGGGTTTATTGAGTTTGACACAAAACGTAATGCAGACGTTTTGCTCCTCTATCTGTGTCATCTCGAAATCCTCGAAATGTGCGACACAATAAAGCAGTGAACAGTAAGTAACGGGCAGTCACTTCCGGCAGTTACACATTCAACAGAGGCGTGACCAGGGATATCAACCACATTTCGTTACAACCTCCACTGGCGTAAAATTACGACTGTACCGTAATTTCTTGAATAGACGTCGTATATTATGTTTGAAGTTTTCACTACATGGCTGGTTAATGGTGTGCTTCGAAGTGTACAGCTTATGAAACTTCCTGGTCGATAATTACGAAGGGCGGGACCAGAATTCGAAACTGGTACTTTCGCCTACTGTGGGACCGCTTCTACGGACAGTTATCCAAAGTTGACTCGCGATCCGCCCGGACAGTTTTATGCCCGCCAGTATCTACAGGATAATTTGCAGGAGTAGCACTCCCAGAAGAAAGGCTAAACCACAGCCTAAGGGGCTGTTCCGAAAATGGCGTAAATACCGCAGTCGGTGGAGCACTTTCCTAAGATTCGAATCCCAGTCCGGCGTAAAATTTTATTTAACCTGACGTGACTAGCGTCACCTGGCCCTCCCCCATATAAGGGAAAAAAATCTTTCTACATATTTTACGTTGCATATAACACAACAGGCATGCAATACTAACTTTTAAAAAGAAAAGCTACCATAGTAGAGTTAAAATGAACGTAGGTATTTTATATTCGTGCATGATAAATACAACAAATATTATCGTGCGATAGGTTTCCAATTACGACTACAAGTAGATGGGGACGCACAAAGGGGTGGATCAGGGCGGGAAATATAAACGTGACAATGCATAGTTGAAGAACGCAAGGGAGAAGGAAGTAGTGGATGTAATAAGGAAAAAAGAAAACTGACTGAGGATAAGGGAGTGTTGTCTTTACTATTTGACAAAGGTAAACTTCTTTACTTTTGGGGTAGCGCTTTGAGGATGACAAAGGAGTGCTCCAACGTTTTGTTTAAAGTACAAGCGCATTGAGTTTTGCGGAAAGAATAGACAACGGAACCCAAAAAAAGCAGCGACAGCCAATGAGTTGGCAGATGTTTCATGAATGGGCACCGGGAGGTGAGACCTCGTGTTAATATTACGATGGATGAAAAGACGTTTAATGCCTGAAGCGACGTGCTGGGGTCCTTGCGCACTGAGCAGCCAGTGAAGGCGACAAACGTGGAACTTGGCTGACCACAACCACTGTATGAAGCACTGACATCGCCATGATGCGGATGTAACATACACAAACATTCATGGTTAGCAGTAACAGTCACGTGCCGGCAGTCTTCGGGTACACTGCGACGGTTAACCTGCAGCAAGCTCAACCGCACACTACGCCGCAGACTGGAAATGGTGTTACGTTTTGTTTAGTGTGCGCTTAATTATCCGTGTGTACTACCATTACACACCGCCGGCTGTACATGCTTCAGCCACTTGAAACGGCCAGAACCCTCCGCGCTGCCGCGCGAGTATGTGCAATCTTTATATACACTTGGCGCGTCCAACAAGTTCTGTCAGTTGTGTCATATCCAAACAGCATCTTGAGGCATGTGAGCGTGCATGAGCATGGGTCTTCAGAGACCCTAGGAGACTGGCAGTGTAAATAGACTACGACCATTTGAACGTAGTCAGTGAGAGAGTGGAATGTCGTGTAAACATCAAATTATGTTACACATTGGGGAAGGCGTATTCCGACGGGTTCAGCCAGAGGTCCATGCTGCTCCATGGGGCTGATCCTGCACACTGAGCCATCTGTGTGCGGCAATTCCTAGCGCAGAGATGCTAACTGTTCTTGAACACCCTGCGTACTCCCCCTGATCTGGCTCCTGCAGACTGTTTACCAGCGTACAGGCGACCATGAAAGGTCAATTTTTTTTTTTTTTTTTTTTTTTTTTTTTTTTTTTTTTTTTTTTTTTTTTTTTTTTTTGCGGACGTGAATGCCATCGACGATCGTGTGACAGCCGTTATGCGATCGATTCCACAGGAGGCTTTTGCTGAGATAGTTTCCGAAACTAAACGAACAGTGTCAAAAGTGTGTTGTAGGGAGTGGCGACTATTTTGATGGGCAATAAAGAACATTTGTTTGAATCTTTCACCGACCTCTTTAAACACACCACTTAAAAATGAATAGCTGCTATAATCCCTCGGCTGAGGTTTCTTTTTCTTTTTCGCTGTATCGCAGGGGTTGTTTAGGAAGTGTGGAAAGTCAAAGAAAAAGCTAAAATAATAGAAAAATATATAAAATTAAAAGCTTATTATCCCCTCGAAAAGCAACGCGCTGCACGTGTAGGAAGAAGCTGGAGCATACTGCCACGCCTTTGGTGCATCGTAATATTAATATGTGAAAACAGAAGTGGAAGTACCGATTTTTAATCTTATCTCTCACATCTATGCAAGAAAAGTACTGTCTTTTTTTTTTACCTCCGGCGGAAGCGATCGCGCCTCGCAACATGACGTTCCAGAACGTAGGGCCACTCCCGCGCGGCGAAATCATTTTTATTGTTCATTTTTATTTATACTCTTCTATTGTAATGTTTTGAAACCAGATATAGTAATGGCAGGAGACGGAAGTAGTAGAATTCGACGGTTCCGTTCGGAAACAGTTGCCGAATTGTGGTATTTGGTTTTCCAGTGGTCCCCAGGCGGTCGTGCGGATCGTTCGATGCAACGAGCTGTGGCGACCAGTTGCAGGACAGGACAGGAGCAGATAGCGGCAGGAAGTCGTAAAGGTGAGCGGCCTGTGGTAAGCTTTAGTGCGGGCAGATTTACAGCAGGCTGTCAGCAGAGGCGCAGCGGGGCACAGCATGGTCGTTAAGCGACCGACGGTGAGGCTTAACCAAACAGCGCGACACCCACAGGGGTGGAGTAGCCGAGCGGTCTAAGGCGCGGTTGCTTGCCGTTGGAGGTTCGAGTCCTCCTGGGGCATGTGTGTGGTGTTCGTAGGTTAGTTTACCTAGGTTTAAGTAGTTTGTAAGCTACGGACTGATGACCACGCAGTTTGGTCCGATAGAGTTACAGACTTTTGAACACCCTGACTCGACCATGCACCAGCACGCCTTTTGGGAATTATCAGCTGCCATCAACGCACGAGTTATTTACTACAACTATTAGTTGCAACACATACATTCGCAGCAGGGGGAAAAAATCATCAATCTCAAGAACTGTGCACTGGAGGGGGAGGATGGGCGCCGAGGTGTCAATTGATTAACTTGCCACGGACATCGGGTCTAATAAGGCGCGCGCGCGCGCGCTGGAAATAGTGACTCGCCGCCGATACACTTGTGCTAGGCCGCAGGTACTTGACTCGAGCGTCCTGTAGGGCCACAAAGCAATCCCATTCAAATGGACAGACCTCTTAGAGAGTTGTGTGTATTGGTCAGCGAGGCATGCGGCATGGTTGCGCCCTAAAATTATTATTGCAAGAACTTGTCACCTGTAAATAGAACACAATTACTGCTTGCAGAGTACACACACACACACACACGCACGCACGCACGCACGCACGCACGCACGCACGCGTGCACTAGCTGACTGTGACTTGCGCTTCACTTAGCCTGCATTTCTTACAGTATACTCCAACTTTGTTGAACACTATCCAGGTATGAAATGTGGACACACATTACAAATTTTGTCATAAGAAAACACTGAGAAACGTTTGTTGAACCACAGGTACTCCAGTATAGTGAGAGTCGACTGACGACTAGAATGGAGTCGGCATTGCCAGCAACATCAGTAAGTGTCTCGCCACTTTAACACACATCGGGCACGAGGAAGCCGAAACGAACGCATTTTCCATACGGCCCAATTGTAATTAAAGGAGCTCGATGACTCCCACAGTGTATTCCAAGATGCGACACCTCTAAGATCGTTCGCAGGTGAAAGTAGTTGCTAGTAGCCAGCCGGAATCCGATAACGGCACTTAACACTGACCGCGCAACATTACGACTGCCGTAGCACGCCTTCCACTATAGACAAATTTGGAACTTATCCTCCACTGACTAGTGACGGAATGCTCCTACCCGTCATCAATCATTTTTCCTCCGCATTTCGGCGTGTGGGTTGCTACGTTTCTCCCAGAAACTGCCGTGGTCGCGCGTGTCTCTGTGGCGTAGTGGTCAGTGCAATTGCCTAATAAACAGGAGACCCGAGTTATAATCCCGACTAGGCAAATATTTTCAACTGCCCCAAATGATTAATATTAATTCAATATGTACTGCTGCTTAGTGTCGTAAATTCGTTTGTGTCTCGACTGATAATCGCTGGAGGATCAAAAACGGTATGTGTTGTTTCGCACATATTTATAAAGGATAGATTCAAATTTTGATGCTCAAACTTCAAGTTCGTTAGAGAGCGCCAATTTTCTTGTTGTACAATATGCTACAGCCACTGCCAAACCGCGACAGTAAAAAGCTAAGTGGTGACGCCCGAATTCCAGAAACGAAAGTAGTCATTGTGTCAATGAACGGATCGTCAATAGCGTAATCTACTCCACTGAAACAAGCACATTTGACAGGCGCAAATGGTAAAGGCCCGGTGTAGGGTTAGGTGCGTCCAGCGACTGGTGAAAATAGTCTGCTTTTTTGCGTGCTACTATCGTAATTATGTATAGCGAGGGCCGGGGGGGAGGGGGCAGTGAAACCACAAATAAGAGGCAACTTGTTGGACGCCAGGCCGCATCACAGAACGTCGAGGTGAAGACTTGCCCATTTTATAGCGCAGGGCAGGACATATCTGTGGAGCCCAATGCAAGTGCAGACAAGTGTTGCCATCGACAATTTCGATTTGTATACGAGATCATCGAAATTAGATCGTGGATTAAGAAAACGTGTAGAGTGGACTGACATTTCTTGTTACTGCAGGTCAATGCTCGTGTCCACAGCCATACATGCCGTCATCCAGACAAACGGTTGCAGAGAACAAGCGTCGCTCCACGCACGCAAGACGGTGGGAACAGCACTATACTACGAGGAACATTCACAAGATCTAACAGCTGACGTATTATACCTGCTTGCTAAACGGGTGTCCAGATCAAAGGGATAATCAGCGATGGAGCTTTTCCACGTCTATCGCCGCGGTAGTATCCATTTCTCACCAGTGCCATATTTTTCTAAATAACTTTACATCAATGCCAAAAGTGATTTTGTAGATTGTACTGCGGTCCGATCAAAATTTAACCCTGTTCAATTGGCCCTCGTCAGGTTTTGAGTCTGGTACCCTTGTTCTGCAGTATGTGGAACTGCAAATAGGATATGTCGAGGTACATGTAGTAACTAAATGGAATTATCGCTCTTTTCGTACTTCCCTATTCGTAT
This sequence comes from Locusta migratoria, assembly GCA_026315105.1. Taxonomy (NCBI): domain Eukaryota; kingdom Metazoa; phylum Arthropoda; class Insecta; order Orthoptera; family Acrididae; genus Locusta; species Locusta migratoria. The sequence goes on along the minus strand of CM048744.1, from coordinate 58,881,135 downwards.
CACGAACAAAATATTCTGTTTCTACGTACTCGTGTCTTGAAAAGGAACTGACATTTTGAGCGTATAGGAAGAGAGAAATGGATTTGCATAATCGTAGAAACTATTCCAAACAAGCTGTGTGATACGACTCAAGAGTCAGCATATGTTTCGAGCGATATTCATCTCAATAACAGCTAACAAATGTCACGGAGCTATTTATAGATAATCATTCCTGCTTGCGAAATTTATTTCCGTCATAATCACGGAGTAAGAAATATGGCTGATATTCTTGGCAGCCAGCGTGAATAGCCGAACTATCGCAGCGTGGTACGTTTCCGGAAGTAGCAGGAATAGCCGCGCGGCAGGCGCGGCTGTTGACTCCGGTGACGTCACGATCAGTAATGACGAGCGCGGGACACGCAGGGTCCGCTGTAATTCCAGACGGCATCGACCGCCTCCTCCTTGGTTTCCTAGTGCCGGAAATAGCTGACCTTTCGCGCAGCCGTTATCTACCAGCTGAGACTGGTACCGCCTCTGCGGCAGCGAGTGCTACTCGCCAACTTTTGCTCGGTTGCTAAAAGCCTGGGTGGAGAGGCCTCCAGCAGAGCAGCGCGCCGCCGGGAACGTGGCGGCCTTCCCAGGCAGCACTGCGGCCAATGCCTGCTGTAGTGGCAGCGGCAGCGGCTGCACTACGTTTCCAGCCTTATGCCCGGTACTCGTCCAACACTTCATATATACTACAAGTAAAAATTAGTGGCAACCACGCAACTTGTGGGCCACTAATTTGTACTTGCAGTAAATACCTATTACGGCTGCCGCTTACAGGCAAGCTACGTTTGAAATCATATGCAGTACTTCCTCCCTGCAGGGATGCGCCACACGATGTCCTGTGGCTCGTCGCACAGCTAAATTTTCTTTTAAGCCGGAGTTCAGAGTCCCATTTGGTACGGTCCTAGTTCCGGCATCTCCTTTTTAAGCTAAAAGAAATTGTCATACACCGTGTTTGGAACATACATTTGTATAAAATGCGTATTTATAGTATGTGTCTTACGTCTTTCTGTGAATATTAATGAGGTCTGCGCGGTTCGAAATGTCATTCCTTACACACCAAATTCTCTTATGTCTAATCCAGAGAGAGAGAGAGAGAGAGAGAGAGAGAGAGAGAGAGAGAGAGAGAGAGAGAGAGAGAGAGAGAGAGAGAGAGAGAGAATAAAGAAGGAAGCTTAAGGTTCAATGTTCCGTCGGCAGCATGATCATTAGAGACGGAGCTCTTTTCTCTCTTTGTAGTGAATACAATGACAGTCCTTTCTTAAAATGAACACATCAATGGATACTATATCGTGTAAAGTGAAATGAGGTGATTTGACATTATTCAAGGAAAATCGTCAATTTGAAAAAAAAATAATAAAAAATAAAATGGATACTTACTTGACGCCAAGGAAAAGGTCAACGATATGGTAGCCTATTTTGCGTGTTAAGAAGTATATTTTTACGTTGGACACAAAAGTGGAGCCTCAAATTTGCTGAAACATTCGTGTGAGAGAGGACAAAATAGCATAATTACTTATTTAAATACCAAGATAGATGCCAAATTTTGTAGCAGAAGACGTGCAACATTGTGGCGTGATGCAGGAATTTACCGCGCATTTCATTGTTTATTTTGTCATATCTCCTGAACTGTGTGTCTTTTAGTCATTTAATTATGTCAATAACCGTCGCGAAAGTGCAAGCAATATGTTGTCAAAGTTTCATCGCAACCGAATGAACGGTACAGCCGCGCAGAAAATACGAAGAAACAAATAAACATTGATATTTTTGTATTAGATAAACGGTGACGGAAGTCATAAAGATTGACAATAGCATTTTGTAGTAACTTTCATAGTCATATACGGTGTACAGTGAAAGTAACTATTTAGGAAGGTACACAATGCTGGATTGTATAGGTTGGAGTAGCTGCAGCCGACATTGTATCTTTTTTGCTGACAGTTACCAATTAGAAGAAGTCGGCAGTTTTAACACTCGAAATTACATGCTTTGCTTTGTGCCACATTACCTCTTTTGCGTTAATATGGGGGAAAATGAAGTGTCCCTTTTGTAAAACTCCGATAAAACCGTTTCTTTTTCCGAATGTAGGCACAGTAACATCTCCTCTATGCTTAAGAAGATGCCTGTATTAAACAGCTGACGTAGTGCTCCGACTGCACGGGCTTCGAGGCGCTACTGTATGTGTCCATAGCGTGAATGTCTTCCTGTTTGGAATAGCCTGTTTTGGAGCACGTATAGAACCGTTACAGTGATTCGGGAAGTCAAAAGTAGTTAAGCTGTCTCAGAAATTACAATAATTATACCATTACATACCATAGTTTTAAATACTGCTATTTATTACTATTACCAATTCAAAATTTAATATCTGCGGATGCGAATAACGAACTGGCGGATGCGGATAAAGTGCCGCGGATGCGGGTGCTGTTGCGGGTATGGGCCTTGCGGATGTGGTGCGGATAACAATTTTCTTATCCGCGAAGACCTCTACACATAGGGAACGGTAAATGAAAGGATGGGTGGCTGAATTTGTAAGCCAGCGTCATAACATGCCGTGTTGGGAAGCTTTTCACGGCGAGAAGCGTCAGGACTTCTTTGGATAGCCATTTTTCTTTCTGTGATATGAAAATTTGCTTAATCCCCCACCAATCTCGAGAACAGTCTTATCGATTCTCTATCCGATTTGATATAGCATCAGTCATTGTGAAGTTTGATCATCTTTTCATGGACTGGACTGGCCATCGCCTCCGGCCAGAGCCGACAGGAGAGAGAGAGAGAGAGAGAGAGAGAGAGAGAGAGAGAGAGAGAGAGAGAGAGAGAGAGAGAGAGAGAGAGAGATTTCCGCACCATATAACTTTTCACTGGCTAAGGGAGATCAACGTATTCATGATGCACGCTAACTCAACGGTCCAAAGTTTGTATATTCAAATAGGCGGGAATTCACGAGTTTCGCGCATGCTCTAGTGGTAGAAAACACCGCGAATTTTAAGACATAGCACTGGTCGAAGCTAGGCAAGCTCTTGCAATTGGTAGACGAGATTATTGGGCAGCAGGCGATGTATCGCAGCAGGAACATCTTGATACTGGTACGAGAGGCGGTAGAAAAAATTTTAATTGAATCATGGACGTTCATGACTGTTCGCACAGGCAGTTTTCACGAGTATTATTTTCGTATTGCCGACATTACAATCGCTGCACTCACACGAGTATGTTAATCGTAGGAATTTATTAGAAAGTGGGTTAACTTGGGTTTTGGAGACTCAGCTGCTGCTAGGTGTTTTAAGTAAACAACATTGACATTTGTGGCGGGACCTCCTGCTTACTAGGCAGCTGCGCTAGGCCTCTACGTCACCCCAGGCACACGGGCTTAACACACCTGAAAGCACCAGCCAAGCACGTACCCCGGTCGACTGAAGCGCCCGTATGTCCTCTCGCTTCGATTACTACTCCGCGGCTCGCAGCTGTCCTCGTATCCCCGACTGTAGTCGGCTCCTGTGTGCGCTCGCACAACCACCACACCTCGACTACCTGCATTAGAATTAAAAAATGCGGCGTCTGTTTTTTCGGACATTTCTTGATATATACCTTAGTGAGAAAAACGTAAACCGTTGTTCGCTATCCATGTCGCTTGTTTAAGATTTTCAAATGGTTGTAAAGCTAAGGGATAAACTGCTGAAGTCATCGGTCCCTAAACTTATGAAGTACTTATGCTAACAAAAAAACATGCGTGCGCTAGCAAACACGCGCGCGCGCGCGCGCGCAGACCGCTCAAGTACGACTTGAACTTCCGACGCGGAGCGGCCGCGCAATCCGTTACAAGGGGCCTTAAGCCGCACGGCCATTCCCGCGCGGCTCTCTAGTGTTTACCTCATTTTCTTAACGTGCGTGTTATATCCTCGTTTACTGTCTTTATCAACCTGTGTACAAAGCATCGTTTGGCGATTACTTGGGCAATGATTTTAATTACATAATTAATAACAAGCAATCGAATTTTAAAGAGCGGTTTCTCACATAGTCCGTTCAGTTCGTACGTGGAAATATTTACGTGTATAACGACATACGACTTTCATTGTCTGGTCACTGTCACTGACGGAAAGTTTTAACTGTCCTTACAAGTTACCATGCTAGTAACGACAGCTAGAGAAGAGCTATTGCCAAGCAAGATCTGACCAGTTGATTTTTAAATTGTGGTTTTAGGGCGCACAACTGCTGAGGTCATTAGCGCCCAACACTACCCATAGTAAAATCGAACCGAGGTTAGAACTTAAATAGCTTTCGCCATATTTGCACGAGGTATAAATAGTAAAACTCTGTCAGCAGAATGCGGATCATCAGCTAAAATATCAGACATTTCAAATGGTAAACATAGATCATGACGGAGACGATTAAAAAACTGAAATTGCACTAAAAGGTGGTACTCAGTAAAAGGTTCATCACAGTACTCACATAAGGGTGCAGGATCACCACGAAGTAAATACTAGTGGCTATAACGGCAGCGCCCAATACGAAGCCGGGCCAGGACAATCTCCTCTCGACGAGAGGGTCGAGATGACGTTGACCAGAGATCAGGCACAGGTTTAATGGCCCGCAATTTGTTCCCTGACCGGGATGACCAATGTAAAAACCAACGGGAGATAATACGCCGGGAGACGTCAGCGCGAAGGTCATCAGAGCTAGTAGAAAAGGTAGATAGTCGAGGAAGGAGAACTGCCTCCTTGGCAGCCGTATCCGCAAACTCATTCCCAACACTCCCACGTGGTCAGGGACCCACAGAAACGTCACATTCGTTCCGCTCGCTGAAAGAGATGTAAGGCAATTGCGGATGCTTTGTACCAGGGGATGGACAGGATATAGCGTGCGAAGGCTCAACAGAGCACTCAGAGTGTCCGAGCAAATGACAGTCTTATTGAGCGAGTTTCGCCAGACGTATTGCGTGGCTTGATATAATGCATACAGCTCAGCTGTAAAAATGGAACTCCACTCAGGGAGACTATATTTAAACGAGGCGTTGCCAAGTACAAAGGCACAACCAACACCCTGGTCTGTCTTTGAGCTATCAGTGTACATCTACATATACATCTACATGATACTTTGCAAATCACATTAAAGTTCCTGCAGAGGGTTCATTGAACCACCGTTATACTATATCTCCCATTCCATTCTCGAATAGCGCGCGGGAAGAAAGAACATCTGAATCTCTCTGTTCGAGCTCTGATTTCTCGTATTTTATTCTGATGATCATTTCTACCTATGTAAGTGGGAATCAACAATATGTTTTCGCATTCGGAGGAGAATGTTTGCGATTGTAGTTTCGTAGTAGCCCACGCTGCAGCGACTAGCGCCGTTGTTGTAATGATTCCCAAAAATATGTTCAAATGTTTGTTAAGCTTAAGGACTTTTAGCTGCGTGGTTATCAGTCCCTAAACTTACTAACTACTTATGAACTATCTTATATTAAAGACACAAAAATCGATGCCGATGAACAAATTATCAAATTTGAACCGGAGTGCAAGAAATTCTCTCCGGTAAACGAAACTAGGTGTGGAGTCCTTCGGAAGAGAATGAAGATCCAAGTTTATACGGACTTCGGAAGCTTAGCCGCGGTGGAGAAGTGCTCTCTCCAGTCGAGAATGTAGTAGGCACTGTAACGCCGAACAGGCCAAGTATGAACGCAAGCGTACTCCCGGTGGTAGCAGAGCAGCCGGACGCACGGCAAAGAGACCGTCAAGTGAGTCAAAGAAAACTGCGTATGTTGGGTGTCCGCGCATGGATGACAAACAGCTAGCGTAACGGCTAAGCAGGAGTTCCCGACGGTAAGAAAGGGGGACCAGTATCGGGTGATACGGCACATACGCTGCTATTTTCATTTACTTTCGTCGATGCTGGTCAACTGCAGCAGGCATCCAAAGAAGACACTCACGATCAGTCGACGCTAACATCGAGCGATGTACTGAGGTGGAGAGCGCGCGAAGTTGTCCTGGTGATCCCGCGAAAGAGTGACATCAAACGGCGCGCGGGCCAGCACCTGCTAACGCTGTCCAGGGCAGCGCCTGACCACAGCTTGCTCTCCAGGCTGAGTGTCAGCTACAGGCGTGCAGTGAAATATTTGCTGGACGGGGTCTGTGTGTTAGTGGAGCGGAGCGCCGTGCCGGAGTTGGTGCCGTACAGCGGCGCACAGCTGCAGCGGGCGCTTCCGCAGAGGCAGCGAGAGTGGCCGTAATTTCCGGGGCGTCAGCTGCAGCTGCAGCCGCGGCCGCTGCACGGCGCCACCGCCGCGGCCGCCCACGTCACGTACGTGACCAGCAGCGGCCAGCGGCAGGGGGCGAAGGATGGCCGCGCCGTGCCGGTGACACTGGCGGGGCAGCGGCGGCGCCCCGCGCACGTGCCGCGCTGAGTCCTGCGAAGTTGGCACCCCTTTTTTGGAAAATAATTTTTTTTCGGAGTTCTAGACACATATTCAATAGCTCTGCAGTTCTCTGAACAAAATTTAGATAGTTCTGCAAAATTTCGCCGAAAAAATAGTAAAAATTACCACAAACTTTAGTATTTTTTTCTCAAAATAATTATTTGCCTATTAGCGGAAACATAGTTCTGATCAGCTCTCCCACTATTCAGAATTGCGATATTTCACGAAATTCTGCAGAACTATTTGAATTTTGTACAGAGAACTCCAGAACTATTGCATATCTGTCTGGAACTCTGAAAAAAATTAAGGTTTCCCGAAAAAGGGGGTGCCAACTTCACAGAACTGCCCTCTCCGTGTCTGCCCGCCAAACTCTCCGTTATTGACTACATCGGGCAACAATGTAAGCGCAAAGTGACAAAGGAAATGACAATCACACGGCTATATTGGAAGCCGTTAACTACCGACTTACGGCTACGGACGAACATATGATCTTATCGGACTCTAAAATCTGCGCTCATACTTATTTTCGTCGAGTGCACAAAAAGCCGCTAACAGCCCGAGCTAGTGGCACACCAAACCATCTGCAAAGGAATGGACGCAGTGTCTCGATGTATTAAAGCGAACTACTACGTACTGGGGAACGAGATCGCACAAACCCTTGCTAAAAAAGCGGTTACCTCAGGTGCCGAGCAATTCACGCACGTTCCAGCTCAGGATCTGTCTACCAGTTTATCGAAAGAGAATTTCGACTGAGTGGGACAAAGAATGGCATGCTTCCCGCACTAGTAAAGGAAAATACTATGCTTAATTACCATCAGTGCTACTAACCTGGCCTTGGTACAATGCAAGGAAGCTTGCCGTCACCAGAACGCGAGTGAAGATCAACCACTGGCGATATGGGCAGCATCTACATCGCATAAGCAGAGTGACACCACTTCGTGAATGTGGCGACGTGGGACGGCACATCTGATTTGTTAACGTATGTTGTGATCAAGAACTACCACTTACCAACATGTGTCAACACTATACGCAACCACAGACTTTCCAGTGTATAAAGAACTTTTCTTCTTTATACAGATACCAAGAAATTGTTATAAATTGACTTATGTAAACGATAAAACAATGCTTAATCTAAATATGCTATATCAAATTGTTGTCTTTCCATTCTGCCATTCTCTTTAACATTAGTTTGCTTTTGGCAACTTGTATTTTTACCTATACCATTTTATGTCATTATGTGGAGGCTGTATGGGGACTACTCTAAGGCAATTAAACTACAGCGGGCAGCATCGATGTGTCTTTTTGACGTCTTTACGAGGGCACTTCAGAAAGTACACGATAGAACGACAAATATGCGTTTTTACGAAAAATTATTTTTTCCCATGCACCGTTCTCCCTAGCTCACCGGTATTTTTTAACTCCTCCAAACAAATTAGAAATGTGAAGCTCTCTGCAACGGCCTTCTGTATCGCCAATTATCTCATCTACACTACTGGCCATTAAAATTCCTACACTAAAAACAAATGCAGATAATAAACGGGTATTCCTTCGACGTATATACTAGAACTGACATATGATTACATTTTCACCCAATTTGGGTGCTAGATCCTGAGAAATCGGTACCCAGAACAACCACCTCTGGCCCTAATGCCTGGACATTGAGTCAAACAGAGCTTGGATGGCGTATACAGGAACAGATGCCCATGCAACTTCAACACGATACCACAGTTCATGAAGAGTACTGAATGGTGTATTGTGACGAGCCAGTTGCTCGGTCACCAATGACCAGACGTTTTCAATTGGTAAGATCACGACCATCTGCACGAACAGTTCGACGACTTTCGCAGCAGCATGGACTATCAGCTCTGAGACCATGACTGCGGTTACCCTTGACGCTGCATCACAGTCAGAAGCGCCTGCGATGGTGTACGCAACGACGAACCTGGGTGCACGAATGGCAAAACATTGTTTTCGGATGAATCCAGGTTCTGTTTACAGCATCATGATGGTCGCATCCGTGTTTGGCGACATCGCGGTGAACGCACATTGGAAGCGTGTATTCGTCATCGCCATACTGGCGTATTACCCGGCGTGATGGTATGGGGTGCCATTGGTCACACGTCTCGGTCACCTCTAGTTCGCATCGACGGCACTCTGAATATTGGCCGTTACATTTCAGATGTGTTACGACCTGTGGCTCTACCCTTCATTCGACCCCTGCGAAACCCTGCATTTCAGCAGGATAATGCACGACCGTATGTTGAAGGTCCTGTACGGGCCTTTCTGGACACGCCAAATGTTCAACTGCTGCCCTGGCCACCGCATTCTCTAGATCTCACCAATTGAAAACGTCTGGTCAATGGTGGCCGAGCAACTGGTACGATAAACCGCAATCGCGATAGGCTACAATCCGACCTTTATCAAAATCGGAGCCGGCCGAGGTGACTGAGGCGCTCCAGTCACGGTCTGCACGGCCACTACGGTCGGGGGGTTCGAATCCCCCCTCGGGCATGGATATTTGTGCCGTCCTAGTTCGTAAGTAGTTCATAAGTAGTTTGTAAGTTTAGGGACTGATGACCCCGTAGTTAAGTCCCATAAGCTTAACAAACATTTGAACATCAAAATCGGAAACGTGATGATACGCATTTCTCCTTACACGATGCATCCACAACAACGTTTCACCAGCCAACGCCGGTCAGTTGCTGTTTGTGTATGAGAAATCGGTTAGAAACTTTACTCATGTCAGCACGTTGTAGGTGTCGCAACCGGCGCCAACCTTTGTGAATGCTCTGAAAAGCTAATCATTTGCATATCACAGAATCTTCTTCCTGCCGGTTAAATTTCGCGTACGTAGAACGTCATCTTCGTGGTTTAGCAATTTTAATGGCCAGGTAATTTATTCTTCTGTGGTTCAGTTCTGTTCACTTACATGATGTCCATCCGGGGCCGCTCCCGTCGTAAGTTCGAATGTTCCCTCGGGCACAAGTGTGTGTTGTCTTAGCATATGTTAGTTATAGTAGTTGGTAAGTGTACAGAACTATGATCTCTGCAGTTTGGTCCCTTAGTTTAATGAGCATCTGAACTGTTTTACCTACATGATATTTCGTACCGTGCATGGGGGTAGGTATGTTACAACACACTTCAACATCACCACGAAAGTAGGTGTTTTCATCGTTTCAGTGCTTACCTCGATAGTTGGTAGAGGCATGTAAATTTTCATAGAGGGTGTAGGAGATGAGACATAGGAAAGAGAAATATGGACTGAATAAATAAATAACCGAGCAACGCTGAATTTTCAGCTGGTATTTGATATAAATTACAACATCATTCTGTCCGTTCCCGAGAAAAAAAGGGGGTTTGTCAGTCAGTCGGACAGATATCCAAGCAAAGAGAGACAAGGAGGTCCTATAAGGCTTCCGCTTTTCAGATTTAAATACAGAAGGTTCTGGGTTTCTCACTGAGTGTGCACACGACTTACTACCGTTTAATACGTGTTAAAAATCCTAGTAGTTGGTGTATCTCATACAACATCAACAACCACTTATACGAAGTCATATTTTTACCAGGCAAGACTCGGTACCAGACGGAGCTACCCAACATCTAAAACGCGACGGATTGTAGAAATCACTACAGCAGAACACGATGTCCTAAGCGTGATACTTTTAATTCTGCAATATTAAAACATACACTTAAGCACACTGGAATAGTGTAGATGGAGTATCGTGGTTCCACGCCGACATGTCCACTGCTAACATAAGTCACACGTGTGTGTGTGTGTGTGTGTGTGTGTGTGTGTGTGTGTGTGTGTGTGAGAACCAGGGTCGCGGCAAGGTCCGGGGTCCAAGGTCTGGGGTCCAGGGTCGAGGTCGAGGGTCGCGACTTGTCAGTGACAGATGGTTAGGAACCCGTTGGGACTTACTTGCAGTCCGCGGATGCAGGCTCCCAACAGTTTACGAGCGAACATCTCAGAGGGAGCTGCATGCAATGGACAATGGGTGTGGACTGTGTCGTAAAGGTCAAACTCACGCCGCCCAATGATGCTGCACGTCTTAGAAGAACAAGAGATAAGAAATCGTCTGGGCGCCAGTAGTGCAGTCCGATGGGTCGCGATTTTGCCTTTTTCCAAATGATGCCGGGCTGTCAAGTGTCGAATGCACCGGACGCCCAATGGAGTGTATACCTCCTCCGTGTGAGGGTGGATGCGGTATTTCTGGAGGAGTTTATTCCCCTTCATTTCTTGCCATGACTTAGACCTAGTTATTCAAGTCAGCAGGGGGGCTTCTAGATGAGAAAGTGACCTGCATGTTCGTGATGATTTTACTTCTGCAGCACATCTTCGAAGATGACAACCGTGTTCACATGGTTGTAAGCATACGTTCCTTGTTTCAATTACTCGCAGACGTCTTTCGGCACGACGATTAACCCGCTGAAGCTTCTGATCTGGAGCTATTTGGAAAGAAAGTAAATTTAGGGTTCAACGTTCCGTCGACAGAGTGTTACTGACGAAACAGACACTCGGACTTTAGAATAAAGGATAGGAATGGAACTCGTCCTTTCAAAGGAACCATGCTGCTACTAGTCTGAAGTGGTTTCCCTCAAATACGGAAAACCTAAATCTGGATGGCCGGAGGCGGATTTGAACCTCCGTCCTCCCGAATGCGAGTCCAATGTGTTACCACTGCGTCACCTCGCTCGGTGCTGGAACTATTTGCAAAAATAATATTAACACAGTTTAGTAGGTCTGCAGGATCTAAATATCAAGAACGGGTTAAGTTGCTTATGCCGTACCTGAAGGAACTAGTCGACTCCTTCCCTCTCCAAAAAGAGGTTGTTACTAGCACTCCGGATCACGTTGTACGGTATTACCACTATTTCCCATGGATGTAATTTTTCCGGTGTCTTCAGAATTATTGCAGGGTTAATACGGACTTTCTTCGATTTGATAAAGTTGGTATACTTAAAATTCAGAAAGCAGTGCGTGAATAGGAAAGTGAAATTGTTAAAGAAGATGCCTGAAGGAATATAGAAAACACCTAACAATCCCAAGTTGCATTTCATAATTTGCTACACTGACAGCCGAGCTACAATCAATGCTTTGTGAAGAACGAACGTTGCTGCACTGAAACTACAGTGATCAAAGCAATTAGCAATCAGTTGGGACCGGACAATGGTAGTTTCCTGATCTGGAGAGAACGTGGATCTCTGAAGATTCCTGCTTATGTGCAGGGAACATCAGCATGTCATGGTGGTAGACGAATGGTGTGGGCAGAAGTCAGTATTGGCGGAGGTGGGGACCTCTATGTTGTTCAGAATGGCGCTTCGACTGCTCAGAGGTATAGAGAGGAGATCCTTCGACCTCTTGTGGTGCCTTACACTGGCGCCATAGGAGATGGGTTCCTTCTGGTGGACGATAACGCTCGGCCCCCCACAGAGCTGACCTGCCGGACAAGGAACTTTACGATGAGGGAATTGACCGAATGGAGTGGCCAGCTTGTTCAGTGGACTAAACCCAATTAGACATGTCTGGTATGCACTTGGCAGACACATTTCGGCCAGACCAGTGCCTCCCCACAACAGTTGCAGATCTGGCTACTGCACTCTTGAGTGTCCATGCCAATCAGGTGTACAACTGTACTGGCCGTCAGAAGTAATGACACACCATATTAAACGTGAACGAGAATGGCTATTATGGTAGTCACATGGTGCCTGGCTCTAAATAAACGCCATGTAAATCTCAAGTAAAGCGTTTAAACAGCAAAATATCTTACTACGTCACACAGAAATCACAATTTTAACCAATATCTGCATAAAATACATTACCATATGTATATTGTGTATGATATCTGACCTGATCCCCTAACTGTTTTGAGCAGTGTGTGAAATACACTGTATGTGCAAGGTTACTCCCATAACTTATTCATTAAATAGCATCAACCAGTGCAAATTCCACTGAATACGTCTTAGAAATTTAATATTTGCAATATTACCTGTATTTTCCAAACTTTCTAAATGCTGTAAGCCTACGCATGACACTGCCCAATTATCAGAAATTTTACTCTTCAAATGAAAAAACTTTAAATGGTTATTTTTCCATTTTCACGTATTGTCTGATTACCTTGGTACATGAAACTTCCTGGCAGATTAAAATTGCGTGCCGGTATCGGGACTCGAACCTGGAACCTTTGAGGAGTGCTGGTCCTGAAAGGTTCTCAGGAGAACTTCTGTGAAGCTTGAAAAGTAGGAAGCGAGGTACTGGCAGAAGTAAAGTTTTGTAGACGGACCGAGAAGTTTGCCAGGATAGCTCATATGGTAGAGTGCTTGCCAGCGAAAGGCAAAGGTCACATGTTCGAGTCCCGATTCCGGCACTCAATTTTAATCTGCCAGGAAGTTTCATATTAGCGCACACTCCGCTGCAGAGTGAAAGTTTCATTCTGGATCTTAGTACATGTTGAGAATATACTGAGCACAATAGCTGTAGTAACCACACATTTTCTTGCGGTAAACGTCCTACGCCAACTACAGCGTCCGTGAACATCGTCTAGTACGTTCCTACGCTATTCACTACATTATTATTATTATTATTATTTTAACAGTAATTGCAGTATGACACTCGTTGGGAGTAGTCTTTCAAGTTTTTTGTATGTGTTTCGCCGCGTTAACAGTTTCTACGAAAACCTCTAATTCTCAAACTAAACAAGATGGGCGATTTTTCGAATTGTCAGTAGGCCCCTCAAAAACTTACACTCACAGTGGGTGGAAAACGTGCCGATGCCCATCAATTAGTGCGCAGAGTGGTGGTAGTATGCAGAAACCTGGCCGAGCTTCCCGTGCCTTTGTGCATCACGGTGCCGAACACCAAAGATATCGCCAATTGTTCTAGCGCTTGCCTTCCCTTTGCACAAGGTGTGTCATTAATCTCGCAGATACGTCGGCAGTAACGAGGCGCATGCTTCGCAGCGCAGAAGGCACGGTCTCCCTTTGTTTTCCACCCTTGTTGATGCAGTCGCGATTACGTGAACGGCGCGTAACAATGAAGTCGCTGACGCACAGGCCAAAGTAAACGAGCGCGTCTGCGCCGTATGCTCTTTCGCAATCTCATTATGAGCGATCCCCGCCACTTCAACAGAACATAATTACTCACGTGACATAACAGAGCAACTCTTTTCAGATACAGTACGAATGATAAAGCAAAGGCACGACGGTCGTTTAATTTTCTACAATACTTATTAATAGATCCCGACCGAATCATGATTTGCGGCCCAAACCGACACCGTAGTCGAATATTGGGCTCCTCTACTTCTAGTTTCTAGCAACCGATACTTGCGAAATTTCGTTAAATTTACATTACACCACAAATCACTAGTTTTGCGACATTTCGCAAGATACCCTCCCTGTATTAAGCCTTCTTGAGTGTGTGTAAGCCTAACTAGGAGTCCGTAGAAGATAACATGGGGGGCACACAGGTTTAGACAAATCGACAGTACTTTTATTAAAGAACTTCGAAATTGGATTCTATTCTCCTCGTTGTGACATTTTCGATCAAAAATATTGAAGGTAAGTCAGAGAAGAAGTAACCTGAACTCGGTACAGTGGAGTCTCGATATTTGGAGTCTCGAAATTATGGGTTCCCCATAAATCAGAGCGGCATGAAATAAATCGACAACTGCGGATACATTCTATCTTCGCCAAATAAGGCACTCACATTATATAGCGAAATATATTATTAAAAGACTTAAAAACCTTTAGGCTGCCAATGTAAATACCTATTTAAACACTTCGTTTAAAAAAGTTCATATTTTTGACACTTTTCTTTTCAAGGTTGATTTACTCCTTTTTCGCAGACAAATTTCTATAATTCGAGGTGGTACCTGTCCCGTTCACTTCAAATTAACGAGACTCTACTGTAAAGCTACCATAAAAAAACAGTCCTGCATACCTTCTCGTAGGAAAATACTCTTTAGGTATACAACAGGCATGTCAAGTAGACACTACGAATTACTAGAGCTTGGTCATCACTACCACAATACAAAATACGCAGGAAATAACTTATTTCCTTAATAAGCATCCTATTTACATTATTTTCTTGGAAGCGTTAGATTTCTATTGCCATCTTCATTTTCGTTTTAGCAATCCACAAACAACTTTACATATCTCCTTTTGACATTCATAAATACACAATGCATGTAAGTTACAGTCAGTATATCGGCTTCAATCAGTACTGCAGAAAGTATTTCGAAAAATAAGGTCACAGTTCCGAATAACAGTATGATTGTTGTCAGCAGAAATTTACGCAAACTGAATAGGAAAAGCTGTGTACCACATTGTCAATGTTTCCTAAACCCATATTAGTTATTTAAAAACTTCTCGCTTTTTAAGGAAACATTATTAAAACTTTTCAGCATAACAATGAATACCCATTGCATTACGTACAATACTGAATGACTTAAACTGTAACTATCTTTCAGTATAAGAATATCACTATAAGATACGATTGCGTTGTATTGTCCTTCAGAACAAAATTTTTTCGCGCGAGGATATGCTACTAGCAGTTAAAGGGCGCGCCATCAACAGAGGTAAAGCGTTATTATTGATTGCATTCATCCATAACGCGACCGGACTTCTTCAGTACGTTCAAGAAGCTAGATCCGGCAAAGCCGAAGATTTGGCCAAAATCGAAACCGAATACTCGGTGGTTCCTTACCATTTTATAAAACAGTTTTCAGATGTCACGCCATCGTCAGGTATAAAAGATAAATATGTGGCATTGACATTTTCTTGATAACGATTACAAATACTACAACTACAGACAATTTACAAGAAATTTTCTTAACGGAAAAATAAAGTGAAAAATGTATAGTAAAATTTAGCTAACATGTTCTACGGAAGTGATTGAACAAGTTAATATTGTTATCGTTAAAACATTCAAGCCGGCCGCGGTGGCCGAGGGGACTGAGGCGCTCCAGTCACAGTCTGCACGGCCACTACGGTCGGGGGTTCGAATCCCCCCTCGGGCATGGATATTTGTGCCGTCCTTAGTTGTAGGTAGTTCATAAGTAGTTTGTAAGTTTAGGGACTGATGACCCCGTAGTTAAGTCCCATAAGCTATACAAAAATTTGAACATTTATTTTATTTTATTTTATTTATTTTTTTTTTTTTTTTTTTTTTGAAAACATTCAATATTACAAATAAGTACATTATAAATGATGAAACCACACAAAATGAGCAACTTTATTTATACAAATCAAAATTTAATAATAAAGTGTAACTACAGTAACTAAAATAAATAAGCACTGGAGTAAGAGTGGAGGTTTACAAGGTAGTCTGGGACCGATTATAATAGAAGTGGGGAGCAAGAGGAATGTGCCTGCCCATTCAGTATTAAGCTTGGGCAAGTGGGCACATGTTTATTAGTTGGCATATTTTAAGGTAGTTCGTATTCCTTCCTTTGAGGATGTCATGTAAGACTTCTTGTTGCGACGGAATACTGAACCCGCGACTTATCTTAGACGATAGGTCAAGAAAAGGTAAACCTACATTGATAGCTTTTATAGATTTGGATAAAGCTTTTAAACATTGGCGCCAGGGATGCACTGTCTACAATTCTGAAAACAGCGGGAGAATATACAGGGGGGGGGGCGGAAGTTAATGTACAACTTTTACAGAAATCGGCTTAATTTGTATAGACGAACAGCCATGAGAGAGAAGCAGTGATTCACAAGGTAGTGGGACAAGGTTGTATCTTACCCCCGATGTGACTGCATCTGTAGGTGGCCAAGAAGTCAAATAAAAGATAGCAGAAGGAATTAAAAGTTCAGGGAGAAGAAATAAAGACATTTAACTATGACATTACCAACAAAGGACTTGAAACAACAGTTTAGTTGAATGGCCACGGTCTTGAGTGGATTAGAGGGGGTGAACATTAACGATAGCAAAATGAAGGGAATGGAAAGTAGCCGAATTAAATCATACGGCGCTGAGGTAATTAGATTATTAAATGAGGCAATAAAAGTAGATGACTTCTCTTCTTTGGCCAGCAAAATAATATATATGACGGTCTAAGTAGAGAAGATTCAAAACGCAATACGGCAGTTACAAAAAAAAAATCTTTTCTAAAGACAAGAGCAATTTCTTGACATCGAATATAGACTTAATTGTAAGGAAGTTTATTTTCTACTTTGTTGAAGGACTTTGTCTTTAGTGTAGCCTTGTGTGGATGGAAGTGAGATATGAATTAAAAGCAGTTCAGACAATTGAAGCTGTTGAATGTAGTGGCACAGAATAGTGCTTAAGACGAGGCGGGTAAATCATTTAACCAATGGGGTGCTGAACATAAATGGAGAGAAAAGACAAATGCATCAAAGCATAACGAAATGAAGGTAATGGTTGATAGGAGACACTCTTAGACGTGAAGATATAACCAGTTTAGTGGTGGAAGTAAGTGCTGGGTGTAAAAATTTTACAGGGAAACAGAGATGAGTACAGTTAGCAGGTTACAGCTGCTATTAATAATTGCTCAGGCTTGAGCAGGAGAGTGTAGGGTACACCACGATAGCAAAATTTTTACCACAATGTCTTTTCAACAGTGTGGAATTCAGACGAAATATTATTTCATTTTATTTTTGTGGCCATATTGCGATCTACCGCGCTGCAACGAAATATTTGCAAATCCGCGCGCAGGATCGTTGTTTGAGGGGCACTTGGTACTCCGTTCATATTAGAACAAGGAATATGGTGGGGCGAAAAAATAGCTTCTGATTTACCTCTGACCCGTGCCCATTTACATAGCCATTACAACATCTGTCTTACTGTGACTATACAGCAGAACACAAGCTAAATTTAAATTTAAAATTGAGGCTCTATTAACACGCTGACTGCCGTGTGGCCGCCGGCGGCCACAGCAGGCAGCTCTGGCGCGCCTCTGACATCACGCCAGTCAGCGTGTTAATACCTTCTGCAAAAGAGCAATTGAGCTGAAATAAATGCTCAGCTAATTGTACTATTTGCGAGTGAAAAAAAAATTAGAAAAAGAAAAAGGGGCGTTTATGAACCGCGTAACAGAGTACCTTCTAGCTTTCTTTCTCAAATGTTACGTACTGTTATTTGTGAAGTATAATGTTCATCATCGGTATGCGAACTGTTGGTTAACAGGTTTTAGTTTAGCATATTTACAATATTTATAAGTATGATGAACCTAAGATCCGTCTTCGCGGCAAATAAATACTTAGGACATACGTTTCACTTTGTTTTCGAAGCATTCCGTGTGATCCTCCTTGTGTGGTCATTTGTCTGATCTGTGCTGCAATGACCTGTTTTCTCAGTGGTCGTGACTGTTTCCGGGTACATATCTGTACCAATCGTCTGCGAGTTCCTTATTTTACAACTTCACGCATGACTGCAATGCGTTCAGAATTTCCTCCTCGGTCGCGAAAACGAACTCTGCATGAAGAACACACTCAGCTGATTACAGTAACTGAGAAACCGTTGTCACAAACATTCATAAGAGCCTACGAATATCTACGTGATTCTCTCTCACGTAATATTTGATGACATCAGGAAAGTAACAACGACGGCACCACGATAACAGTAGTAGTTTTAATGTTACGTATGTCCGTGACTAGTTTCTGTCTGAAGCATTCCAATCTGGCATAATCTTAAACAGTACGAAATTCACGTATGGGTCCACCAGGGTCATGCCAAGTACAGTTAGTCCATGTCTCTTTTGATGATTCACCTTCCTTTGTGCCTAAATTGTTCCATCCTTTCGGAATGAAGTTTCTCATCAGACCACGGTTCGTTTACTGACCAATATCCAATCAAATAACTTATCTTCATATTTTCTCTCTGTAAAGTCTCAAAAATCCGCAAAATATGAAGCAATAAATACGCCTGATAAAAGACACAAACTCTGTGACTCTCAATAATGCAGTCTTAAATATCGCATTGCACAGTATGTGGTTTGCTTGGTAATGGATGTAAGTTGATGAAAGATTACGATTTATCCCTACTTGGCTTCAGTAATAGTAGTACTGCTTACGACCGAAAAGTTCTCCCTTGCGCATCTCATACTGAGCAGCTGCTAAGGTTTAGATTTGACAGAGATATAAATTCGTGAGTATGCATCACAAATTTATAGAGGTAGTTAACTTCAAGTGCTCTAAAATTCAGTTGCAAAGAATACAAAATTTCTTGCTTAACAACTTGACAGTGGGAATGTAGCAAGACAACTGTTAACGTCGCTATATCGGTAGTGGTGTTGTAAAGAACACTAGTGGTGAAACGCACGAGAAATTTCCCATTTTGGAGGTTTAGGGCGCTCGAGAAATTTCCGTACCACGATCTGACAGTTGCACGGCGTTTTCGTATCTCGGGGCTACCGCGTGTGTTTGTACAAATTGTTTATCTCAAATGACAAAGTTCGTGGATACTGCGATTCATTTCCAGTGCTACTTTTAATGGAACAAGATCAAGAAAATAAATGACGAGCGATTAATATCTGTTTTGATTTTAACGCAAGGTATTATTAAATTTGTATATGGTGACTTTTCATGAATGAAATACAAAGTAAAAAAATATGGAAATAGAGTAGAATGCCCAATCACAATTCGAATATTGTCGAAAAGACAAAATATGGTCCGAATCACCGAAACCTATCAAGAAATACCCACATGTCTACCATTGTCAAGAGGGGGTGGGAGGGGGAGGGACGAAACTTTCCATTACTAAACAAATAAACCTGCTAACAGACTAAGACTCTAGCAAAACGCTATCATCAGGTAGTTACAAAACCGCTCCTGTTTTGTCAATAATCCGGTGTCAATTATCTTAAAATTAATTTCTAGCTAAGCGCGATTTCTAGAATAAAATCATGTTTTGTGATACTGTGGTATCTCTTGCACCATTAAATGTAAACGGAGTATATTACTGAATTAAGCACAACATTCTTTCCTAATTACAATAGAAATGCAAACGATGCTCCAACACATCCCATATGAATAGTGATTTCCGATTTTCAGCCTCTGTGCGTTAGTAAGAGGAACTATCGCCGATTTAGAATGGAAAAACGAAGGGCGCAAGTAAATAAAAATAACTTACTAGGAAGACAGACAGTTGCTTCTGCTCAACCATTTGCGCTGCGAAACCAAAAATTCCTAAATACTAATGAAAGTGCGGTGTTATTGATTTTCAGTTTTGAAAATGATTCAAGTTAAAAAATCATTGAAAATGCTGTACTTATTCGCAAACATGATGGGTATCATCAGAAAATATCGTGCTTGTACAATAAACGGGGCGAAGTTGCGTTACATATCGCGAAATGTTTATTTCGAATTCGTAAAATTACGGCCGTTAATGTCAAAAAAATGGTGTTTGTTCTTTAGTACATGTACGAAAAAAATAAATAATTGTTTATCACCCTGAAGTACTTAAAACCAGCAACAGCACAACAGCACAACAGGGAACACCGACACTGCGGTCCACATAGCAGCGCTCTGTTAAATCGGCTGTGCAGTAGTTCGGTGTGTCGACAACAGATGGCAGCTGTTTCCACGACGGCTGCGCCTCGCAGCACGTGTAGTAATAGCCCTTTCCGTCTACTACCCCAGGTGCTTTATCAGAAGGTTGTTACTCTTTAATACCTTAACAAAATCGTCTTTCATTGCCTGCTCTCCTTTACGCTCTCCTACGCCTTTGTCTTGCAGCCACTTTGTCACAAGAAAATTATTCATTCCACTAACAACATTTTTAACAGTCGCTTTTGCTTAAAAACCTTCTGCCGAGATATTAGTACTTATAATTGTGCTTCAAACGCTACACTGCCTATAGTAATATTTTTTTGCTTTGTATTTTATCTGCCCTTTAAATCTTATGCTGTCTCGTATCTAAAAAATATAAGCCGGTCTAATATTGCGAAATACGCAAACAATTATTCAGCTTCCGAAACTTTACTCACCGTTTCTGACTGCTTCGCAATTGAAGGAGTAATTATTTGCTGGAAACCTTTTTAAGTATCGTTGTACATGTACATTATTATAATATTTTATACGCCCCTTTCATTTTTTCTTGGGATTTAAATAGGGAGTCCACTTACAGACTAATATTGACGACAAATCCACGAAACAATATGATTCATATGAATGATTACGTTTTCACATCAGACAGGATGTCTGTACACGTCTGATTGAACGCACTAAAATGGTAGAATGATATAATGAGAATAACCTTGCTGAATATTATACACTTTTAACACATCGATTAGTTTTATACTTTTGAAATGTAATGTGTTTCATCGAGCCGTCATGGCAAACTTATTTTCTACAGTGGAACATTTAACGAAAGTAAGTTTTTAATTACGGAATAGTTCACTGACTCTTTCAGCTTATGAAAACGCCAACTTCATGGTATCAAAAGAATCAGTCGCCATATTATCCACAATTTAGATTCACATCTTCCGAAGTGTATAATTTTAACGAATATTTTCGTTATGAAATAAGATTCGTATTTTGCCCACAGCTTTCTGTTCTTCATATTGCTCGACGTCACCAAGTAACACCACTTATTCAGAGTGGGGTCCATTTTGAGACGAATTCTGCCTTCTGATAAATACTATCTCAATAAAAATGTGATTCCCGGCCGCACCACAAATTTTAATTCAATGCTTCACATCCATCAATAATGTCTCAGGGATTATTTATTCATATTAATTGAATAATAAAAGTTTGTTATTTAAATTATTTTATTTCATTCATTATCTATGTATCCATATGCCAAGGGAACGTTTACATTAATAACAATATATTTGCGATAATTGACTGCTAGTAAATTGTTTACTGTAGTTATTTTCTATGCCTCACTGACTCTCACTGTTACTACGAATTATCGATAATACAGGTATTACAATCTCTTTTTTAATAGATACTGCCAAAATAGTTAAAAGGATAATATTTCGCAAGATCTATGTTAATTAAAGTAATTTGCAATTCACCAAATATTATTTATTCGACAAAATCTTACTATCTATTATCAGCAAACAATGTTCTGCTAATCTCTGAGCATGTTGATATAAAAATATTATCTTCACGAATAGTTATGTAGGGTGAATGTCAATGTTACAAATTTCTATTTATCCTTCATTATTAGTTTAATCCTATTCTTATCGTACTTCTATTACTTTCTTCATAAATGCGTTCGACATTTTGTACACTGTATTCCATTTCTCATCGTTTAATCGCCGGCGCTCATGTTCGAAGTGAATCGATCTTGTTTTAGGGCGGGAGTCTTCTATTAGCTTTGTTAACACAAAGCACCAATGCACTCGCCAAATTGTTATTTAGCACCTCCAACAGAAATACAAAATTGTTCGTTCCATGTTTGTATGTTTACTTACCCGTTGATCGTTCACTTCGTTTACAAATTTAATATTTGCTCCGCAAGTAACACACATGAAGGCGTGCGACATTTGTCAGTTCTTTCATTGACAATAATCCAGTAACTAAATTCATATTATATTACACGAAACTGATTCACAGAGAGCTTAATGAATTTATTTATAATTTACATTCGGTATTACGGAACATAGTACCTTACTATTGCGGCAATAAGTGAGACTACACAACTGATAGTCATTTTTACGACATAAGATTACTCTGAGGACAATATAAAAAGATAACCGATGCCTACGTTACCAACAACATTTTAGACTTCAGAATCAGTTTGAATTTTCACACTACCGAATCTTTTCAACAACAGCCATTTGCAGAATGAAACTTTCACTCTGCAGCGGAGTGTGCGCTGATATGAAACTTCCTGGCAGATTAAAATTGTGTGTCGGAACCGGGACTCGAACCTGGGACCTTTGCCTTTCGCGGGCAAGCGCACTACCGACTGTGCCATCCCGACACGACTCACGATGCCGCCCCACTACTTTACTTCCCAGGTCCCAGGTTCGAGTCCCGGTTGCGACACACAATTTTAATCTGCCAGGAAGTTTCAACAGCCATTTGGTATCTGGGAGTGAGGAGACGAAGATAGAAGGAAATCGTCTAAAGCAGTATGTTTTCAACTGGCATATCGCGACACACTGGGGGTCTCCGTCTCAGGGTGAAGTACTTGCACCGTAAACACAAAAAAAGTTCAAATGTTTGTAAAGCTTATGGGACTTAACTGCGGGGTCATCAGTCCCTAAACTTACAAACTACTTATTTACTACCTTATACTAAGGACGGCACAAATATCCATGCCCGAGCGGGG
This sequence comes from Locusta migratoria, assembly GCA_026315105.1. Lineage (NCBI taxonomy): Eukaryota > Metazoa > Arthropoda > Insecta > Orthoptera > Acrididae > Locusta > Locusta migratoria. The sequence goes on along the minus strand of CM048744.1, from coordinate 58,858,462 downwards.
ATTCGAACCTCCGACCGTAGTGGCCATGCAGATCGTGACTGGGCCGGCCGCGGTGGCCGAGGAGACTGAGGCGCTTCAGTCACGGTCTGCACGGCCACTACGGTCGGGGGTTCGAATCCCCCCTCTGGCATGGATATTTGTGCCGTCCTAGTTCGTAAGTAGTTCATAAGTAGTTTGTAAGTTTAGGGACTGATAGCCCCGTAGTTAAGTCCCATAAGTCTTACAAACATTTGAGATCGTGACTGGAGCGCCTCAGTCCCCTCGGCCACAGCGGCCGGCCGTAAAACAAACGATCCAGTGCATGTCCGAGAATTAGGTGTTCCGTAATGGAGAGACACAGGCCTAGAAATTTGAAATTTAGTTAAAATTACGTTGTTTAACATTAATTCTGTACTGAATAGTACGTAGATATTTTATAATACCGCGTATTGAAGATGAAAAAGCACAAAGTCTGAAAACTTTTCCAGAACCAATCGATAGGTAAATGAACAAGACCCAATACGTTAATTCTGAGATATTAAAAATTCTTCATTGTGAGAAATTGTCTACAAATAAAGTCCTGCCTGACATGTGAAACATTCGTTATACAAAATATATTTTTCTGTCTGAAATAGCGTAAAAATAGGTTGTGTTCTACTCAGGTAAATACACAAAAACTTCGTCCAATAATTTACAAGAAAGTTTTATGAAAAGAAATTGAATTCCTTGCTTCTGAGATAACATTCTTTTGTTATGGTGGTGGTGGTGGTGGTGGTGGTGGTGGTGGTGGTGGAGGAGGAGGAGGAGGAGGAGGAGGGAGGTGGTCGCATATTCGAAAAGGTTGGAAAACAGTGCTCTAAAATGATTCCCCTAACTCGACAGTCGTCGATGGAAAATTATCATGCCAACTGTGCGCGGCACTAGAACCTAATATATGCGGGACCTTTTGTCACTGGTGTCCGTTGGAACCTTCTAAAAATGTTATCAGCGCGAACATGTACTGGCATTTGCTAATACCGGTTCGTGCCGATATGCACACACACCAGTGATAAAAAAAAAAAAAAAAAAAAAAAAAAAAAACTTATATGAATAATGTGACATGGTGTGCCCGAACATCCCACTTGTTGGGGCATGAAGACTGTGATTGGACTGCCGGAACTGGTGGCATTGTATGAATAAAGCCTGAAGTAACGGCTGTTGGTTTTTTTTCTACAAGAATTCAATCAGCCGAAGTCTCACTGTCCATACCACAAGCGAGAAAGAAAGAATGGCAATGGGAGAGGAAATGTATCAGACAAAGACAACGGGACAGAGTGACAGAGAGGGAGCGACGCGTATGAAATCAGCGGCACAGGGAGGAAAGACAGCGCTATTGGACAGAAAGAGGCAACTGCAGGAGAGAGACGCGGGCAGTGGCAGATGCGGCGCTGAGCGTGAAGGCAGCATTGCAAGGAGGATGCGGTTATTCGCATGCCAAAATATTTCGTAATTGAGGATTCAGGCACCTTATTCAACACTTTTCTGCTGGAGTCTTTGAATGTATTTCGCTTTTTCCTTAATGAGGACCATTGTGGGGTGGTGGGGATTTGAATCTAGTTAGTAACCTCCACTCTTCTTTCTCTCTTCACAGACAAAATTACAATTTCAATCGTGCGCAATTTTGGCCTTCCGTTTATTATTTTTCAGTTTCACTCTGCTCTTTCATTAAACGTGAGCTGGGAACAATAGCTTTCTGAAGGCTGATTATGCACAATTACTGCGCACACTGGACGTTAAGAAGCACTAGAATCTGCCTGTAAAGTGAGGGCCACATGTGTCCTGTTTTCCTAGTGTTAACCAACTTTCTTCATAACAGGACGAACACAAGCTCTGCCTGGGGAAGTCAGTCGGGTGTCCCCTTTCACAGCAATAGAAAACGTGCGGGAGACTAACGAAAGCTGTGTTTTATTGGCAGAAATTACAAAGATGTTGCCTCCACTCCGCTTGTCCGACCTTTTTGGAGTATTGCTGCGTGGCTTGGCATCTTTATCCAAACAGGATTGACAGAGGACATGGAGAAAGTCCTAAGAAAGGCAGCTCGTATTTTATTACCGTGATGCAGGGCAGCAAAAGTCACAGAAATGAGGCTCGAGTTGTGACAAAAGTTACGACATCGTTTTGGCCCACTTTAGGTTACCGTAGTAAGAAAGTAGACCATTGCGATCGCCTTTTGACAGCTCGAAATTTAAATGAAAATGAATGCTTAACCGTTGATTTGACACGAAAATTGAACAAAAGAATTTGTCAACTATGCTCTTCTATGGTTTTTTCATATCTCGTATAATTTCAGAGATATTTGCAAAAATAACGACGGTTTGATAAGGTCTGTAACGTGTTCGCAATTTTTAGGTCGCACCATACAACCGATCGGCACCAAATTTTAAAGACGTAATTGTTGACCGCCAGCGACCAGGAACTCCCCTTTGCAAATCTTTGGGACAAAAAACAACACTAAAAATAGGCTGTTTGTGTAATGGCCTTTTGACAGTACGAAATTTAATATCAAATAAGGCCTTAACCGTTCATCTGAGGCGAAAATTCAATAAACCTATTTGTAGAGGAAAAATTCGCTACAACTTTATGTTCCCACCGTTTACAGATATTTGCAAAAATAACGGCGATTTGACACTGTCACTTGACTTTACGTAAACCAGAACAGGCAAAGAACATAAACGTGAAAAATTACAAACTACCACGGCAAGACAGGTGATATTAATAGTCCAAAGAGATAATAGTTAAAGGAGTGTGTCAAAGCTTAACTCCAATATCAAATAATTTTGGCTGTTTGTTAAAATACGGTCAGAGAATATTACGTGTTTTGTGCACACACATTATCACAATAGTAGAGTCGTAATCGTATCGTCCGTAATTTAACTTTATATTATTTTTGTCCGAAATTTTTGAAAAATCTTAAAACTACAGGAAAACCTAAAGTTGGTCCTAAAACACGCCCGTGGATTGTTTTCGTTGCGGCCTAATTAGGAGGAAAAAATGACCATAAAAATAAGATATACCAGAGCTCTAAATTACGTTTACGTATTCTTTCTTCCTGCACGCTACAAGAGAACGGATTAGGTAGATAGGCCTAAATAGTTAAAGTTGTTCCACGAATCGTCTGCGGGCACTTGAGTGTGAAGTGCAGAGTGACGATGTAGGTGTTGGCATTTGCCTTAATCGGTTAGGGGGATTAGGACACACTCAAATCTGGACGGTCTGACGAGAACTGGAACCGCCGTCCGGAATACGAGCGTCCGATGTCTTGCCACTTGGGCACCGTCTATGAAAACCGGTTGTCAGTTATCCGCTTACTGTTGAGGACAAGTCTTCAGGCGCTACCGATGGTCAAATCCCAGGGGGATGGACAGACAATTTTGGAAATGACTTGAAAAATATATTAGCGAGCATCCCGGTTATACACGGCAGGACTTAGAAAATCAGCTAAGAGCTGTCCATCGTAATTGTGTAGCGGCACAACGTGCGCGCTATGTCAGCTACTTTATAGCTGGGATCGTAAGACTCTTCTGCACTGACCATGCTCACTCGTCTACGTTAGTAACACTAATAAGCCAACAGTACCCTAGGAATATGTAATCAAGGATCTCATACGGAATATTTTGATGTATAAAGATTCTTTTCCTACTTACAGAAGTTTCACGACAGTCATTGAACTTTTGCAGTAAGCAGCCTGGGTATCGCACATGACATAACATAATACTTAAAACGAGTAATTCTGTAGCGCATTCTAACTTTCAAAGCACCTGACAGATTCAGTTGTATTACAGTCCTGAATTTAATGAAGCCGACTGTTGGTGGGCCTGTAAAGATCACTACAGTGTCTTCACTTGGTCCTCTCGATAAGGTGGTGGGTGAAAGGGTCTAGGTTGACGGGGAGATGAGCGCAAGAAATGAATATCTATGTAGAAAATCTAAGGCTTATATGAAAATGCCGGATGAAATTTGAGGTGTTTTTAATGAAAAATTCCACATCTATTTCGGCTTCAACTCGACACTTCGTAGTCTTTTATTCGATAAAAGTTTTTCTGATTGTAATGGCAATACAAGTGGAGACGTGCACAGAGCGTATACTGATGGCTTTCAGTACTGGTACAGCGGACCTGCAAATCCGGGTACAGATGTGATAAAATATTTTAAACACATTTTGTCTGAAAAACAGTGTATATTGACAAAATACGCAGTTTTATTTCATCTGGCTTTCTGTAATTACACATGGAAATAAAACACCGACCTAAATCTCAGCTCTAAATGTAGGGAACTAATAATACTGACCGTAGTTCAGAATACCACATTACCACGCGTGGAACATAAGACCAGACTCACGCTATGGTTTAACTCCATTTGAAGTAAAAAAAAGCATGCCTTTTAAAATTGCTGCAAGCTACAGATTATGAAGAGGCTCATCATTTGCCAACAAATGTGCTATTCGAAGTTCTTCGAAGGGTTAGCATCCTGCGCTATTCTGAATGCTCACAATGAACTTTAACGTAAAAATGTTTTTCAGCTTCGTTATGCGATTTAGTAGTGCGGAAATGCGAGCTACGAAGTCGTCGTAAACTCGGCGACAGCGTCAGCTCTGGAGCCGATTTTAGTCATTTAGGAGATCAGCGACATAGGATGCTGCTGTAGGGGCTGGCTCCAAACTGGGTTTTGTCGAGTGAAGAACCGAAATTGATGTCCATTTCTTTCAATGTTGGACACCTAACTGACCCCCTTTGCCAGTGATTTTAAACCTGGTGTTTTGTTTTAACCCTCTCATGCGTCACGTCCTCAAATGAGGACACTTAAATTTTGTCTTATTTCTGTAATCTTTTACATCTTAGGTGACCGTGAAAGCACAGGTACCTCATGAGGACTACTAATGAACGCTAGAATGTCTCCTAGACGGCAGTGTTAGTCGTTGGGCCAACAAATAAATGGAAAGTAGGGATTACAAGAGATAGTAGAGGCAGGCCTTCAGACGAAAGCACGTTGTTGCCTGTACGTAAAAAAGCCTGTCACTCGGTACCCAACGAATTACGCTTTAATGGGGTATAACACTGGCCAGCCAAGACAGGAAGACAGGTCATCACAATGGCAAGAGGTGTCATGATCGGGACTGCCGACGGAAAACATGTTACATTGGAGAAAAGTGTGAACTTGCTGTGTGCCCTGAGTGACAAACCATTTCATTGTACGAAAATTACAACATAGTGTGCACTTTTCATGTATTCTTTGATATTATTAACAGGTGCTCCATGTAAAATGTAGCATATTTGACGACACCTTACTGTTGGTCTATGAAACTATTTAAGATGAATTCTGCACAAGATAGGTCTTAAGTTACCAAATAATGTACCAGAAATTTTGTTTATTTTATGGTTGAAAATTCGTGCATGAGAGGGTTAACACTGCAATGGTCGCGTCTCTAGGAGGAACATTGGTGCTCACGTATCTGTGAGATACGGGTCAACATAGCACCGTTAGCTTTAATTAACCTCAGATGTTGCAGTGAATAAGTAAACAAAACGAGGGGGAAAACCATGTAGTTCCTATACAATAGTAGCAACTGAACAATTATTTTCTGAAAATTAACAACAGACTGAGGCGCGGGTTGCCTAGTCCGGGAATGTGTATGTGTGAGATCCTACGCGACCATTCTAGCGTTAAGCGACAGAGTACATAACGGAGAGCTGCACGCGTCAGCAACTGGTGGCGGCCCGCTGCACGGCCTGCCGCCGCACGCTCTGGCCTACGGCGAGGTCACTGGTCTAGCCCGGTATCGACGTTTCCTACGGGCCACAGCACACTCGGCTAATGCTGCAGCTAAAACTGCACCCGCCACAAAGAGCGCTCGAGCCACTCAGCTGGAGTCTCAGAGCAGTGCTCGCAAGCCAAGTTCCACAGGCAACGCAAGGACTCCCGTCCGACTGAGGTCACCGAACTTGCATGAGGGATCACCGTCACTCTGGCGGCTTTTACACATCTTGTCTACTTCTCCGTTATGGAAACAGTTGCTGTCGCATCTGTATAGGGCGTGACAACTAAGACAGGCCAACACAAATACGTCCAGAATAAGTAACTGGCAGGAAACACCAGTCAGGCAGTCTCTCTCTCTCTCTCTCTCTCTCTCTCTCTCTCTCTCTCTCTCTCTCTCTCTCTCTCTCTCTCTCTCTCAGACCATTCACATTAAAGTAAGTAACAGACCTAACCTTAAAACAACAGTTTTGTATGTAAGTGCAGTATGGCTGCAGAACTGTAAGCAAAGACCCACAGGGATGATGCAAGAAAACCAAAAATCCAACATCTAAAACAAGGTGTGTGTGTGTGTGTGTGTGTGTGTGTGTGTGTGTGTGTGTGTGTGTGTGTGTGTGAGAGAGAGAGAGAGAGAGAGAATTTGCTCAAGGCAGACCCTCGTCCAAAAGCATTTAACTTAAATAACTGGCGCATTTTCTGGCGCATGTAAATAGTAAGTTATATACAAGTGGCGTCTGCATACGTCGCTTCTGATCCTGCAGTTATCTATTCATATTCGCGGAATGTATGACATTAACTGCAGGTGGGCAAAGTTGAAAACGTGTACCCAGCCGTGATTCGAACCAGAGTCTCCTGCTTTCTAGGCAGTTACGCTGATCTCTACACCACAGGGGACACAGCAATCACCACACCTGCAATGGATTACTCAAGCACGCTTCCCGTCATATATAAATTCTCAACTTTACCTTGCCAACTATTCCTCAGACTCGCAGTTATTAAACTGACTCCCGTAACAATAAGGGCCTAAGAGTGCCTCTGTACTAAAGAAAGAATCGTTATCCGTGATCGGCAAATTCCGAAAGACCTGATGTCACCTGTTATCCTTTCTTTAGTGCGGAGACACTCTTAGCCCCTACTCTAACGGGAATCAGTTAAATACGAGTTTGAGAGTTTGTATCTGACGGGAGGCGTGCTCGAGTAAGAGTAATCCATTACAGGTGTGGTGATCGCTGTGTCCCCAGTGGTGTATGGGCCAGCGCAACTGCCTAGAAAGCAGGAGACCCGGGTTCGAATCCCGGCTGGGTACAGATTTTCAGCTTTGCCCATTTACAGTTAATGTCATACATTCCGTGAATACAAATAATTTTTAACGTTTATAATTGCCGAATTACGAGGCAAACGATTCCTAACGTGACTGTGTACCTTCGCTACGCCACAGGAGAAGAGCCGTGCAAGAGAAATTCCGTGGCGTCACGTGTGTAACATGATCGACTGGTGACGAGATTACGACGACAAAACCACTGTCTTACGACTGCAGTATTCCTATTCTCTGCATACTAAGTGACATTTTAACAGTTTCGCCGTCCCTGTTTGGAACATATTATAACCAAATTCATATTATTTAGTGAACAGCCTTAAAACTTACTGAACGCAGCTTATAGCTCACCAGCAGAATGTCTTATTATGAAATTTATGGTAAAGCAGTCAACAAACCGAGGATGGAAGACCACAGTGTTATACTAGGCATGATCCAATTTCATGATGGTTACCCTGGTTACCGTTGTCTTCCTTAGATCTTTGAGCGGACTGACCCAGCTAGTTATATGGGGACCTACAGTTTAACTGAACCACAGTGCAACTGTGCATTATTCAAATTAACATAATTGACAGAGGTGAAAGAAGTGGTGACAGGTGAAGATAAAAAAATCTTAGGACTGAGCGGAGATCGAAACCCTCATCTTCGGGTACATTTTTTATTTTATTTTGTCTTCGATAGATTAGTTCTTTGAGGGCGCGGAATCGTGTTTGTTCTATGTTGACTGTTGATGTCTTGGCTCAATTATTTTGGCCCTCTTTAGGTTACGGTGGTAACACTGAAAGTGAGCCTTTGCAATCGTCTATTGACAGCTCGAAATTTAAATGAAAATAACGGCTTAACCATTCATCTGACACGAAAACTGAATAACCGAATTTGTAGAGGAGAAAATTCTCTACAACTTTGCTCTCTTAGGTTTTTTTCATATCTCGTATCGTTTTAGAGATATTTACAAAAATAAAGGAGTTCTGACACCCTCCATTGAATTAACGAAAACCAGCCGTTCGCAGATGTCACGTCATTCCTCGCCCAGAACTCTGTGAGATACGCCATCTTGCGTTGCGCATTTGACGATTTTCTTACTGTAACTTACACGTTGTCTTTTCAAGCAATGGCGCACTGAAGAATTAACAAAATACGTCGTCCTTCGTACGATATATGATAATCTAGTGTCTACAAATGCCATATTAGCATCGGTTAACAACGACCATGAATAGTATGAAATTAAAGAATACAATTTCTAACGGTCAGCTGTAGCATAGTGGGCAATGTGTTGAGTGTAGCGATGAAGGTCAGTGGTTCGAAACACGCCACTGACAAAATTTTATTTTCCTAAAAGGGTTTCAGACATTCTCATTAACTTTTTATTATTTAGATTATTATTTTGGTCGAAAATGTTTGCAAAAACTTATAAAACTACAAATCTAAAGTGAGCCGTAAAACAACGTCAGTGTAATTTTTTTTATTACAGAGAGCACCTAAATAAGCTATCGCAACGAAAATTCACAGTCTGGCTTCCACTGCTCTGCCAACGAGCTACATATTGTGCAATATTCTCGGCGTGAAATGGTCAATAATGGATTTCGACAGCTGTATAATTATTTCTATTTTGCAGACATTTAGAGGCAGGTGATTTCACGTGAACGACCGCTCCACGGTGGCTACACCGGTTCCAGACACACCATCGACGTGAAGCAGTGTCGGTCTTGGGAGGCGCTCGGCCCGCCACGTGCTGTACACCTGCCGCCTCTCGATGGCACCTGGCCGAGCAGCAGCACTGAAGCTGGCAGCGGTGTGCCGGCCCACGCACCCGTAACGCCAGTCGCTTCAAGACGACACGGCCCTCCGTCGGTACCGTCGGACTTTTGGCTTTTGTTGAAATGACACGCTGTATTTCAAACAACACTGAACGACAAAATAAGCCACAAAGTAACCGAATTTGCTGATTTATAAAATCAGGGCACGATTTTATTTTGTACTAGCTTAAACCCGCGGCTCCCCTCGCGTGCTGGTTGATGATAGATAAGCTATCTTTCAGTAGTGTGTTACGAGATCAAATCACACGTAAAAATGCTCTCGTTTCGAAGAAGCCAATCATGAAATTCAAAAATAATGCTTGTAGTATCACAGATCGATCTCTTGATGTAATGGGCGAAACGTCAAATCGATTTTTTTTAAAGAGATGTAATAAAAGAAATTTTTTTACTGCTTTATTTATTTATTCTTTCTTATATTTCCTTATTCGTATGCTTATCCTTAAAAAGAAAGATCTGAAAACATTGTAGCAAGCAGAGACCAAGGATATGGTCTGTGGCTTCACGTTTCGCTGTATGTAACCGCCTTGCTATAGAGTCGCAAACGTCATCTCTGGCCTTCAGTGCGATTTTTTAAAAATAATTTGACGACTTTAACCACGATATCTTCCACTCCCTTATAGCTATCGGCATGGAACTGCTATGGCGTACAACGGGAGACTTCGGACAACAATTACACACAGACGATTCGTTTCCGTTCTGTAGTTTTCGCTGCAGAGCGAAATATTAACACATATACACGTAGAATTTTATATACACCGATAACGTTCCATCACAATATACTCCAAACTTTTATCATTATCAACCCTCAAGCAACAATGCAACGAATAAAACCAATTTCAAAGAGTAAATATAATATTCAAAGAGTAATTATTGTTCCGCATTTCGCGTTATATTCTTCAAATTACTAAATATCTATCAGATCGCTATAAAACCGTGCCTAAAACCTTCCTCAGGTATAAATGAGTAACTGTACAAATATTTAAGTCTGCGTCTTGTCGTTCGGACGTGATAAGCGTACACCAGACAGACATTCACATTAATATATATATATAGATAAATAGCTATCCGATCGGCATAAAACCGTGCATAAAGCCTTCCCCGGGTACACATTAGTAACTGCACAAATTTTATGTCTTGTGGTTCAGACGTGATAAACGTACACCGAACAGACATTTACATTTAGAGATATACATTTTGCTTTCTTCGTAGCTTTAATGGAGAACAGCTCTAGCTACTACATTCGCAGCAACTTTGAGAGACTCGGTCGCAGCTGCGACGGTTCCACAGTTATACAATAAGCCCTGACGTCACTTTAGTTGCATGTGGAAAGCTTTAATAACGATACCTACTTCCGTGTATGTTCATTCTCATTTACATTATCCGTAATTCTCTGAATACTCTGTTTCGTCCAATTGATCTTTTAAACTGTATTTACGAGGCGCGTCCAGAAAGTAAGTTCAGTTTGGTAATAAAATGAAATTATACACAAAATTCTGCAACTCAAACTACTTTTTCACACAACTGCCGAAATTTTGTAGGCACTTGTCATAGCTTGGCACACGTTTTTGCGTGCATCCTTCACAGAAGGTTGCCGCCTGTGTATTCAACCATGTGGTAACAGCTCTTTATCATCGTTGATGTGTTGACCACCAAGGACAGATTTTCGGTGTAAGAAGAGACGAAAGTCGCTAGGAGAGAGGTCCGAGCTTTATGAACGATGATCAAACAGGTCCCATTGAAATTTCCGTAAGCATTATTTGGTCACATTTTGTGAGAGGTCAGGCATTATCGTGAAAAAAAAAAAAAATCTTTTAACAGTAATCCTCTTCTTACACCTAAAATCTGTGCTTGGTGTACAACACTTCAACGATGATGACAAGCTGAAAGAACATGTTACCATATGATTGAATACACAGGCGGCAACATTCTATGAAAAAGGCACACAAGACCTTGTGCCATGCTATGACAATTGCCTACATAATTTCGGAAGCTATGTAGAAAAGTAGTTTAACAGTTGTAGATTTTTGTACAAGCAATATTTCTTCTGCATTTGTACCCGTTCGTTTTATATAACCAAACGGAACTTACTATCTGGACGCGCCTCGTATTTATCCTTGACGTTTGAGGGAGATGTGATTAAGCTGCTTAGGCACATACGTACGTCATCTAGTTCGCCGTACAATACCGGTTTTGATATGTATATCAACGACATTGTCGAGGGAAGCTCTTTACTTCTTGCTGATGCAAACATTTTTATGGAGGGGTGCGTTAGAGACGGCTTCACGGAATATGTAAAACAGCTAGCAAGTGCGGCGAATGTTATGTAGGACGAGAAGTGTACTCTGTTGAAATAGGCAGTAACGTCCACGAAATGTTTTATCGCCTTGGCTACTGCGAAAAGCACGATTTGCCGGTCATCGGAGCAAATCCGACAAAAGTTTCGTCGTGGCTAGCACTAACAGCTTTTGGGACTATGTAATTAATAAAGAAGCCACCGAAAAAGAATGTTAAGAGAGCAGCATAAATGGAAACGGCTGCCTACAGCTAATCGCATCTAATCCAACGCTGAGACAATACGTTTATACCTTAAGCACCAATGACGTCACAACTGACAGGACTATATAAGAACGCACCAGTGAACGATATCGATGTTTGTCGAAATATCACTATGCCGTGGGGGGAGGGGGGGAACAAGTATCTAGCGGCAGGAATATATTGTAAAGGCCACGCTCTCTTATCCCTACGTAAAGACAGTATAAAAAAAAAGCGCTATATGAAATTTCAAAAAATTCTTTTGTCAAGCCATAATACAGATATCACTGCTGGTACGCTGAAGCGCAGCACTTTAAGCTGTGTCCTTAGGTTCCTGTGCAACCAAATTCTTTAACAAAAAAACTCTTTCGACAAGCCAGAATATAGATGACATTACTGTTCGTGTTACTTTCAGATTCCTAATGAACACATTCTTGAAAATCAAGAGAACCCAGCAATCAAAAATATAGAAATGTTCATCACTACCATTGTACTTAGTTCAGGGACATCGGCCATCTGAGAAACAAACTACAATCATTTTCTTGTAGGGCAGTGTAATTATTAACGTTGTCTATCGTTTAACATAAAAACACACCCCGAAATGGCCACATATTCTAAAATAAACGAATATTTACTTTATCCTTCGTTTTATAATCTATTTTAAATGGTGCGGAATATTGCAGACTATACTAGTATCATACGCATAAGAAATGACGAAAACGAGTTACCAATATTAGAATGGAAATATATAAAAGTCTGGACGCTACCCCCTACCATACATTTTCCCTCCAAGACGTAGCGCTATCGTTACACAGCCGAAAGAACACGTCAAGTTCCTCTTATGGTAGTCTATCATATTATACCGTTGATTGACGGTACGTTCAATGATAGCCTGGATGTGTTCAATCGGGTTCAGTGCTGGCATTGTGGGGGCGGGCAAAGTAGAGGGGCAGTATAATAACTGCAGCTCGCCGCCGCCTTCTTCCAATCACTCCACACTGCTTACTATCAGAGAGGGAGTATAATCTTCTTGAAAAATGCCAGTTTCGTTATGAAACTGGATCGTCATGAACAGGTGCACGAGAGCGATACTTCTTGGCCATTATGATGCCTTGTTCAAAATAATCAAATGTTTGTAAAGCTTATGGGACGTAACTGCGGGGTCATCAGTCCCTAAACTTACAAACTACTTATGAACTACCTTTTACTAAGGACGGCACAAATATCCATGCCCGAGGGGGGATTCGATCCCCCGATCGTAGTGGCCGTGCAGATCGTGACTGGAGCGCCTCAGTCCCCTCGGCCACCGCGGCCGGCCCCCTTCGTATTATGAAAGCGCTGCAGAACGCTCCAGGGAGAACGGGCAGGGAAGACAGCCATGGCGCGCACGTTACTGCCACTTAACTGGACTTGCACAAGTTGAAGGCCTGCGCTGAGTGGTTGGCGACTCCGCGGCCGAGTAATGGTTTGTTGCCGTGATTCACCGCGGCCCGACTCCGGTCCCCGTCGTAACTCACGCGGCCGCTCAAACAAAATAAATTCCCCCTTCGTCCGCAAGAGCGGCGAAGCCACTGGCCGGGCGCCAGAGTCCCGTGCTGACGAGACTTCAGACACCGCGCCGTCACCAGTAGCGAGCTGACGCGATGTCGCCGATGTAACTGCCGTCTACGAAACGCACGTTACAGAGCTAACTACACGCTCCGGCCATCTTCTCCATGATCATCTTAATTTACTCCACGGATTCTTCTTATTCTTCTCTTTCACTCTTGCATCGTCACCATCTGCTCGTCGCTGAATGAAAATCTGGCACGCAGGAGCTCCTTTACTGGACCATAAAGTTTAAAATCACTTACAGGTAGCTCTGAATTAGTCGATGGTCCTACAGGAGCTCAAGAGCACTATTTTTAAAGAACAGGATTGTTTCCCCAGTTGCATGAGGGCGGGATTTATTCTGAAACGAGACACCTTAAGAAACCTGAAGATAGCAAGTTATTAATCTGTAGCCGACTGCACATGCTACAAGCGTTCCGAAACTCCGTATGCGAAAGCGCCTTCCTTCAGTAGCCCGTATCTCAGGTTGACCTTCTGATCATCTGTATAGCCATTGGAAGAATGGCTTAACCTACAGCGCATGGTCAAAATTTAAACGGCGCACACTTCGTATATTAGGTGTGATGTTGGACGGATAATAATTTAAAAAACTTTTTCATGGGCTGTTCCTGAAAAAATCGCGACAACCATTATTTTTACATTCCAAAATTATGAATTGTTGTCACTACCACATTCAAAAATATCGAAATTTTTTCTAACGTTCTTAAGATGATGTTCTCGGGAAAACATGAAATTTTTTTCGATTTTACAATCCTTTAACGATGTCCAGAAGATCAGCATTGCGACAGTCACCCGTTTCGCTGCTATTGCAGCATCAGACATCCTCCCGCAGTCCGTACTGCGCGCAGCTTCCTAGTACTGGTCACCTGTGCAGAGACACAGCAAGTCAAATGTTCAAATGTTTGTAAATCTAAGGCAATTAACTACGTTGGTTATTAGACCTTGTGTGTGTGTGTGTGTGTGTGTGTGTGTGTGTGTGTGTGTGAGATTATATATATATATATATATGGATATATTAGCAGTTGAAGAGAGACGTACGCAGTAGTAGAACGTGGGCGTTCCTATATAAGAAGGCTTATTATATTGATGTGGTGACTGTTCTTTCGGACATGTCCAATATATTAAGTATTTACACGCAAAGACGGCGTTAGCTTCAATTACTTCACAGCAGATGTACGGAAATCCGTAATGGCGAGTGCAAGAGGGCATGAACGATAGAGGCCGATAAAGCCATTGCGTGCGACTTGAGAAGGTTTGGGGGGGGACGGAAGGTGAGCACGGGTAGCCAAGTGGTTAAGGCGAGCACTGGCAAGAAGCGGAAGACCCGGGTTCGATTCCTGGCCCGGCTCAAATTTCACTTGTCGACTTTGTTTAATTTCAATGCCGTAATGCAGCCATTATCAATCCTTTCCTTCCTAATCCTCATTCCTTCCCCTCCTTTGTCAATTTGCAAATATGAAGTCGTAACTGCAAAGATTAACTGGGTAAAAAGTTTTGAAATGTTGCATGTTAAATGACCACGAATACGCCCGCATGCAAATATGTTTGCTCAGGAAGTTTTAGTGAAGACAGAGAGAGCTGCTTTCACTCTTTTCTGTTAGCGTCTTTCAAACAGTAACATTGCTCGACTTCGTGCTCAGAAGCATTTTTTCAGCAGGTGGAATAACATGATCTATGGTCGTATTAAAATGGATATCATTTCACAATGCTTATAGTCGCTATAGCAACATCACAATACTTCGAAACCACGTAGGAACAGAGTTGGTGTAGGTAATACATGCATGTATGCACGAGGGTGACGACCTCAGAAGGTTTAAGAAATTAACTCCCCAAAAAAGACTAACGAGTACTGTGAAGTTGTGTGTGACGCCCACTGCGGTGAGGTCACTGCTAAGTTCATCCCGGCGTCTACGGACAAGGACAGTCATTTATTCCTGACACCGCCTCTGATCCTTGCTGAGCTGCGTGCTCTTTTATATCTGTTGGCATTCCAGTGCATTTTAGTCCGTCACGCGATAGCAAAAAAGTCTCAGGGCTTACTTGTTTGAATCAACTTCCGTGCTGCAGTATGTAAAACATTTAGGTCATACTTGAACGCATATCCTGCTTATGTACTTTTCGCCTGGGAGACGAATGTCTGAAGTGGTTGCACTTTCCTAATGTTGAAGATAACATGTGACAAAATAGCCGGCCGCGGTGGCCGAGGGGACTGAGGCGCTCCAGTTACGGTCTGCACGGCCACTACGGTCGGGGGTTCGAATCCCCCTTGGGCATGGATATTTGTCTCGTCCTTAGTATTAGTTGATAAGTAGTTTGTAAGTTTGGGGACTAATGACCCCGTAGTTAAGTCCCTTCAGCTACACAAACATTTTTTGACAAAATAGTTCGTATTGTTCTTTTTTTTATGCAAAATGTTGGAAAGAAGATTCAGAAATACTTCAGGCGACTGAGCCACACGATTTAATAATTATTACAGGTTTTAGTGCAGCATTTAGTAAACGCTAAAATAAGTGAAGGTTAATAGTGACGTAGGGTATATGACAAATGACAGGCGTAACAGCGCTACAACAAACAACGTCTTACTTTGGTACAATTTCAGGGAGCATGTTCCTAACACCAAACCGTTTCCGTTGACATTTCGAAAGAATTTCAAAGGTTATCGACTTATCGGTTTGCATTTGAGTACTTTTTATCTCTGAGGTGACAAGCAATTATTTTGTATACCTCACATTTATATAAGCGAAAGAACTCGTGAGCCGGAATTGAACTACATATTGCGGATTAAGATAACTGATCATTTCCTCCACTTATCTACCTCCTGCGCCCCTCTAAACAAATGTCCCGCGTATCTATCGATTTCCTCCCCCGTCCCCTCCTGATATAAAAGGTGGCACGTGCAATACACGATATTTTTCTACATTACGTATTTATTCCAATCTTCCGTAAGTACCTACCTTCCTTTCCTCCCCTTCCAGTCTGTCTGGTTACTCTTGTACCACCACCACCACCACCACCACCACCACCACCACCACCTCCTCACCCCCCCCCCCCCCCAGCAACATCTCCTCGCTTCCATCTTCTAATGGCGTCACTCACTACGATGCAGGAGATCCGGGCTCCATTCTCGCAGGGGACTGTGTGATGTGTGGTGTTATTTAATCATCATCAGCAGCAGCACGCAACTCGCCCACGCGGTCTCAAATAAAAAACTCAGAGGCCGAACATCCCCGAGTGGGTCTCCCAGCCAATAACGTCATAACTTCATTTCAATTCCGTTCATATCCTTCCCCCCCCCCCCTCCCCGACTATGAACAATTACATGTGACCGCTTGCAAGGTGATCGGACAAATTGTGTTGAAGTCTGGTTCAAGGTACTCTCTTCAATGCACCATACAGTCGCTTGCGGAGAACAAAAGCCGCGGTGATTCCACCGCGAGGCCGAGCGTTCTAAACGTCTCGCAGCAGAGCGCGCCGCTGCTCGCCGTCGGAGGTTCGAGTCCTCCCTCGGGCATAGGTGTATTTGTTGTCGTTGCATAAGTTATTTTAAGTAGTTGGTATGCCTACGGACTGATGAACAGAGTAGTTAAGTCCCATGTATTTACAAACATTTGAACATTCGGAGAAGAAAAACCTTCACCAGGAAAACAAACGTGGCTGTGCTAGCATTTACTGTGATCCGACTAACGGATGTAAGTCTCCTGCAAGGCACCCTTCACCATGCACAGCATCGTGGCTTGCGGAGTATAAAAATAATATTGCAAAAATACACATGATTTGTTACATATCGTGGAGATTGAAATATGTCGTTCCTACTGCCAGTTATGATCGAGAGCGTATACAAAAATTATTTTTAGATCTTTTTCCGTACTTTCCGGCTCTCCTTTACAATTGTACAAAATTTTTTCTTCCTGGCTTGGAACTTTTCGAGGAACATAATGGACAAATGATCACTTTGTGGTTCAAGGTCGTCTATATTGTTTGTTTGCTTTTACTTCTCACGTATGTTTCTGTCTTGAGTACATTGGAGAGAGAGAGAGAGAGAGAGAGAGAGAGAGAGAGAGAGAGAGAGAGAGAGAGAGAGAGAGAGAGAGCGCTATTTGCTGAAGGCACAAACGCTTATCCATAATCGACAAAAAATATTCATACCCATCGTTCGAATCTTGAGTTAAATCTTGGATTCAAACAAAAATTGCATTAAGAAGCAGTAAGTTATTTAGAACTGTTCAATTTTTCGGGTAATTTTTCTTTCATTAAAACTTTATCCGGGCTCTTAAGAACGTGATTCAAAACCTATTGCCAAATCATTCTACCCGTTTTCAGTTGATGCACTTGCCAACGAGCAGTATTCAATTGTTGTTTATAAACAACATCTGATAAAGTTCGGTGAACAGTCCTGTAACATTAACGCAGAGGAACTATGAATTACAGTTACCATATTGTCCGTCGAAATAGTCACCTCCCGTAACTATGATCGCTTAGCTCTGCGCTACATGTCCTACAAATTGTGCATTAATTCTTCCTTTGAGATGGTATTCAAAAGCCTAGTCACGTTTCGCTAGATGTCAGGAGTATCGTCAAATCTCTTTCCTTTCAAAGCGAGTTTGGATCGAGGGAACAGGCCGAAGTCAGGAGGATTGAGATCCGGCGAGTATGGTGGATGTTCAACTTGCACCACAACGCTCACCCCCACAGCCTCGTCAAAGAGTCACGGCAATAAAGTGTGGTGGCGGAACCTGAACATGCACCGTACTGACAAGATCTCAAACCTCCAGACTTTTTCCTATCCCCTCGACACAAACTCGCTTTGAAAGGAGAGAGATTTGACGATACTCCTGACATCCATCGGAAAGTGTCGAGGCTTTTGACACTATCCCAAAGGAACAGTTTGTGCCAAGGTCCCAGGACGTGTATCGCAGAGCTCAGAAATGCACAGTTATGGGACGTGACGCTTTCGAAGGACAGTAAGTTACACAATGTGATCACAAGCATTCCGACACATGGCTGAAAATGACTTAAGAAGTTCGTGGCACCTTTCAACAGTAACGTTGGAATTCAATATGGTGTTGGTCACCCTTACCCTAGATGACAGCTTCCACTCTCGCAGGCATACCATCAATCTGGTTTTGGAATGTATCTTGAGGAATGGCAGCCCAGTCTTCACGAAGTGCTGTGACTGAGGGGAGAGGTATCGATGTAGGTAGGTGAGGCCTGGCACCAAGCCGGTGACCCAAAACATCCCAAACGTGTCCTATAGTATTCAAGTCAGGACTCTGTACGGGTCAATCCAATACAGGGATGTTATTGTCGTAACCACTCAACCACAAGGCATGCATTATGAACAGGTGCTTAATCGTGTTGAAAGATGCAACCGTCATCCCCTAACTTACTTCAACAGTGGGAAGCAAGGAGGAGGTTAAAACATAATTGTAGGCCTTTGCTGTAATAGTTCCACGGGAAACAACAAGGGGTGCAAGCCTCATCCATGAAAAACAGGACCACACCATAACACCATCGCCTCTGAATTTTGCTGTTGGCACTAAACACGCTGGCAGATGACTTAACGGGCATTCGCCATATTCTCACCTTGTCATCTGATTGCCACATCGTGTACCGTGATTGTCAATGCCACACAACGTTTTTCCACTGTTCAATCGTCAAATGTTTGCCCTCCTTACACCAGGCGAGGCGTCGTATGGAATCGACCTGCGTGCCGGCCGCGGTGGCCGAGGGGACTGAGGCGCTTCAGTCACGGTCTGCACGGCCACTACGGTCGGGGGTTCGAATCCCCCCTCGGGCATGGATATTTGTGCCGTCCTTAGTTGTAGGTAGTTCATAAGTAGTTTGTAAGTTTAGGGACTGATGACCCCGTAGTTAAGTCCCTTAATCTTAACAGACATTTTATCGACCTGCGTGATGTGTGCCTTACGGGCAGCCGCTCGAACAAGAAATCCAGTTTTTCCTCACCATCCGCTTAACTATCATAGTACTTGGAGTGGATCCTAACGCAGTATTGAATCGCGGTATGATGATCTGAATAGATGCCCGCCTATTATAGTCTACGACCCTCTCCAACTGGGTGTTCTCATGGCTTCTGAGGTCGCTGATGTGAAGTACCTGGCAGTAGGTGGCATCTAACGTGAAAAATTTATGTATTTGGAGGTGTCTGGACACGTTTGATCACAACGAGTAACTGTAGTTCATAGTTCACATACGTTAATGTTACGGAACTATGCACAGAATTTCAGTGTCAGAAACGTCCTGGCAAATTAAAATTGTGTGCCGGAACCAGGACTCGAACCTGGGACCTTTGCCTTTCGCGGGCATGCGCTCTACCACTGAGCTATCGCGACATGACTCACGTTCCGTCCTCACAACTTTACTTCCGCCAGTACCTCGCCTCCAACATTACAAACTTCACAGAAGTTTTCCTGTGAACCTTGCAAGACCAGCACTCGTGGAAGAAATGAAATGTTGTAGATATGTCTTAGCCACAACCAAGGGATTCATTTTCAGAGTTTGTAGATACTACCAGATTAACCCAAAATTATTGTTAATATGGAACTCTGGTAGATGGGCCTGTGTGATTCTTTGAGACCAATAAATAAATCAAGACTTATCAATTCTAACCGTAAGCACATAGGTAAACACCGTTCGTTCAAATGCTGCTGTGGAATTTATGAGTAGGACCTTACGGTGCCCATTCGACGACAATGAAGTGTGTTGAGTGTACGGCTACGTTTACTACGGTCCACGAGTGACATGTCTTGTGGAATCGCAGAGCTGGCGCCAAAGCAGCTAACATGCGCAGTGGGAAGGTGTCGGGAGGAGAGGGCACGAGCCGCGTTGTTATTGGAGGGAGCACAGCGTGGGCGGGGAGCGACCGCGCATGCGCACAGCCGCGGTCACCTGCGGGTTCGTCAGCCTCCCGGCGCCCTCCAATCAGATAAGCGCGCGCCGCTACCTGTCCTCGCCTCACTGAGACGTGCGGAGCCGACACCAGTCAACCAGCAGTTGCTTACAAGTTCAAATTTATGAAAACGTTATGTTGTGCGGGGTGATACTGGTAATGCGACGTACTTAAAAAAGAGCCCACAGCTTCAGTAACACGTGGTATTAATTACAAACAAATGAACACTCAGCTCTGGCCGCTGCGTGAAAACTTCAGTTCCATTGACAGTCCGCGATAACTTCTAACAAATACTTAGGCTCTAACGAACAGAAATACACCAAAATCCTATGACAGATAATGTAAAGGTCTCTTATTGCACTAGTGATACTCCCGCATCTGCAAAACTCTGCACTGGCCCATAACGGCCTCTGCGTGTGCCATGCCGCATTGCACTTTGACTTGCCAGTACGCCAGTAGTGACGGTGCAGTGTGCCTCTGAAGTTGCGCTTTGTGACGTTATTTGTGTGGTGAAGTGTCGGATGGGTCGGCGATTGGTAATCAATCCTGCTAATATAGTGTGACTGGTTGAGGTGAAGTTACGAAGAAACCTTCTTCGTGTAGATGGTATTGGTGATGAATCATTCGCATGTTACCTGGTATATACCATAGTGTTTCTAATCTATGCTCATATTTCTGCACTATAATAGATACCAGAAAACATGTGAATGATTCTTCTTCTACACCAAGACCGTATTCACCAAGAAGGGCTCTTCGGAATTTCATCTCAACCAACTGCAATACATTAGCAGGATTGATTACCAATCGCCGGCCCATCTGACGCTTCACTACACAAATAACGTAACAGAGCAAATTAAGAGGCACACTGCACCGTCCCTACTGGCGAACCGACAGGTCAAAGTGCAGTGCGGCATGGCACACACAGAAGCCTCTAACGGGCGACTGCAGAGTTTTGCAGATGCGGGAGTATCACTAGTGCAATAAGGGACTTTTACATTATCTATCATACGATTTTGGTATATTTCTGTTTGTTCGAGCCTAAGTACTTCCCTTGTAGGTCTCAATTCATAAGGAAGTCTTGGGATGGCACTGTCCTGAATCGACATGCACTGCGTATAGGCTGCACATTGTCCTGAATCTATCAACACTGCCGATATGATGCCCATTGCCTCGGCTGTGCAACTGATTCCGCCAGTCAGGTTTGCCACACGTGGTACTGTTCGTAATGCGTGGCCTCTGACAGGAATCTTTGAAGTGTTGTTGCCGACCGTCGCTTTTGTTTTTTTGTTTTAGGGCGCACACCTGTTGAGGTCATTAGCGCCCAACACTGCCCATAGTAAAATCGAACCGGGGTTATAACTTAAATGGCTTTTGCAACATTTGCAGGATGTATAAAAAGTAAAACTGTCAGCAGAATGCGCATCATCAGCTTAAATAACAGTCATTTCAAATGGTAAACATAGATCATGACGGAGACGATTAAAAAACGGCATTGCACTAAAAGGTGGTATACAGTAAAAGGTTCATCACAGTGCTCACATAAGGTAGCAGGATCACCACGAAGTAAATACTGGTGGCTATACTGGCAGTGGCCAATACGAAGCCGGGCCAGGACAATCTCCTCTCGACGAGAGGGGCGAGATGACTAGGGTTGCCAGATTGAACTCGAGGCAGGCCCGGAGACCAGACGTGCCCTCCCCCCCCCCCCCCCAACTGCGTCCAACTCCCTCCGCCGCCCCCCCCCCCCCCAAACAGGATTACACACACACACACACACACACACACACACACACACACACACACACAAACTAATGAAAACGGGACATTTTGCTTTAATTCACTTAGTAGCTTCTCTTTAGCATAGGGCAGAAGCACATTTTTTACTAATGCTTCGCTTTTTGTTCGGCCGCATCTTACTTTCGTTGCCACTGAGGAATCTCTAAAAACATAAGGATATAGCTTATTACCACAATATTGAGAATTGTAAGAATGGTGGTGTTTCACACCATGGTAAGTCAAAGTTAATTCCGTTGCAGTGACTTTGTCGTCTTCTGCAGAAAATTGTTTCCGCAAGAATTTAAGAAGCGACTGATTCTTCTTTTGTGTGGTAATATTCGCTTTGTGTCTTTCTGATTGTAAATGTTTATTCACAACTTTCACTCCGTCGTACTTAGCAGTAAATCAGATATTGCATATTCTGCACTTACACATACACTCATCAGTATCGACTTTTTGTAGCCACTCTTTATAATTTTCTTCCTGCAACCATTCTTCACGGAACGAACTTAGATATCTTCTCTTCATTTCACTGTCATTACTCACTAATCTGAGTTAATGTAAGCTTGTCTGTTCACACACGATCCGAGTATTAAAAATATTACCGGTAAACTGATAACAAACAATGAACGAACGAACACAAATAATAGACGTCACCAGTTGACAAGTTGCCGCAACAGTGTTTGCTTAATAATGCGCTAGCCGATTACTACCGACGCAACAATGAAAAGTTCTCAGAGGAAGAATAGAAAAGTAGCGTTTTGTTGCAATAAGAAATTGACATTTATATAAAGTTATTCATAATTACTAGAGAGGAGCCGGCCGGGAATGGCCGAGCGCACTGAGGCGTCTTGTCACGGTGCGCGAGGCTGCTCCCGCCAGAGGTTCGAATCCCCCCCCTAGGGCATGGATATTGTGTCCTTAGTTTAAGTTACATTAAGTTCGATGTAGATCGTCGCTACATGAGCATAGTACTTAAAAAGCGCCGTAAAAAAAAGTTAGGATGAAGGTTACATTCAAGCTCGGAGATGAGAGTCATTGGCCCGTAGACCCGGAGAATTCATTCCAAACCCGGGCACTCCGGGCGGCGCGGCGCCCGGAGATCTGGCAACCCTAGAGATGACGTTGACCAGAGATCAGGCACAGGTTGCGAGCAGTGTTGCCAACTTTACCACACGTATTTCGGCAAACCAAACTTTCACAGTCTGCTTGAAATCGTCCAGAAAAAATATCTGTATGAGGAGCATGTTCTCACATAATGTGCAGGGACACTGTTCTTTTATTTGCATAGTTTTTAGCTTTTTTAGACTAGTCAACATTCACATTTCAAATCACGATATTGTTCGTAAACAAAACACGTACATTTGAATGGAACGATTCAGTCCGTATAAAAAAATACTTCAGGGGCATCTATTTCTTATTCAGTGTCAAAAGCGTTAAATAAAAGCAATTAGGGACTGCTGCCAGTATAATGCTTATACAATTTGTTAAGTAAGCATTACGGACTATATTGTAGAAAGTGCGATAGTTATTCAAGCAGTCCATTGCTGTCCCGCAGTAATCGTGTTGAGCCAGACGGTACGTAGTAGACAACAATGATCAGAATTGGTGGTGTATGCGAAGGAGGGGGGGGGGGGGGAGGGGCGAGGCAGGCCCCCCTTCCCCGAGATACTGAATACAGTGAGGGGGGTCGAGATGACGTTGACCAAAGATCAAGCACATGTTTAATGGCCCGCAATTTGTTCCGTGACAGGGATGACCAATGTAAAAACCAACGGGAGATGATACGCCGGGAGACGCCAGAGCGAAGGTCATCAGAGCTAGTAGAAAAGGTAGATAGCCGAGGAAGGAGAACTGCCTCCTTGGCAGCCGTATCCGCAGACTCATTCCCCAACACTCACATGTGGCCAGGGACCCACGGAAACGTCACCGTAGTTCCGCTCGCTGAAAGAGAGGTAAGGCAATTGCGGATGCTTTGTACCAGGGGAGTTTCTCGTGGCCGTGACTCCCCTTTTACATCGTCTCCGAAAACAAGGTTTCGTAAATCCATTCCCCCCAATTCCCGTTTTGGTTGGTCATGTAACGATTATCTAAATCCAATTCCGGAAAGCGTTTTTCCACTTCCACAATCTATTTTCGTGTGCATGTAAAAGCAATCGGTTTTGAAACGTACTTGCCTTATTAGTGTCCTGTTAAAAATCTTGGGAGAATATGGACAGACATTTTCTATAGTGAAAAATAAGTAGAAATATTAGACCGGGCATGACTATAGATAAACAGCAAATCTGTTGACTAAATCAGCTACGTAAACAGCTGTTTTCCAGCAGCTTCTTATTTAAAAACATGTAAACATGACAAAAATGGTTTTTGAAATTTGCCATTGGTATTCCGAAGTATGTGTCGCATGTACACGACACGCAGTGACTTACTGCATTGGTAGTGGCGTCGGTGCCTTTGGTGTCGCCGCAACAGGCGACACTGCAGGGAGAATTGTTACTCGCCGTAAAGCCGACAAGCTGAGGCGCAGCCAATCACAAGCAAACAACTCGGCTTTCGACTACAATCAACACGCATGCATATTCATGCAGGCCACCGACGTGAGATCCGTCCCCTGGCCGCCGTGGAGTACGCCGCTGCCTGTTCCAGACTCCTGAGATATTTGCCACACACTGCAACTGGCCATAGTAACTTCGAACCACGGTATTGTTATGCGGCGTAGGCAGTGTACGTCGTCAAGAAACAGGAGTTTTCAACCACTGGAATGAAACTGTTTTAGTTACAGTCTTCAGTCCGGAGACTGGTTTGATGCAGCTATCCTGAGCAAGCCTTTTCATCTCCTCATAAGAATGGCAACCCACGTCCATTTGAATCTGCTTACTATATGCGTCTCTGTCTCCCTCTGCGATTTTTACCCCATACACTTCCCTCCAATGCTAAATTTACGATTCCTCGATGTCTAAGAATGTGTCCTACCAAGCGATCCCTTCTTTTAGTCAAGGTTCTACTTTTCCCTTTCTTATACATTCTTCAACAGATTTGCATTTGGTTTCTAGCCACTCCTGCTTAGCCATTTTGCACTTCCTGTAATCTCATTCCTTAGTCATCTGTACTCCATTTTGTCTGTTTCATTTACTGAATTTTTATATTTTCTCCTCTCATCAATTAAACTTAATATTTCCTGTGATATCTAACGATTTTTTTGTAAGTCTTGCCTTCACTATTTCATCTCTCAATGCTGCCCATTCCTCTTCTACTGTTTTATTTCTCCCTGTTTCTGTCAATTGTTGCCTAAAGCTCCCTCTGAAATTCTTAAGTACTTCAGGTTCTCAATTTATCCAAGTCCCATCTCCTTATTTTCCTACCTTTCTGCAGTTTTTTTCACTTTCAGCCAACAGTTCATGACTAATAAGTTATGGTCAGAGTCTATATCGTTTACGGACCCACTATTAACGTTTCGATTTGACGCAGGTGGTTTGGGTCGCCCGGCGCAAGCTTCTCCCTGATTGCCACACTCGCGTTGCGTATCTGCAAATACGTGGATTTACCTACTTTTCTGAACCATTGTGTTTTACTTTAAGATAACTTCTAACAGCTATCTGCTAGATAATGAGCAGTACAGCTGCGACAAAACGAACCGTACAAACTATGTGCACAGCACCCTACTTATCCATTCAATGCAAGCGGTTTTTTAAAACAATTTCATTAAGATCTGTCATTAAAAATAATAATAGCGTTATATCGTTAGTTGAACACAGTTTACTGGCATGACAATTGTCGGCAAAGGTGAATAACATCAGTTTAGACGGAGTTGTAGTGATTCCCCTCGTGTTACTGGCACAGAGCTATGGAGGCTGGTGTTTTGCGGATACCACCTGGAACAATGCGACTCGCGCTGTCGATGTGGAGCCTATTGTCCCTTTCTGCAGCAGCAAACGTTCAATAGCCGCTGTCTACAAAAAGAACACGTACAGCACCGCAACAACACTGCGTATTTTATCCTCCCATCCTTTGTTATGTTGGTTAAATACGATACTGCGAGAGAATACGGATTAGCAGCCATCCTAAACCGATTAGTGTTTTTGTGGTCTGTCATTTTATGAAGGCTTGAAAACGTTCAATAGAATGTACAGTACGCTGATATATTTAAACATGAGGGGTAATGTGCAGTAGTCTGGAAGGTGTAGGACCTCACAATGTTATTCATTTATTGGTTTCACTGTTGCACATCTGTCTACGGGTAGATCCATCCTTCACTTGTTTAAACCGCGAAAATCAGATTATTTAGGACAGATGTGTGGTATGCTGGAACAGTCCATCACATATACACGGTGTTTCTCTAAAGTAAATCACCACTGAGTACGCACAGTAGAGCATTTTTATACAATTTCGCAGAGCAGCTTTTCTGTAATAACCATGCTGAATTGGACAGAATGTTCATCCTTTATTATAAACATAAAAAATACTAAATTTATAGGACAGTAATTAATGTATTAACATTAGATCTGTCATTCACAATAAAATTGTCTTATGACAAGAAATTTAAGTATGTTCTAGATTTTAAGTGTTTTTTTTTCAATTAATTTGTAAATATGTTGTGTTATTATTACAAATTTCTTATTGGGGTTCTGCGACGGGAGGTGGCGGTCGCCAGGAACTTCTAAGGGGGTCGCGTATTCAAAAAGGTTCAGAAACACACTGCCGTACAGAATACACGATGGGCTTGATGAAGGCATGAAGACTACGATAAAACGCCATGCTGATGATATCACCAGCAAAGCAGCTTCAGCTCAGATAACTGCGAAAGAATAGCTTCTTCTGACAGGAAGCAGCATTTACAACATCTTTTTATGAATAAGATTTTTATATCCTGCAAGCCACAGTGTGGTGCATGGAAGACTCTTGGAATAAACCACAACGACCAACGATTTACTGATGATCATGAAAGTTCGTTGATATTAGTAATTTTCCCTAGACTGGAGAGAGAGAGAGAGAGAGAGAGAGAGAGAGAGAGAGAGAGAGAGAGAGAGAGAGAGGGGGGGGGGGGGAGGGCAAGAGGAGATGAACAGTTAAAGGAAGTAAAAGGAGATGGAGTAAGAGAATATTGGAATATTGAATACCTGGCAACATCGGGTTTTCAAATGTTCTTTAATACAGGGTGTCCCACTCAACTGTTTCATCTCATATCTCTAACTACAAGAGATATTGAAAAACCACTTTCACGGCCATGAACATACGGCAGGGGCTTATGAAAGTAGGCAATGAGACTCTAAAACATGAAGAAATATTTTCAGCACAAACTTGTGCTTTTAAAAATGAAAACCCCATATTTCTTAAGCAATCGATAGGATGAAAAAACAAAAAGAATGGCGTCGGTTGCATCGCGATGCGTCAATTACATCCGGAGAAACTGCGAAGGGAAGTTGACGTTTGAAATATATGAGGCGCGCTGCTAGCGCGTGTCCGAGGCTGAACCGTCAGTCTTGCTTGAGCCTGGGACACGCGCTAGCAGCGCGCCTCGTATATTTCAAACGTCAACTTCGCTTCGCAGTTTCTCCGGATGTAATTGACGCATCGCGATGCAACCGACGCCATTCTTTTTGTGATTTTTCGTCCAATTGATCGCTTAAGAAATAATGTGGAGTTTCCATTAAAAAAAAAACACATAAGTTTGTGTTGAAAATAATATTACTTCACGTTTTAGTGTGTGTCATTAATTGCTTTCATAAGTCCCTGCCGCACGTTCACGACCGTGAAAGTTTTTCAATATCTCTCGTAGTTTCAGAGATATCTGGGGTGAAACAATTGAGTGGGACACCCTAGATATGAAGGTACTGCTATTTAATTAGCTAGTCTCAAAGCCAATAGACATAACTTAAGATGAGGAGACTGTGACTATACTGCGTTTTCTACATCTACTTCTACATGAGATATTCTGCACATCCCATTTAAGTGCCTGGCAAATGGTTAATTGAACCACCGTTATACTATTTTACCTCCCATTCCATTCTCGAATAGCGCGCGGGAAGAATGAACACCTGAATCTCTCCGTTAGAGCTCCGATTTCTCGTAATTTATTGTGATGATCATTTCTACCTATGTAAGTGGGATTCAACAATATATTTTCGCATTCGGAGGAGAATGTTGGCGATTGTAGTTTCGTAAGTAGCCTACGCCGCAGCGATAAGCGCCGTTGTTGTAATGATTCCCATCCCAGATCCTGTATCATTTCCGCAACGCTGTCTCCCCTGTATCGTGACAATACGAAACGAGCTGCCCTTCTTTGGACTCTTTCGATGTCCTCCGTCAAACCCACCTGATAAGGATCCCACACTGGGCAGGAATACTCCATAAAAAGGCGGAAGTTGCTTGTGTCGATTCTTTAAGAGATATCTGTTGTTGTTGTTATGGTCTTCAGTCCGGAGACTGGTTTGATGCAGCTCTCCACCCTACTCTATCCTGAGCAAGCCTTTTCATCTCCTCATAAGAACGGCAACCCATATCCACTTGAATCTGCTTACTATACGCGTCTCTTGGCCTCCCTCTGCGATTTTTACCCCACACACTTCCCTCCAATGCTAAATTTACGATTCCTCGATGTCTAAGAATGTGTCCTACCAAGCGATCCCTTCTTTTAGTTAGGGTATGCCAAAAATTCCTTTTCTCACCAATTCTGTTCAGTACCTCTTCATTAGTTATGCGATCTACCCACCTAATCTTCAGCATTCTTCTGTAGCACCACATTTCAAAAGCCTCTATTCTCTTCCTGTCCGCACTGTTTATCGTCCATGTCTCACTCCCATACAAGGCAACACTCCACACAAATGCCTTCAGAAAAGACTTCCTTACACTTAAATTAATATTCGAAGTTAGCAAATTTCTCTTTTTCAAAAATGCTTTTCTTCCCATTGCCATTCTGCATTTTATATCCTCTGTACTGCGACCATCGCATGTTATTTTACTACCCAAGTAACAAAACTCATCTACCACCTTCATTGTTTCGTTACCTAATCTAATTCCTTCAGCATCGCCTGATTTTCTAAGACCGCATTCCATTATTTTTGTTTTGCTCTTGTTAATGTTCATTTTGTACGCTCTCTTCAACACACTGTCCATTCCATTCAACTGCTCTTCCAGGTCGTTCGCTGTCTCTGACAGAATTACAATGTCATCAGCAAAACGCAATGTTTTTATTTCTTCCCCCTGAACTTTAATCCCTATTCCAAAATTTTCCTTGCTTTCCTTCATCGCCTGCTCAATGTACAAATTGAATAACATCGGAGAAAGGCTACAACCCTGTCTTACTCCCTTCCCAACTGATGCTTCCCTTTCATGCCCTTCGAGTCTAATAACTGCGGTCTGGCTTTTGTACAAGTTGTAGATAACTCTCCTTTCCCTGTATTGTACCCCTGCTGACTTCAGAATTTGAAAGAGTGTAGTCCAGTCAACATTGTCAAACGCTTTCTCCAAATCTACAAAGGCTAAAAATGTAGATTTGCCTTTCCTTAATCTATCTTCTAAGATAAGACGTAAAGTGAGTATTGCCTCCCGGGTTCCTACGTTCCTCCTGAATCCAAACTGATCTTCCCCTAGGTCAGCTTCTACCAGCTTTTCCATTCTCCTGTAGATAATTCGTGTTAAAATTTTGCAACCATGACTTATCAAACTGATGGTTCTGTAATTTTCACACCTGTCTGCACCTGATTTCTTTGGAATGGGGATTATTACATTTTTCTTAAAGTCTGAGGGCATTTCGCCTGTCTCATATATCCTACACACCAGTTCAAATAGTCTTGTCATGACTGGCTCTCCCAGAGACTTTAGTAGCTCTGAGGGTATATCATCTACTCCTGGGACCTTGTTCCGGCCTAGGTCTTTCAAGGCTCTGTCAAATTCATCTCTGAGTATAGTATCTCCTATTTCATCTTAATCTACTTCCTCTTCCCTTCCTACAACATCGTCTCTAAGTTCATTTCCTTTGTAGAGCTGCTCTATGTACTCTTTCCACCTTTCAGCTTTCCCTTCTTTGCTGAGAACTGGTTTCCCATCTGAGTCCTTGATATTCGTAGAATTGCTTTTCTTGTCCCCAAATGTCTCTTTGATTTTCCTGTAGGCGGTATCTACTTTTCCCCTTCTTATACATTCTTCTACAGATTTGCATTTGGCTTCTAGCCACTCCTGCTTAGCCATTTTGCATTTCCTATCAATCTCATTTCTTAGTCGTCTGTACTCCATTTTGCCTGTTTCATTTACTGCATTTTTATATTTTCTCCTTTCATCAATTAAATTTAGTATCTCCTCTGTTATCCAAGGATTTTTGGCAGGTCTTGCCTTTCTACCTATTTTGTCCTCTGCTGCCTTCACTATTTCATCTCTCAATGCTACCCATTCCTCTTCTACTGTTTTATTTCCCCCTGTTTCTGTCAATTGTTGCCTAAATCTCCCTCTGAAATTCACCAGAACTTCACGTTCCTTCAATTTATCCAGGTCCCATCTCCTTATTTTCCTACCTTTCTGCAGTTTTTTCAGTTTCAGCCTACAGTTCATGACTAACAAGTTATGGTCAGAGTCTATATCTGCCCCTGGGTATGTCTTGCAGTTTATAACCTGATTCCGGAATCTATATTTTACCATTATAAAATCTATCTGATACCTTCCAGTGTCTCCTGGTCTCTTCCAAGTATACAACCTTCTTTTGTGATTCTTAAACCACGTGTTTGTTACGATTAAATCATGTTCCGTGCAAAATTCTACCAGGCGACTTCCTCTTTCATTCCTTCTGCCCAGACCATATTCACCTACTATCTTCCCTTCCCTTCCTTGTCCTACTACCGAATTCCAGTCTCCCATAACAATTAAGTTTTCCTCTCCTTTAATTGTCTGAATAATTTCTTTTAGCTCCTCATATATTTCTTCGATTTCCTCATCATCGGCAGAGCTAGTTGGCATATAAACCTGTACTACTGTTGTCGGTGTTGGCTTCGTATCTATCTTGACAATGATAATGCGATCACTGTGCTGCTCGTAGTAGTTTACCCGCATTCCTATTTTCTTATTCATTATCAGTCCTACTCCTGTGATACCCCCAACTGATTTTGTATTTATAATCCTGTACTCACCTGACCAGAAATCCTGTTCATCCTGCCACCGAACTTCACTAATCCCCACTATATCCAACTTCAACCTATCCATTTCTCTTTTTAAATTTTCTAATTTTCCTACTCGATTAAGGGATCTAACATTCCACGCTCCGACCCGTAGAATGCCAGTATTGTCTTTCCTGATGATCACATCCTCCTGAGTAGTCCCCGCCCGGAGATCCGAATGGGGGACTATTTTACCTCCGGAATATTTTACCCGAGAGGATGCCATCATCATATTTTCATACAGTAGAGCTGCATGTCCTCGGGAAAAGTAACGGCTGTAGTTTCCCCTTGCTTTCAGCCGTTCGCAGTAACCGTGTGGCAAAGCCACATTAGCTGATGTTACAAGGCCAGCTCAGTCAATTATCCAGACTGTTGCCCCTGTAACTACTGAAAAGGCTGCTGCCCCTCTTCAGGAACCACACGTTTGTCTGGCCTCTCCACAGATACCCCTCCGTTGTGGTTGCACCTACGGTACAGCTATCTATAGGGTATAAAATTTCATCATACTGTGAATTTTAGCGTCACACGAAAGCTTTAATGGAAGATGTTTGTGACATAATTGACAACATTACGTGCAAAAAATAAATAGAATAAAACATGAAATAAATGCGTTTTTGATGGATTTTTAAAGGTTCCTTCGCCTTGCTACATCATAGTTTGATAATATGAGTCTAAGTCATCAGTGTGACATTGCCGTCTATGTCTTACATCAAATAGTACAAATAGGGGTGGGTTTTCGACAGAGCCTCAGTGCGGTGCTCAGTACGCGCCACTAAACTGTGCCGTTTCTGTGGTGTCGCTCTTGTTGGGTGACTGGAGGAACGGAGAGCTGGGCTGAGCCCCGGGGCCTCATTGTGCGGCTGAATGCCGCCTAACTAGCCGAACCTGTTGCTCCCGCCCCCTCACACGGCGCCACGCCCGTCTTACCAGTGTCACTGCAGTGCGCGGCGTCTCCCTGTGGTATCTCCCGTGTCTCACGGTACTATCACCGTCTAAGTGAATGTACGATGATGAAAACTGCAGAGGGAGACCAAGCGTTGCATGCGATTGCTACGTCTCGCCTCAGGAGAAAATAACCGAATGACACTGTCTGATCCGGAAATTGTGTTTTTTGACAAGACAAACTAATCATCTTCTGGAAACAAAAACTTCTGAAACTAAGGCAAAAACAACAAATATACTTGTGGCGTCTGTTCCGAAAGAACAGACGTCACTTCTGATCCTGCAGTTGTTATTCTTTAATATTCACAGAATATATGACCAACTGCGATTGGGCAAAGCTGAAAATGTGTATCCAGCCGGGATTCGAACCCGGCTCTCCTGCTTGCTAGGCAGTTGCGCTGACCCCTACACCACTGGGGACACAGTGAACACCGCACCTGCAAGGACTACCTAAGCACGCCTCCCGTCAGATACAAATTCCCAGCTTCACCCTGCCAACAGAACTCAAACTAGTAGTTACGGGAATTAGTTTCATAACTACGAGTTTGAGTACTGTGGGCAGGGTGAAGCTGGGAATTTGTATCTGACGGGAGGCGTGCCTAGGTAGTCCTTGCAGGTGCGGTGATCACTGTGTCCCCAGTGGTGTACGGGTCAGCGCAACTGCCTAGAAAGCAGGAGACCCGGGTTGGAATCCCGGCTGGGTACACATTTTCAGCTTTGCCCAATCGCAGTTGATGTCATATATTCAGTGAACATTAAAAAAGCTTTCTTCAGCAATTAGGTACAAGCCAGGGAGATGACAGTGTTGAGAGAACGGCCAGTGAGACGGAGCCAGACGACGTATTCCGTTGCGGGAAGTCCTGGAGGCGCGGCGTCGCTGGCAGAGACTGGCGTCGGTCGCGATCCCTCAGCTACAGTTCTAGTAGGCGGTCAGCGGAAAACTGCCGTCGTGTTGCACTGCGCCCCGCTAATTAGTCGGCGCGCAGTGATACGTGGCAGTCTCGAGCTGGCCTCGCGTGACTGAACGGAGGAAAATAGTCCTGGTTTAGTGCGCTCGTCGCGTCCTCTGGTGACTCCGGAACCGCCGCTGTGGATCGCCTCACTGGTATGCATCCATGCACTTGCACGCGGCATTGCGGGTTGTCCGCTCGTCAGGCGTACCACCGGTACATGACAGTAATAACGTGTTTCAAATGGACACAGGTTGCAGTAGTTGCAAAGGCCGACAACGAAAAAACTAGCGTAGAGGGTTTAGTGTCTCATATTGTGTCACAACCAAAGAGTACTTAACAACACTGGTAGAGCAGCAGAAACAGTGAATCGCCAACTCATGGTCGCACAGACTGAACTCAATCACGTGTGCGAATCCTGATTGGCCGATGCATAATTAAATACTCGGATCATACGGTCATCCAGAATGCAACATGCTCACCGACAGTGTGCCTCTAGTCAGTGGCGGACTAAGGCTGTAGGAGGCCCGGTGCAGCGGCAATAGAATGAGGCCCCTGTCTACTTGGATATACACGTATTACTGTATTACTATTTAAAAAAGTAACCTTTGAGATTTGGAGGCCCCCAGGACGAGAGGCCCGGGGCGGTCCGCCCCCTACCCCCCCCCCCCCCCCCCCAGCTCGCCACTGTCTCTAGTTAGCAGTGTTACATCTCCAAATTAGTACAAACCGACACGATACGCCGAATAGTGCTTCAAGACTTACCTCTTGTACTGAGATCCTCGCCGACACCAACTCTGAAGTTTAACGAATGACGGCTAGACTAACTTTATCGGCCATGATCGTACTACAACAACAAGTTAAGTATTTATTTAAATGTGATAAATTTATCACGGTTTACTAACGTCGTGGGATCTTACTGTAAAAATGTACCTACGCACACCCCCACAACGTGTAGTTATCAAACCAGCCCTCAGATTGAAGGCCTCAACTGCGAGTGCCTGAGGGCTGTAGGGCGGTACTGATACAGTGTGAGGAGACCTTGACCTGGCCGGAGACACCAGTAACGCCCTGTTCTCACGAGAATATCCCAGTCTCCGAGCGACTGAGAATCTGCGACCACGTAGAGTTCAAAAGGAGTCCTTCGGACTGGACACTTGAGCAGCGGCGTCACAGAGTCGCCGCAGCTCCGGGACTACGGGACCCCGTGCGCAGGTTGCATATACTCCGCACTCTTACCATTTCGGTGTGCAATAAGCGCAATAAATAATTTGAAACTCGTAACAGGAAACTTTGTTAAACAGTTTTATCTGGAATAAGCGTAGGGTACTATTTCCCTGTTCCGATTGCGAATGTTTCCACGTTAAGAATTGCTGGTTCTAAGCCTCCGTGTGTGCTCAAATCCATAGGGATTTTTTTTTTTAACCTTTTCGCTTTTCTTCACAAGACATACGTAGGAGGAAGACATGTTTTTCGCTGACTCGTGGAAGACGAACTAAAATAATCCTGAAATTTACCATACATCTGTTGCAATCTCATCAAAATGTTTGGAATCTATTTATAAATTTTACAAGCCCTGGACTAAGAAGCAATATAGATCAAACTTCTTAGCAAACATGTATTTAAAATAGACACTTTTAATCTAATATCTTATTCCCACACAAATTCCTAACCCATTCAGATAGTCTTGAAGGTTGTGCTATTTAATTATTAATCGATGTAACAGCAATGATGAGAAAGACATCCATTTGCAACGGTTAATAGAATGTCAGACGCCAGTGGAAAGAAAACAGAGCTTCACATACAATATCATCGACAATTAATCAAGAAAGGAATTGCTTCAGAAGGTCTTTATTCGTCTACATGCTATAAATGGTGACGGTATAATTGCCGGCCGCGGTGGCCGAGCGGCCTGCGGCGCGCCAGTCATGGTCTGCACGGCCACTACGGTCGGGGGTTCGAATCCCCCCTCGGGCATGGAACTTTGTGCCGTCCATAAGTAGTTTGTAAATTTAGGGACTGATGACCCCGTTTTAAGTCCCATAAGCTCTACAAACATTTGACATTTTATGGTAAAATTCACTGCATAAGAGAACTATTGCTGTCTGCTAAATCCCCAAGAGCAAAACGTACGAAAAATGTCACTGAAAATGCGAGTTTGCAGACAAAAATATAAATCCACCGTCATATTGAATCATTTCTTAAAAATCAACGTCATTAATCCGGGACCGAGTCATTATTTGGACGGAAGCCTGACTGTGAAAATCATGTTCGATCTTTTCTAAATTAAACACCTAGCCAAGAAAATGAACTATCAGTACCACGCAAAATGTTTTGATGAACACTTCGATCCAAATATTTAGCCGGCCACAGGTGATACTTCTTTCACATGTGAGATGCTCGAGATTAAATATCATCGTCCCTCAATAACATAGCGAGAAAAGTAGCAGAGGCTGACATAGTAGTCGCTACGAGACGAGCACAACGGTTCTACATTTCTCTGCAACAAACAACACAGCAGTGCACAGAAAGCAATGATCTCTTAGTGCTAAAATTCGACTGGATGCAAAATTTGCATCTGCCAGTTATTCCAGTACAAGAGTTCTCACTTATTGCCATGTCACATTACAGAAGGAAATTGTCTTATTTTTTCACTTTTCCTTTTTCACTCTTTTGAGCAAGAATTATATTTTGTCCGTTTCCGTGTATAATTTTAATGTGTATGCTATATTATGTTACTCTACTCTCTGACTAAGACTGTTCGTAAACTATGTTGTTAAGCTTATGGGACTCAACTGCGGGGTCATCAGTTCCTAAAATTACTTACTACTTATACTAAAGATAACACAAACATCCATGACCGAGGGTAGATTCGAACCTCCGACGCGGGAGGCCGCGCGAGCCACAAGGTGGCGCTCCAGACCGCTCGGATACTCCCGCGCGGTCTTAAACAATGGATAATTAATACTTTGGAAATATTCTAAGTCTAACTGGTAGTCAGGAATAAAAATTTAAGAAAACACTTTGTTTTTGAACCCTACTACAATACTGACGTATCGTAGTGTGTGCACGAGGAATTTTAATTCATTTAACTGTGTCCTAAAGAATAACAGTTTAAGTGAATGTTGGGTCAGTGTCTGTACTTATTCAAACTCCTAAATATAATTAAAATGCGACGAAATGTGTTTGTTATTTTGCGGGTATAACAAAATTTCGGTGCTTCGAGAATCCTGAGATTTGATTGTGATATCTATACATATATTCAAGACATGTTGCAAATATTACTAGCCGAGATTAGATAAATAAAACAATCAGAAGGAGACAATTTCTGTTAATGAAAGTATTCGTGAACATTTTAGTTTAGTTTTGTGATGATACTGCTGGCCCTATCATATCAATGTTATCGTACGATACCGTCTGCGTCGGACCCGGAATCGTGAGGTCTAATAGTGATATATGTTGCGTGTGAAGTTAGTTACAAACGAAATAGCCAGCATAGGAATCATTGTAGGCCAATGTCTCGGTGATACCGTGATTGGTTAACAAGTAATAGATTTCATTAATTAAGAAATTCGCATATGACGTTTCCAGACAGTTCTATAAACAATAGTTTTGTCATTGTACATTATTTCAAGAACTAGACAAAAAAGACATGAAAATCCAAGAGACATGAATATAAATAGCATTGTATATATGTTAGGCTCGTAAGTTGTGTTGACCAGCTAATTGTGTTAATGTAATAGTCGAGATTTCAATATTGTAATTCTTTGTATATATTGACTGACGTGAGATTTTGAACCCTTTTTTTTTCAGAATGGCCAAGATATCTGATAGTTCAATATGTTAGGAATATGTATGATGTACTCATTAACAAATTGACATTAAACATTGCTGTTTGTTGTCATACAAAAAGAACCGATATTAAGTCTTAAAAAGATATGCGCCATCTAAAATTGTATGTATAGTTTTCATTTTATATTGTGATTACTTTTGTGTATATGAAATGTTTTACTGTTGTGTTCGTTAATTGTAAATTAGTATATTCCCCTCACCGCCTTGCGTGGGGGAGTTAGAGTTTTGGCGTTCGTGATGTGCTCAGGAATCGATGTCAGTCTACGTTTTAATGTGGAAGTACTATCAGTTAAGTTCTGTTGCATTGTGTACGTTATGAAGTTGTAATGTTTTGGTGGAATAAGAAGCAGTTTGGTTGGAAATTAATAAGTGAAAAATTGTACCTACGAGTATTTATTTCTACCTAGACGCCCCAGGTGAATAATTTTGCAGCGAGCAGAACCCCCATACATCGTAATGTTGAAAAGCTGAGTATCATGTTTGAAATTGGAAGTGGTAGAATGAAATGTAATTACTTAATAATCTAGTAACGTTTTGGTTTTCATTCAAATTCTTTTTCTTAAAGTGATAACAAGAACATCCGATTACGTCAAATGGCGCATAATGTACCTGAAATTCACAACATGAAAACTGAATCTGGCCACTTCTATATCAATACTGCATACGAAGAGAAAAAGGGCCAAATGAGGTGGTATCTTCTTCTCACATTAAATCAATAACAATCTGCCCAAAGACATTACGAACCTCTGCCTTTTTCCAATGTCTACAGGGAGCAAAACAGGAAAAGCACTATCGTGCGAGCTCTCCTAGCACTTATAGAAAACAAACGTCTTACGACTATTGAGCACTGTTTCCCCGTCATGGGTATTTCTTCCTGCCAAACGACTGATTTTTAGGGTAGTTAAAGATAGTCCTGAGAAAGCTGAATTTATCATTCAAAGAAGATGTGCGACCAAATAATACAAATACACCGTTACAATGGCAGATTTGGATATCAGAAATTTCAAAAACTGATGGTCGCATCTCTACAAGAAGAAATTAACTGCAGATATCAACTTTCAGCCATTCCAAATACTTCAGCTACTCAGAATGCATCAGCAGTTCGGTGCAACACACATTCCACCTGAGAGCTACAGGGCGTAGAATTAGTGATCGAATCAGCCTTCGATCCAAGAAACCCTATGAATACATATCCCTTATTTGAAAAAAGGAAGTATTACTGTGGTGTCGCACAAGTCTAAAGTGCGCGCCACCTAACTTTCGCCGCGCGCCGCCATGCACGCACGGCGCGGCGTTCTTACGTCGTCAGCCACGAGCGCCCTCTGCTGCAACTCCGCTCGTGGCCACCACTGAACGACATCGTTCACTTGGGACTGAGATAGGAACCAGCTAACACTTCGGAATCAGATAGGCACCAGTGAAGACTTGGCTATCGGATAGGCACTAGGCAGGCCTCTAGCTCAACTATGTATCAGCATTCTGCAGTACTGAGCTATGTAAAAGTTAAGTATTACTGAGTCTCTGTGAAATATATATCTCGTTCTAATTTACTCTAGTGTTTCCAGTTTCTGCTGTCCCACTGACTGCTCATCTTCGTACCTGCACAAGCGTGCATCCTTTATTCCGGTGTCGGTCTTTCTACTCGGCCACTGACACCAACGACGGAAACGAGACACGAAAGCGGCGACGAGGCTGGGACACAAAAATTACTAAATTGGAACACAAGCTTATTATCCAAAATATGCAGAAAATGTACAGAAATTTTGCCACGTAAGGAAAACTGTGTTCTTTTGCACCACACTTTTGTGGTAATTTGTCATAAATTCCACAAAATAAAAATACGGCTGTTTCTTCCCATTATGTTAGGTGTAAATTTAACAATTGTGCTAGTTTAAGTTCTTCACCTAGCATGTTTCGTTAACATACAAATATTTCTTGTTGCAAATGATTGTGTTTGTTGTAACTATAATTGTAATTGTATGCGACCAATATAAAGCTAATTTTAAAAACAGCAGAGTCCTGCAAATTTAATAACTACTGCTGTTTTGCAACAGATAATTGTCGGTTAATGACACTTAAGTGCCGAGAGGGACACAAACATTTCCTTTCGCGATTCTCTAACCTGCAATGATTTTTTCGTCTTTCTGGGCTTACGCGTTTATAAAATTGCCCTTTCCGTTGCGCTTCATAAACACATTACAGTGGCTCCATCACTTGCTTAAAACGCTGCAGTGACAATCTTCGTGTCGAAAGCCACTGGCAGTGGACCAAAGAGGGCGATTTAAAAACGGACATGACGCCCCTGAGCTGCGTTCGCAGAACTGAGTGCTGGGCTGCGCACTTTAAGTCTGCCATTGTGGCACAGGTGCAGCTTTCGTCCTGCACCCACTTCCTAGAAGTCGCATTCCGACTGCGGGGCTTCGTAGGACTTCGTTACTCGCTTTCCTACACGGAATGTGATGCAAAGGAAAAATGTCACTGCCTTTACAGAAATAAAACTTCTGACACATTGCCACCTCTGTTGTTTACTGGCAGTTTCTAGAAGGTAAAAATACTTTTCGAATTACTAAGTGATAGTTTCTTGGGTTTCTTACTAAGCACTATTTCTAGTTCTTTAATTATGTTCTTACGCAGAGCTGAATTTCGTCAGAAGCTATCAACGCAGTGGTAATGAATGAACAAATCTTTGAAATGCTTATTCTTCAGCTGAAAAGATTACGGAAAGCACCACACTGCCAACGCTGACGTTTCTCCCACGTCCAGAAAATAGACCTTCAACATAGTTGATGTTAACGGTAATAGCAAAATAATTGCATTATACCTGTTGTATATAAATGTACGGAAAATATTAGTTAAAAACAGCAAAGAAAGTTAGCTACCTTCGCTTCGTTTCACTTTTATCCGTCTACAAAAAATTAGTGTGATTGACCACAACGAGAATGTCTCTTTTGCAGCAACTTGGGAGTGACCATTTTGCTCACCAAATAAAAAGCACCCGTTCAACTGACGACTAATTGTCTGTACACTCATACCGTTCATAGCTGAACGTAGAAACGGGTACACAGTCCACCCTATTCACTTCATGGCCGAAAATGTGCCTCATCAAGAACATTCAGATTTTTTCCTGAAGTGAAGACTGACATTCGTAGAAGCATTCGACACACACACACACACACACATACATATACACACACACACACACACACACACATACATATACACACACACACACACACACATACATATACACACACACATATACACATATACACATACACACACACACATATACACACACATATACATATACATATACATATACATATACATATACATATACATATACATATACACATATACATATACACATATACATATATATATATATATGAAATCATTTTAAGTTCCGAACAAGAAACGTTGAGGGAGTCGCAGTTAGAGGATTGCAAATTACCAAGATATTTTAGCTAGTAAGGACAAGGGACTATCTGCCTTGACAATATTAGCTTCCTCAGTTTTCTCTCCATACGTCACATGCTTGCTGGCGTGTTTCGAGGATGGAGCTATGGTGATTGAATGTAATGTAGAAAGTGAGTACACGTGACTGCACCTTTGAAGGTAATGTCGTTGTGACTGCTCGTCAATAAACGACTAAAAACTTGTTTCCCCTATCTACCTGCGTAACTGCAGGTGTCTACGAGTCAGAGAAATGACAGCGGCGAAGATACGCATATCATTACAGGTAGTCAAACTCCCTCGTTATTAGGACTAGAGATACTGCTGGTAGCGTGAGACTACCGTACACTAAGATAAATACATTACACTGCTAGCAGGATTGTTAACTACAATTACTTTCTTCTGTCAAAATGTATACTTCGTAGAAAATGCGTCTATGAAGACAACAATCAACAGCTATAGGGAACAGGGTGTCAAAACAACATACTCTTCCTTCTGCAAGCTATAGACAAATATATGGTATTTCATGATTTAGTGTATCACACAGATGTTTTGATACCTGATGTTTCTCACATGAATTCGTGCAGTGTATGCAGTAGATTGAAAACTGTGTGTTTCTTTAGAACAGCAGAGTTTAAACATGTATGTATTCTGGTAATCGTTTGAAGTTGTGCAGTGTCAAGTGGGTGATCATTCAAGCAAGAGAGGAAGGTCAGAATTTAGCATCCAAGCGAAATCCACATGATCAGAAGTGAGCCACAAGCTTTAAGGATATAGGGAAAAGTCTGACAGAAGTGATATCGGGGAATCGGGAGGACAATGCACGACTGGAGGTGGTCCAACGAGGATCTTAAGAAAACGATATAGAAAGTAACTGCGTCGGACTGTTCAGATCTTGTGTTATTAGTGACGTTACCAACTAATAGAGTCAGACTGCACAGTCGTTTCTATTGTAAGAATAGTATTGCGCGTTATACCTGGGGGCTGTAACCTTCAACTCAATGGAAGCGAACCTTGTGAAAATAAAATTAAAAAAACTACTGTAGAACAAACAAAATGTTAAAATAAAGGCAGTCTGTTTGAAGAAGTGCCGAAATGCGTCCTCACCCAGATATCTGAGCGTGTAAATCGCTCATTTCCGTGACGTGGAGGCGCGCCGGCCCCGGTTCAAATCTGCCCGGCGAATTAACGACGAGGGGCCAGTCTGGATGTGATGGTTTAGACGGTTACCCACATACCACTAGGTAATACCTAGCTGGTAAGCACGCCCCGCCCCTGTTACACGATTTTCAAGCATTTAGATGTCCAGCACTATACGCAGACACTTGGGAATACACTTCCTCTCAGTGTGTAAAGGGCCGGTGGCAGGAACGACATCCGGGCAACCCTTCAAATACGTTCTGTGTGAGGAGTGAGGGGGAAGGAGGGGGAGTATCACGACGATGTGAAATCTGATATAGGGATATTAAAAATGCAAGACAACTAAAGTCTGTTGGCCAGACAGTTCTAGCCCGGCGATTTCCTTAATTTTTGTTATAAACGAAAGTTATTCATACACAGATTTTTGCATCAAGTATTAGAGTTCACTTGAGTCTCGCCTTCCTTTATTTATACTCAATCGAGATATCTTTGAACAGCCTAGAGATGAGCGGTGTACCTCCCTATTTGCTACTTGGAAGGAAGGTGCTATTGTAATGTTCCTCAGCAATTCGAATGCAGCTACTGAATGGAACGTGTCTAATAGAAAAAGGTATATCATCATAGATTTAGAAGTTGCAACTGGTATGAACATTCGGGAGCGAATACATTTACTTTGCATACATTTGATACGATCTCACATTAAAACGGCCTCTTTTAAACGACAGCAACTTCTGATTGACTAGTGTTTTGAATTACGATCAACAAAGCGCAGGATCAAACACTTGGTCGAGTTGGAATCTATTGCCTGATCCAGTTTTTCGCCACGGAAAATTGTATGTTGCCTTATTCCGGGGCAAAACATTCAAAAATGTAAAAGTAGAAATTAAACCTATGGTTCGACGAACAGTCAACATTGTCCGGAAGGAAGTATTATAAAGAATATTGTATATACTGTTAAAAACATGTGATTTGATAAATATTTAAATCTACTTATGTCCATTTTCACTTTACCTCACTGACCATTACCAATGGCAGCGTCGGATTGGCCAAGCGCATTGAGGCGCTATGCTACAATGCGTGAGGTCGCTCCCCGTCGGGGTTCGAACCCCCCCCCCCCCCCCCCCGAGGCATGGATGTTTGTGCCGTCTTTAGTATAAGGTACTTCATAATTAGTTTGTAAGTTTAGGCACTGATGACCCCGCACTTAAGTCCCTTAAGATTGATAAACATTTTTCACATTACCGATGCGAACTATTCGCACGGGTCATGTAGTTATATATGAAGTTTGCTGGACTGAGTGTTGTTATTTCTGAGTAACTGATGAACCTGGCAATTTGAGCGTCGTCAGTTTCAAGACAAATGTGCAGTTTCTAATCATGGCACTTGGCTCATCGTGTTTAAATTTACCTTAATAAGCGACACCTGTGACCTCTAACGCGCGGAACCGCACGAAACCGTGCTTGGAATAACAGGCAATCGGAGACAGGACAGTGGTGTGCGTCGTTTCCATACAGAACGTTGTGTTGTACCTCAAGTAACATTTTAACAGACAGAAACAAAATAACAAGATCAATGCCATAGGAATGAAATATGTAATTTAATGGCATCAGTGTATCATTACATATTCAATCAGCAGCAGCAAAAACACTGTGCCTAAAGTACTTATAACAGCGCAAAAC
The DNA here is from genome assembly GCA_026315105.1 of Locusta migratoria. Taxonomy (NCBI): domain Eukaryota; kingdom Metazoa; phylum Arthropoda; class Insecta; order Orthoptera; family Acrididae; genus Locusta; species Locusta migratoria. Next base: position 58,815,573 of record CM048744.1, on the reverse strand, counting down.
AAACACATACAGCAGACACACACACACACACACACACACACACACACACACACACACACACACACACACACACACACACACCCCTGAAAGTGCTTATATTAGTACTCAAAGTGCAGATGCGGGATTTAGATTAAGTGGTCAAAATGGGAGAGAACAATCTGCAAACCTCACTGAAGCAACGTTATCACGTTCCAAGTCATTTTCGCATCCACGTAGTCCAATATCAAAAGCCACACTAATTACATATTCGAATGATAATGATGGTATGTCAATGTCATACCCTGGCTTTCGCTAAGCATACTGTAAAATATGCTTATACATAGGTGCAGCATATTGATTGTAAATCACAGACATTATTATGTTATATATCTGCGAACTCCATGTACTCGGCCACAATGTCATTTCCGTATTCAGCACGTCACTACTTGGTTCCTAACATTTGGACGACAAGCGTAGGATTCTTTTCATGATACACAGTATACACAGTAAATCGCTTGCGAACTCAACAAGAGACGAGTACATACTGCTGCTCTACCACTCACGCAACTGGAACATTGGTTAGTGAAGGTACACTATGCCACTATCTAGTGGCACTAACAGCCAAGTGCGGCGTTTTGCATGGAAATGACGCACAGCACTGTTTTGTTTATGATAGCTTGTTATTCTAAGCATGATTTCGTGCAGTTATGAGCGTTCGAGGTCAAAGGTGTCCCTTTTAAGACTACACCTGGTAATGAGTAAAAGAAAATTTTCGATTTTTTTTTTTACATCGGTCAATACTAAAGCGAATTATTGAAAATATCTTTTTTCCTAGGAAGCATGATCTATAAAGACAATACCGTTAAGCAGGAAATACTCAGAACACAGAAAGCATCCAGTTTTTACAGTCAAATAAGTAATCTTGTCTGGGTGATAAAATGCAACAAAAAGCAACCATGTACCATACCTATTTCGTTCCAATCCTTACATACGGCTTAGAAACATGTACCCTACTAAACAGAGACCTCAGTAGAATTCAGGCAATGGAAATGAGATTCATAAGAACTAAGAATCAAACAACCAGACATGATAAAATTAGGAATGAGGTGAATAGAAAAGTAGCTGGTATTGAGGTACCTGTCACCAGAATCATAAGGCAACGTAGACTTTAGTGGTATGGGCACTTAATGAGAATGAATAGTGAAAGACCTACTAAAAAGTGTTTCAACCTCAACCTCATTGGAAGAAGCCCACGGGGAAGACCAAGGAAACGCTGGATAGAAACTGTAAGATTAGATGTGGAGGAGAAAGGACACAAATGGGAAGACATTCTGGAACAGAAGATGTATGAAGACATGAGGAGACAACGAGCGCTTGTACACCACACCCGGGAAACTGGAGTTGGAAAATGATATTTTTTCTTCTTTCTTTTTTGTTTTGGAAGCTGAAACAAGTGGAAAGCGTGTCGCGGGATAGGCTTTTAGTATATGGTGGCATTCGGTTTGAAAAACTGACAATGACTCCATGAAGTTGGAAAGTAGGTGGAGTGGTCAGTCGGTGCCGTTTGGCAGCGGGCCACCAGCTGGAGAGCAGCGCAGCCACTGTTCCCGGCGGCGGCGCGGCGCACTGATTGTTAATTGGCGTGAGAACTGCCAGCCATTAGCGCCTCACGCTCAGCTTCTGCGCTCTGCATTCCGCGACCAGCTGGTCCAGTTTTCTACCGTCACCAATAGTATGGTTCGTTAGCTTCTCACAGAGCATTTCGTTGACTGTGCCATTCAGAGTGTGTGCGGGGGTGATATGACGGGTTGTACTGATCACAACGAAAAGAGAAAAGGGCCAAGTGATTAGGATTGAGAGAGCTGCTTCCCCACTTTTCCGTAAAAAGTCTTTTGAGGATAAGCATATTCGTGATTTGTGTTTAATTTTGTTTAAATTCGATTCCATTATCTGGAGGGGTGTGCTCAACGGCCACAAAATCACTTATCAATAATGAAAGGAGCAGCATTAGCCGTAAAAGCTTTTGCTTTATTCACGCAAATCGATTTCGGTTTTCCAAGAAACCATCTTCAGTGCTGTCAGCAAGTTCCAAATAGCATTTTTTTTGTGAAATGTACAATGACATTTACGTCTAACATATCCGTTGAGAACATAGCTACACACAGGTGATATCTGTTGTCAAACAGTTTGACTTCGTTTGACAACACATAATATCACCTGTATATAGCTATGTTGTCAACAGGTATGTTAGACGTAAATGTCATTGTACATTTCACAAAAAAATGCTATTTGGAACTTGCTGACAGCACTGAAGATGGTTTCTTGGAAAACCAAAATCGATTTGCCTGAATAAAGCAAAAGATTTTACGGCTAATGCTGCTCCTTTCATTATTGATAAAATTTATTGTGTGTGTCTACAGGAGACTTTTCCGCTGCTGATTTACTCCTCTTCTAACCTCAACAGTGCATCGAAAGAACGACTACTATCTTTACCAATTCCCATAATTTTCTCGTTGATCGTTTGTCAAAACGTATGTGGAAGGAATTAGTACCTTTTCGACTTTTTTAACGTAAACTTAAGGCCCCCCGCGATATACATTTTTGCCACGTGAAGTTAAATTACCAGAGTTGTCGAACATCTGCATGACAGTCTCGGTTATTAAACTACCATGTGGTGAAACGAACCGTTTTCCTTTCCAATTTTTTATCTCTTCCATAAACGGTGCCTCGTATCACACGAACGAATGTTTCATTTAGTTCTTTCCTTCATGGAAGAAATCAGATTTTCTTATGGTCATTGAAGCCTATCACAGAATGCTGTCTGTTTTTCCCACATGTTATGTGTCACCGCTCTGTTTGGGATGTCCCACGTGGTTATTTTTACAGAAATTTATCGTCACTAGTGTCAAGTAATACTATTTGCGCAATGTATTTACGTATAGTCTACATCTGTCGAGGGTTACCTGCCAGTCCCTGTGTTCAGAGTTCCTCTATTTCACTTCCGTTTTCCGCATTTTATCTATCCTAGCCATCAGCTGTTCACAGAAATCCTCACTTTGTCCAGAAGACCATTTACGTAATGTGTGGAAAGAAACGCGTCTGTTTACTGCCTTGAAAAGCGCCGGAAGTTAGTTTTACATTGTACTATTTTGTCACGTTAAGAAGTGTTGGCTCCCACCTGGTAGACATTCCCTAAAAATTTCTTCACTAGGTGACACCGTGGAACTCTACTGAATGCCTCCTGGAAGTGAAGCAATAGCACTCCCGCGTAGGCAGTGTAGTCTTCTACACTATGGCTCGAGTGGAAGAATCGTACGAATTGGGATTCACAAGACAGCTGCACGACGAGTATTAAAACCTGCAGTTTTCGAGCTTTCAAAAATTTGTGTGTGTATGCAGGTTGCAGCAGACATATCATTGTCCTATTATGACACCAGTTTAACGATGTTTGTCAAGGGACCTAAATAAAGCATCTAAATCCTGTGCTAGGACACGGAGGAAATTTCCGTTGTGTGTACTGACTGGACTTGAAAGTCATTTACCTACACTATTAACATTTTGGGTCAAATAGCTGCATTCATATCACCATTTTTATTGAATTTATTCACAATGCTCAAGAACGATGCTGCTAAACGTTTGAGCTTCAGGCGCATTTAAAAGGTCGCAAATCATTGTAGCCGCTCTATACACACATTTCTCAGTAGAATTACACAACAGTCTATGCAAGAAAATAAAGACATTTTAGTTTTGAATTTCGCATCGAGACTATATAATATAAGCTATATTTTCTAAACATACATCGTCACAGTATGAACAAATAATTTTGTGTAAAAATGTGAGGTTCATGAAGCACGATTGTAATCCAAATGCGACGGTCGAATACCGTGCTCCGTCCTATTCTGCCACGACGGAAGGGGAGGGAAACTTAAGGGAAACTTATTGAAATGAGATAATGCAATAAAACTAACGATTAATTCAAATTATAGCAATACAATACCAATGAAACGTACCTTACTTCTACTCTTTCTAGTGTTTATGAAAACATGAGCCTGATGTGTCCTCGCGATGTTTCCAAGGTATAAGGATATATTTTAAAGATAAACACTCATTTTCTCGTCAGTACATTGAGATGTTCCTCTATTTTTACATTTATTTTGAGGGCAGTAAACCCTAATTCACGTAAGTATGACATCGAAAATTGAAGTAAAATGTTCAAAAACCTTTTTAGATATCGACACTTTTATATAGATTCGATTGGAAAGCGATTCAATCTGCGCTTGTTTACGAGGCTTACTGGTTATCAAAGGTGATGCGTAGGACCGGAAGCAAGGGCGCATGATTATGGTTTAACGTCCAGCTAACCATGACGTTATTAGGGACGCAACACAAGTTTCACATGGGGAAGGATGGGCAGGAAATCGGTACTCCTATCCGCAGTAAACATGTCATCGCTTACCTTAAGCTATTTGGATATATCAAAAATCTGAGTCTGGATTGGTGGACAGGGATTTGACGGGAGTTTCTCCCGAATTTAAGTTCAGCGTCACTGACTGTTTGATTTGGGGTTAAGGGGTACAAAACAAAGTCATCAGTCCTTTGAACCATGAGTATCATGTTCAAAACAAAGAAGTGTCTACCAAAAGCTTGTGCAGATACAATCACGAAGGTCAAACAATGAAAGCAAGGGTGCTAAAAATATCACTAAACTTAGTGGTGCAGTCAATAATAAAAGCAGGGCGGGAAGAAAGACAAGTGAACAGGGAAACATGCTGTGCGTGCGAGTGGAGACGTCCAACCGTCCACCATGCAATCCTAGACATAAAACCTCCACTATTCAACAAAACCTGCAAAACGGCAAGCAGTATGTGGCGAAGAGAGAGAGAGACACTCGAAAATTATCATGTAAACATATAAAATGCGACCTCTCTAGGGGGTGGTGGTGGTGGTGGTGGTGGTGTCATGCATCTACAAGACCGAGCATACAATACGAAACGCTGCAGCAACGAACAACCTATCCTCCGAAGGTAGTGTAAACTCCTAAAACGTAAAATAAAAAAACATTTTTACGGAGGAAACTAACGACCACTTCAACCACACGTGAGTCGTCTGACAATATTAAAGGTAATGTTCTGGGAGGATATACTTCATATGAAAGGCCAAAAGGAGAGGGAACAGACTGGAATAATCGTCAAGTGGAGTAAACATAGAAGAGAATGTATTCACATCGGTACATCCAATTTGAAACGTAGTAGAAATAGCAGTGAATTAAAACAAAACTTGTAAACTGCTTTCCGGGAAGTCCTGTGACACCTTTTAAATCCCCTAGACGACGACAAACCGTAGTTACCTTCCTGTGTCACAGTCAACATCTGACGCACGTAGAGATTCTGCTTTACGTTATTAACACAACCACGCTTTTTGTAAACAGACATTTCGTTTTTCACAACTGAACACGGCTTGAATCCAAATATAATTTCACTGCGTATGTTTAATTACTCTGAGTGATTTTAATCTGCATGTAAACGGGCTGTTGCCTTCGTATCGTGCGAAAACAGTACAGTTCGTGTAGCACGCAGCCATGCGACAAGCAGAACTACGATATTAGAATGAAGTTAAAGGTCTTACGCTGTTGTCTCTATGCATGGTGTTCGATTAGAATTAGTCTATTACAATTCTACGCTTATGATAAAATACCGGAATACCGGCTTTTTTTTCCCTATCGGACCAAACTGCATGGTCATCAGTCCGTAGCTTACAAACTACTTAAACCTAGGTAAACTAATCTACGGACAAACACACACACACACACACACACACACACACACACACACACACACACACACACACACACACACACACACACACACACCCATGCCCCAGGGAGGACTAACCTCCGACGGCGAGCAACCGCGCGCTCCGCAGCGAGGTGCCTTAGACCGCTCGGCTACTCCACCGCGGCATAAAATTTTCAACTTGCAAAACCCTTAACCAGATGAGGCGAGAAAAATCAAAAGATTACCTCGGATAACAGCTCTCCGAAGTTACAGACGCGGAGAAGAAATAAGCGTCAGAACTAATTTTGAACTTGGCAGTTACCTAAAAGATCAAGGGGAATGTGAAGTCTTTGTGTCAAGAGAGATGCCACGTGAGATTCCGCCTCTTCCAATATACTGAAATCATGTCATTATTTCCTTAGTGAAGACATAAATACAAACTACATGTGTTCCTAGTAGTTACAATACCAGCAAAATGTGGAGCCTTGCCGCCTGGAAACCAGGAACCATTTGCGATCAGCATGTAGATGAATCATGTAAAGTACCTGCAACAAGAGAAACAGAGAACACGTTACTAAGTATCGAGCATGATATTAGTACTTAGGACGAAAATTCTGATAGTATCGGCAACAACAAAAGGATTGATCAAAACTGAAAATCAAGGTATTTCATTTATCTTATATCTTTAAACGATCAATTCTTATGTAATTGTATACGTCAAAAATTAATTTCGTGCTTTTCGGATCACAGAAGATATGTTAGCCTCGAAAACGCGATAAGTAGCACTATTTACCGCTATGTAACAAAAAAAACTTCCGAACAACGCTCAGTCACCCGTTATTAAAGCTATAATATACAGACTGTGTGATGGAATATAGCGCTTTAAATGCTTATATTTTTCATTTTCCTAAATAGTACGCTGAAAGTAAGATTTGGTTTCCTTCTCTTGCGTTCATCCTTCTTATTAATAACCTTCGTCTACCTAAATGTTGATAATATGTGACAAAAACCAGAATGCACATTCGATTATACCTGAATATTAAATCACTAAAAGGGAGTTTGGTTTCCTACTATACTAACCTACTATTACGTCTCTCACTCCACCCCCCCCTGCAGGCACAATTATAAAATTGGACTTTCGTAAGACAGGCGCACTGTCAACCAGAGACAGAAGTTGTTAAGTCACTGTTTCAAAGCCTTGACTTAATATCTTATGCTTCCGAACGCTTCAATCTTTGGACGAGAAAGGGTTGTGATATAATCAGATCGAAGTGCAGGCTATCACTGAGGCTTTCTTTTTCACTTACTGTATTGTGTACGTATTCGAGCAGTATGGATCATCGTTTACGTTAACTAGTGCAGTGTTGGTGCTAGGGGAATTTGAAAGAATTATTTTAGAAAATCATACATACATGTTTGAGTTTACATCTTCCACCAAAATAACGTATGGTACGAATTGTACAAAGACGTAAAAGCTGTTGACTGAATACGTATGTTGTTAAACACAGCCCTTAAGAGAGGTGGGAGTGTTCTAGCCTGTCGACGACCAGATGATATCAGGCGGAGAATTTCATTTTTCCTATTCTTTAAGTGAGCAGAAGCAGCGTGCTCTAGGAACAGACTGGTCGCTGCGGCGGCTTCGCACTGCCCACGCAAGGCTGGTCCCCCCGGCTTGCATTTGGATAGGTAAAGACCACTGACAAACTGCATCAAGCACTCCATTTACACGCTCCATCAGTGGTCACACACGCCTACGAACGTTAGTGTGGCACCATTCGTGTCTGAGGCAGACAGATTATTAAATGAAATCTGTAAAAATTCTGCCGCTGAAGTGAACTGATCATTCCAAGTCAGTGAGTTCCTGATGAGTCTGAAGTTCAACGAAACACGCATCCACATCTGCCGTCACCACCACCGTGGAGTCAACGTTTCCAAGCGGAAATATCTTTGGAAAATATAGGATGCCACACCTTGTCAAAAGGGCGGATTTTTCCAACGATTCACGTTGCACAGTTTTGTCCAGTCAGTCTGCCTTTTCAGGATCTCGCGTGTAATTCGTTCCAGGCTAGAATGTAGGAAATCATTCCCCGAATATTATTTTATTTCATAATTCTTAAGAAGCATGCCTATTTGCGTTCTGCGAAACACTACTAATAGAAGTCGTTTCGCCGTATCGTGTGTATCCCACACGGAGGGTATTACGCCTTGCGTATCCTATCGCTCCTAGGATTTCCATCTGCTATTCCGTCGAAGTTTTACCGTGAGTACTTCGTCGTGGGAAAAACCCGCGTAAAATAACGTGGACATGACATGGATCTAAGTTGGGTACGGTGTAGTATAGCAGCGAACAGACGGGTTACAGTGCGGCTGCTTAGTCTAGCGTTAAATGTTGCACAACATCTGTAACAGAGTTAATACCCCCATAACGCACGACTCTGACGCTTCAGTTGGCCACACCTGATCATCAAAGAAGGCAAAAGGAGTAGCACTGGCGCCACAACGACATAGCTCGAAGAATATAAAAGCTCTCATTAAGGATACATGGTACTTATAAATGGTGGAAAAAATCGAAATTTTTTATGACTTAAATTCAGTAGTCTTTCGTGATTCATATATACATTATAGACTTTCAAATGAAGAATGACCTATATATACCAAATTTTAAAGTTACGGTGATTGGTGTGGTTACTAAAAAGCAAAAGAAAGTGGTCAAATATACCATCACGAGTATTCTCTTCCTGAGCCAGTTATGAATGAAATAATACCTATTTTCAGAGACCTAAGTGACCTTGTTTTGCTTAGTAAATGTCTTTATAGAGGCACTCAGAATACAAATGAAAGTTTCAACCATTGCATATGGTAAAGATTACCCAAGAATGTTTTTGTAGGATAACATACACTGCAGTTTGGTGTACCAGATGCAGTAATATATTCCAATGATGGAGTGATGGGAAGGATGGAAGTCCTGAGAAATTTAAGCATAAAATGTTGCTCAAATATGGAAGATCAATAGCTTGCGTGTGTCAGACAACGAATGAATGAAGCTGAACGATGAAGACTATGCTTCAGGAATGTTCTGAGGCACAGATTAATTGGTTTCATATCAATTTGCAATTTCCCGCAAGTTGCATTTTTAAGCATTCAGGTACAAATACAGTATTTCCTAAAGTTTATCAACCATTGCTCTAATTTTTTTCTGTTACTTGCTATAGTGTGTGTGTGTGTGTGGGGGGGGGGGGGGGGTTAGCAGTGCTACGACCCAGCAGATAGACTTATACGGTATAGGGCAAAATATCTCGCTACGTGGGAGACTGCCTCAAGACTTTGTATTGTCACTTGGAGAATCTAGCACACAGAAATAACCTTTAAAGTTTCATGCACGGAGTCTGGACTTCATCAGTCGTAATTGTACTTTAACAACCCCAAGCTGAGTACTCATTTTACGTAATAAATTTCTCATGACATACAGTAATTTCCACCAACTTATGTTGGCTCAATATGGCCAAGACTAGCAACCCGCCCCGGCTTCGCACTTTCTTCTGTCGCAGTGTCGTAGTAGCCAGTGGCCAAGTCAGGATTTCTAAAGTACCACTTCTCTTTCTTTTTCCTTGCCGATTTTTAACAATGAGACTATGGGTTTTCCATCTTTGTTATTTGATCTCAAAAGTATTTGTATTTGATGTCAGTATAGCACGAATCGTTATTGAAGTCTGAATGACGAAACTGCCCAAGCATTGTATCATGGAGGAAACTTTTTTTCCACAGGCACGTTAATGTTCGTAAGTCACAGAATACATAGCTTTTTATTAAAAAAAAAAATTGATTCCTTTTGCAGATTTTTGCTCACCACACTTAGCCACTGCCGTGCGCCTTAATGAATTATACACTTAAATCTTTCTCATGAATCACACCGCCCATTGGTGAAGAACGTATGAAAATAGTTTAAGCATTTATCGAGGACAGACAGGCGCAGGGAGACTACTTTTTTTAAAGAGTATGTATAGATAGATCTTGAGTAGAAGGCAACGCATTGAAATTTGTGCTACGGCCAGGGTTCGAACCCAGCATCTTCTACTACCTACGGAATTTTGAACAATACGAATGCACGGAATGTCCTAAGGAATATTGATATGAGTTACACTAGGGAACGTCGAGATAGAACTGGACTTCGTGTTGTGCTCGGAGACGCGCTTAGCGTTAATTCACGTTATCCGTAATGCCACGGTGGGTGACTGGATACAGCAGACGCCTTGTGCAGAGGGTCCCCAGGTTCGAATCCCGGCCGTATCACGCAGTACTAACTCAATGCAGATGCCTGACGCCTCCCTGCTGGCGTGTCCCCACACACGCCCCCAGCAGCCTGACGGCGGTGTCGCGGTCCCGGCCTTCGGCAGCGGCGGCGGCGGCGACGGCGCAAGACCGCCTGATTTAGCGCGCCATTGTCCCAGAATAGCGCGCTGCCTCTGCCTGTGGCTGTCGCTGTCCCCGTGTGTTTGCGACACCCCGACACCCGTCTGCCATACGCAGGTTGCGGCCGCCGCCACGGCGTTAAACACTCCTACAGCGCCGACACACAGTTCGCAGGAATGTCACTCCCATCGTGTAGTGCATACGGCCAACAAGTACGCAATGGTTAAAGGAGGAGTTACAGCGCTCTAAGGCAGTTTCATCTTGTACTGGCACCGGAGATGTAGAATGGTGTATGTGTATTTATTAAATCGCATCATTACTATAATTCGCCGCTGCGCCGGCATCAGAGAACGTGCCAATGGGTGACCCAGGTAACAGGAGCTGCTACAATGCAAACGTTTTGAGCCTTGCCGCTGGCAGCACTTGACCGAGTGTGCCGATATGTAGCCTTCGGGCAAAATCGGGGAGCAAAGTGACATTGCTACAGCGACAGACAGTAGCACTTTTTTTTACCGTTTTAATAAATTATTTGTTGAGAACGTTAATTTCATAATATTTTGCAAAAAGGAAGGAAAAAGTTTAAGATGCGAGTTTCGACGTATGGAACTTCAGAAATTAATCACTTCTCAGTGTTACATTATGGACAATTATTCTGAGGTCGCCTATCTAACATAATATTATGTTTATGCGTTATCTCGTCAACTCATGTCAACAATCCGACACCTGGTTTGAAACCATAGTGGATTTACTAGTTCTGAAATTCGTGTACATGAAACGCTGTCAGTAAAAAAAAAAAAAAAAAAAAAAAAAAAAAAAAAAAAAAAAAAAAAAAAAAAAAAAAAAAAACACAGAAAGGAACTACGCAAACGAAGGCTTCCGCGGCCGTTGTCATTGTTGATAATCTTCTGGGTATTGGACCGCATCGTCAATATATCAAATATTTCACGGAAGTTTCGGCCACTATTGCAAGCGACCATCTTCTGGGTGTTAACACACCCAGAAGATGCGGTCCAATACCCAGAAGAGTTTTATCAACAAGGAAGGAACTAGTGTAACTTCTCGTCGAAATATGCCTCATTGCCAACCTGAGCTCAGTATCAAATTCTTTTACGACCACATCTATTAAAGGGGTTATAATTCCCGGACTATTAGGCCACAGATTCCAAATGTTTCATTACTCTCAGTGGCTCTTTCCAGGTGAGTAGTGTAAACAAATAAAGGGGGGAGGGGGAGCAGGAAACCTCATACCATCGCCACTGATGTAAACAGAAGACTGAATTTATGTCGCTTTATAAACAAAACTTGCAATGTCTTTTCTTTTGTTCATACCGTATTTCGTCTTCATTAAAACACATTTTAAGTACTTTTGGAATACTGTTACATACTCAACGGTACGGTGTGGTATCACTGTCCAAATCATGAAAAGCGTCGTCTACGTTGTCTTTTAGTGAGCAATGATCTGAGGGTTTTGAGAATAAACTGAGCCCTTTATGATGCCACCTATAAGAAAATTCATGCGCGTGATAGGCCTATGTGGTGGAAGTGGAGGGGTCAATATCTGCCCTTCGACCAATCACTTTTGTTTGGAACCTTTGGTTTAACCGCGGCCGGCAGTGGCGTGAAGTAGTGTAGCGCTATTGTGTTGAAAATAAGTTTCTAGGAATTTTTCAGCACATGTCATTACCTACTGACAACACGTAATTCTGAAGCATATTCAAATAATTGTTACTGCCGCTGTTCTCTAAAAGAAAGAAAAAATGTCTAAGTACTCCAAATGCTATGGCCCCCAGACACATCAGATTGATTTAGTAGTTGTAACCAAATATTCTGATTTTCATTTTGCCAGTTACGTGCAGTTATGTCTTAACTTACCTGCGTTTCTTAAAATTGCCCTCGTCAGACCACACAATTTTATTGAATTCGTTAAGATCATGATACTTCCTGGTTCATTAAAAATGTCTGCCACACCGGGATGAGAATCAGGTAAGAAACCCGGGCCGACAGACAGTTTTAATCAACCAGGGAGTTCATATCAGCGCACACTTTGCTGCAGAATGGAAATTCTGGAGATTACGATAATTTTTCTGTTGGTCAAGCATCAATTCACAAAAGTTAAGACATCGATCTGGATCACCACCACCACAAGTAAATCATGACGTAAACGTGGAATGTAAACTTTAAACTTTTGAATGTTAACATTATTTGTACTGTCATAAATCTAGCTAGTTGCGAACAGTGTCGTTAATTTTCGTGGACTTTGCTTCATAGCTAAAGATACCCGCAGTTTGTTCACCTTAGTTGTGACTTCTTGGGCAGTTAAATATAATTAAATCCATTCATATTCTCGTGTTTCGTACACTTGAATACACGGTGTTTTTGAACCGAAGTGCCTTCCCCATTCATTAACTACAGTAACACCTCTGTTATACAATGTTTTCAACGAGAAAATCCTTTCTTGTTTCGTTAACATCGGGGCAATTCGGAAAACAAATCTCACAGGCGACGTTTCAGCTACTCATTTGTTTGTTTATGGTGTTTGTTTCGTTTTTCATTGCATTGTATACCCACTTGACAAGACAGTAACAACTTAATTAGATACAAGTTCCTATTGCACTACGTCATCATGCTGTTATTTTGTTTTCTTTTAAGCAACAGTGGCGAGACTTTGGCGCCACACTGTTCGTTGCAGCGCACATCCGCGCTGCGTCTCTTGTCGAGTGAGAGTTAGCAATTCATCGTTGGTTACGGAGGACGATCAAACATGGTAACATCGCTGAAACTTTGTACAAAGTCGACCACTGACAATACGGTTTTGCATATATATCGGGTGAGAGGGATCATATTGCACACACACACACACACACACACACACACACACACACACACACACACCACACACACAAACAAACACACAATTACGACAGGAGTTGTTGATCAAAGCTTAATATGCAGGTACTGCGTAGAAAGAATAGCAGAACGAAATGTAAATACTACTGTAAAAAAGTAATAGTCAATAATTAGAAATATTATGAAGATAATTCGAAGCAAACATGTCAAGTAAATATGGACTCCAAAATGCATTACTGACTATGTATTTTCCGTTGCTCAGAAGGCTAATATGTTGGAGAGCAGTGGAGAAAACAAGTGCTTTTATACCTTTTGCGATTCGCACTTAATAACTCTTGTTTACTCAACCTTTTTTATTCTGTTTTCTTTGCCCCATACTACCACCTATCAAAGCTTGGAAAGAAAATATCTTGTTTCTTTCATACACTCCTGGCCATTAAAATTGCTACACCACGAAGATTATGTGCTAAAGACGCGAAACGAATTTAACCGACCGGAAGAAGATGCTGTGATATGCAAACTATTAGCTTTTCAGAGCATTCTTATAAGGTTGGCGCCGGTGGCGACACCTACAACGTGCTGACATGAGGAAAGTTACCAACCGATTTCTCATACAGAAACAGCACTTGACTGGCGTTGCGCCGGCCGCGGTGGCCGAGGAGACTGAGGCGCTTCAGTCACGGTCTGCACGGCCACTACGGTCGGGGGTTCGAATCCCCCTCGGGCATGGATATTTGTGCCGTCCTTAGTTGTAAGTAGTTCATAAGTAGTTTGTAAGTTTAGGGACTGATGATCCCGAAGTTAAGTCCCTTAAGCTTAACAAACATTTACATTTTACTGGCGTTGCCTGGTGAAACGTCGTTGTGATGCCTCGTGAAAGGAGGAGAAATGCGTACCATCACGTTCCGACTTTGATAAAGGTCAATTGTAGCCTATCGCTTAAAAAAAAAAAAAAAAAAAAAATGTTTGTAGAGTCTATGGGACTTAACTACGGGGTCATCAGTCCCTAAACTTACAAACTACTTACTAACTACCTAATACGACGGACGACTCAAATATCCATGCCCGAGGGGGGATTCGAACCCCAGACCGTAGTGGAAGTGCAGAGCGTGACTGGAGCGCTTCAGTCCCCTCGGCCACCGCGGCCGGCTATGAATTTTAAATCCTATGTTTACCCAATTTGTGCGCTTCCAATGATTCTTCCCGTCGTATCCATGAACAGTATCCATTGCTCATGGGATATTTTGATAGTCTATGATGCAACAACTTTGCTGAAACATACCCTGACGTGTAGTTCAGTATTTCCCTCGTTGAATACGATGTTAGCCAAAGTTCTTTCTCTGACCAGAATGATGACTAGACAGTGGAGGAGGCGGCTTGAGGTGCAGGGGCAGAGACAGAGCGCGGCAGCGACACACACAGTTGCGAGAGACAAAGGCGGGCCCGGGCAGCGATACGACCCATCCGCCGTCCGCGTCCGCAGCGACCAGTCTGAATGCAAATGCCGGCACCGCCGCAAGGTCACGCGGCCGCCAGCCGGCTAGCTGCAGCCACCCGCGCTGCTTACTAAAGCTACAGGCAGGAAAAGCGCGCTGCCCGCGAAGTTATATATTCCACACCCTGACCCCTCGTCTGACTACTACTTCCTCGCACTTCGCTCTCTTCATCTAATCCTCGCCCCGTCTCAGCTTCTCCCATCACCCCGTCCTCTTTACATCTCCTCGTCCTGTCCGTTCAACTACTCCACTCTTGTTTTTCCTGCGCCTTTTCCAGCTTAAGCAGGGTGGGAGTGGTTAACTATTGAAATGGCGTGGTTAATATTAAGGGGTGAATGGATGCACCTCCTGTATCCTGTTTTCCTCCGCCTATGAAAAATCTTATGTATCCACCAAATTTCGTCGTGAACAGTAAAACAGTCCAAAATTCATTGCTATGTACCCTCTGCCATGAACCATACGGTAGCTTGCTGAAAATGAAGTGTACAAAATTTCATCAAGATCGCAATAAAAAAATGCAGATTTTCGCGAAGTCAGTAAGTAAAGTAACCGTACATTTCATATCTTGCGAACTAAAATCCAATGACTGTAAATTATGAGACTTAACTACTCTGGTCATTAGTCCCTTACAAACTACTTAAACTTACTAGTATTTCCTGTGGTCGAAAATCGACCAATTGTGTTTACAATGGTCACTGGGGGTAAAATTTAACGTATCTTGACGGCAGCCTCGCGTGATTATGTTGGCAACATCAACAACACGATAGAAAATCTTTGCCCATTTGTTCGAACCACATAGAATGACTATTAGTGTATCGTACAGACCATGAAAAACAAATAATGCTGTTCCTGCTTTATGTTTGACAGGTTCTTGTATGTACCCTCATCCGCTCAGTAAAAATAATTGCCCTCGTAAAGCGAAGATTCCATGAGAAAACATCAGCGCTGTCAAGCGATTGGCTCAAATGAAGACCCACAGGATTCTCCCTATTCAGCATCTGTTGTCAACACTATCATAGGAGGCCGCTGGGATATTTGGTAAAATTTAACCGGCACTGGGAGGTATGAAACGGTATCTTTTACGTATTAAGGAAAATGTCTGACAATAACAAAAACTTAAGTATATACTTTTCATGCTATTTTCGTATTATATAACTTTCGTCAGCCTAATATTTGAAATGGAACTACAATTTCGGTGTTCGTATATTTATACAACGCCAAAAAATAATGTTATTTCGAGACTGCGATATTCAGAATTCCAGAGCTGACAACATGTCGACTTCGTAGTTCCACCCGTGCACCGCTACATGCCTCTCCCGGCGCATCATCCTTTATATCGGCATTCAGATGAAAACATCCATTTCCTTGAACCACTCTTAATCACTGCGAAAATGAAGCATTTGAAGTGCACAAGAAAGTGAGTTGGAAGCACTCCATGTTTCGATATTCACTTATTTTAATACTGCAGATGCGCTGCATTACAGCGTCTTTGGACGAGGCGAATAGCCAATCAGTGAGCTGATTGTTGGAGAATGTAGAGCTTGATCCAAGCTGTAGATAGGAAAATTTCTGTTTCCTTTTACCACTTTTAATGGCTAAATTCACATATTTATATTCGTGAAATCTACGACAAACAATCTTTCGAATTATGGAACTTTCATTGGCATTCTTGTACGAATAAATTAGTAATCTTTACCACAATATTCGTGTTAGCGTATTTATATGCTAAGGACAACGAAATCACTCAAGCCCGAGAGAGGACCCGAACCTCCAACGGAGAGCAGCGACGCGCTCCGCAGCTAGGCGCCTTCGATGTTTTGAATTAAGTGCTTCTTACGCCTTCAGCAATTGCTATCTCACGGTACGGAATACGTGCTCCACATTTAGCTGAACTCGATCCATTGGTTTCGGAGGAGATG